>CANTUR010000500.1:0-412500 GCA_947683625.1 Mallotus nudiflorus
AAGAAACACGTTTTGGTCCAAAATCACTTTTTTTATCCAAAATTATATATTTCCACTAATAATTTCAAATGTATAAAGGCAAATAAAGGACCATGGCCAAAAATTGCAAGCGACCAATTCCTAGAACTATTTATATAATTCAAAGCATTTTTTTTTTTAAAAGATATATACCACACTCCAAGATAACGAAGCTAACAATGAATATGCAAAGGATTTTTCGAAGCTGCCTTTGGGTGATTGGAGCTTCTAAGGCCACTCTATTGTGCTTGTCATGTGCTTTTAGCATTTAGGCACATGTCTGTTTTTCAACATCTTCAGTTTGTGACTTTGTATGGATGGGCTTTATTATGTGTCCTTATTCCTTCTCTTATTCTTATGTACCCAGTCCTGACAATATTCTAAATTATTACTAATTATATAACATACATCACATTAAAAAAAAAAATCATACATCCTTAACATCATATATTTTTAACAATAGGATGCAAATTACGATATAAATTTAACTCTATATTTTAAAATATCTTTAAAAATGAATTATTACTTAACTATTTTCTCACTAATTATAACATACATTACCTTAGTTATATAACATAAGTTAACATACATTACTTAAAAAGAAAAAAGAGATCATATATCCTTAACAATAGAAAGCAAAATGATGTTAAAAATCAAATCCTACACCTCAAAATATCTTTAAAAATGAGTAAATACTTAACTATTTTTTAACTATTTATAACATTACTTTGATTGTATAACATACATTTCATAGATATAAGTACCAAAAATAGTTTTAAATTTTTTTTTAAGTATGAACCGTATATAAGGAAGCATGCAAATAGGATGTCATATTACTTTACTTTTTATGAAAAAAAAAAAAGGAATACTTCTTATGAAAATTGTTATTTATATAGCTAATACATAGGCAAGCAGCCATTGTAGTTGACATATTTTATCATTTTAATATTTTAACTTACAATTTTATCAATTTAACATCTAAATTTGTTAAAAATAATTTTAATACATTAAAAATAATTTTTTATTGAATAAATATAAGTAAAATCAATAATTCTGCTATAAATATTTTATAATGCATTCTAGATGTTTGATAAAAACCTATAAGAATACTATATATATATATATATATATATATATATATATATATATATATATATATATATATATCTGTGTCTGTGTGTTTCTAGGTGTTAGATAAAGATTTTATTTATTTCACATGTATGGATTGGTTGTGTTTATTGAGATCCCCTTTGCCATTCTCTTTTGTTTTTTTTGGTGACTCATGAATTTGACCATTTTTTTTTATTATTGTTGTTGTAATTAAACTAATTAATTGAGAGGTATAACTGATAAATTAAATTAAAAAGGTAAAATATATAAAGAATTATAAAAAGTAAATTTTAGTATGCCACATAAGTAGCACTTTTGTCATGTTGAGAAGCACACACTTCACTGGTCTTGTAAATAGAAAAAAGAAAGTGGTTAAAAATTATGCTTTCCATATGTTTAAGGGTTAAATTGGCAAAGTTGAAAATTAAAGTGTTAAAATAATAAAACATACTGATTATAAGGGGTTGCATATGTATTAGGTCTGTATATATACATATGGCTCTTAAGATGATGCAAATGTTTGTATATGTAGAAACAAAATTAGAATTTTTGAATTATTTTTTATTTAATTACAAACATTAATTATGTAACACCCTACGTTTTATTTAAATAAAGATAATCATTTAGTTTGCATTATTAGTAAATAATTCTAAATTATATTGAATAGTTATTTTATGTGTGTTGCTAGTACCTATATGTGTACATATACATATATATATATATATATGTATTTAAGGTTCATAATAAATATAAGTTATTATAATAGTATATGTTTATTCATGTTTATTATAATAGTATGAGTATATATATATATATATATACATGGATATACATGTGTGTATAATATAAAGTATATACTATTAGAGTAGTATATGTGTACATACACCTATATTTACACACACACACACACACACACACACACACACATATATATATATATATATATATATATATAAGTATATGTATAGATATATATATATAATCAAAGAACAAAAACAGAACAAAGAAAGAAAGAAAGAAGAACTCACCCTCCCGAAAACGACCCGACCATTTGCAACTCCTCAACTCCGCCCGTCACTGTCTCTTTCTTCCTTCTCACTGCATCATTTCCTTCTCCACCATCGAAACTCCATCGCCGTCGCGAGTTTGGAGCTTCCAGGTGGTGGTGGTGGTGCTGCTTCTCTTCTTCACCTTCGGTCACCTTTGATATGAGCTGATCCGGTGCCACCAAAGCTTCCCTAGCTTCCCTCATCCTCTCAGGTGTTAGTTCAAGCCAGAACCCACCACTGTAACTCACCTCCGGCGTTGGAATTAGAGGTTGAAGGTGAGTTGTTCTGGGTTGTTCTAGGGTTGTTTTCTGGTTGTTGAATGGAACTAGGTGTTGATTTTAGGTTGTTCTAAGCTAAATGTTGAATTATACTATTTGGTTGTTCAAATTCGAATTTTTTAAGCATCATTTTGAATTTTTCTTGATTTACAGA
The DNA here is from genome assembly GCA_947683625.1 of Mallotus nudiflorus. Taxonomy (NCBI): domain Eukaryota; kingdom Viridiplantae; phylum Streptophyta; class Magnoliopsida; order Malpighiales; family Euphorbiaceae; genus Mallotus; species Mallotus nudiflorus. Next base: position 2,610 of record CANTUR010000500.1, read on the forward strand.
ATTTTTGTATAATTTTATTGGATTTTTCTTTGGTTTAATTAGTAAATTAGAGTAAATTAAGATTATATATTTGTGATGTTTGGATTGTGATTAAGGTTTTAGAAATTTTGGTGTTAATTATAAGTTTTTGTAAATTTTGGGTATTTAATTAATATTTTTATTAATTTCAAAAATTATTTGTAAAAAATTATAAAATTTTGATAATTGAGGTTATTATTAAATGTTATTAATTTTAGAACTTAAATTATAGTTTTTGTGATTTTTATACTATTTTTATAAATATTTTTGAGTTTATGTCAAATGTGATTATTAGGTTAAATTATAGTTTTAGAAGAAATTATTAGTTGACTTTATGTTTTAATTATATTAAGAAATTTAATTTTGAGAAAATAATTTTTAGATGATTAAATAATTTTAAGGAATTTTTAGTATTAATAATACATTATGTAATTTATGTATTTAGGGGTACAAATGTAATTTTTCGTTAATTATAGTTAAACATATATTTTAGCTAGTTTTATTAATATTTAAGAGGTTTAGGGGATTTTTATAAATTAATTGATATTTTTACTTAAGTAATGTTGATTTGAAATATTAATTCCAAATATTACATATATATTTATAATACATTATTTTGGTAATAAAAATTAAATAGAAGGTTGTATTTAGTATATTTGATGTAATGGTTTTAATTTAGGTTATAATTATATTTTGATAATGAAATGCAAATTGAGTTGTTTAATTTTTGAATAATTGAGATTTTTTTTAGTATATATGTATGTGTAATATGTATTTTGGGAAATAAAAGATAACATTTCTTGATGTTATATTGAGTTGTGATCTCGGTCGGGGCTAAGTGTAGTTTTGGGAGCTCGACTCGAGTGTGTATATCTGTGGTTATTAGAGAGATGTCCGTTTTACAGAGGAGACTCTGTCAAAATTTTGATAGATTTTCTCGTAAAACGTGATATTCGTTATGAATTTCTACCGTTAATTAGGCTTTTTCCTGTCTATCGTATCTTGTTTGGTCTTCCTCAAGTCAGCCTATCTGTCACGACTCGAACTCGAGGGCACGTGACCGGCACTAGGGAATGGGTAGGCATAAGGCCACCGAAACCCATAGTAAGCCTAAAGGAAAAGAAAATAAAACCATTCACATTTTAACTTTAATTAAAAACAGAACATATTATCAAACTGGTTTTTCTCAAATTACACAAATTTAACTATTTAATAAAAATATGATTCAACATCTCATATTATAAATTGAATTTATGTCAGATACATAAATGTATTTCGTACAAATAAACTACATAATTTAGTTTAAACCATATAAATCCTCAATACATATACTACTGCAGCATCCTAGATTAATACACAGTACAGCTTACAATGACCTACATAAAATTGCCGGTGAAGAAGAAATCCAGCGTAGAGGTAGTCGGAGGTCGAACTCCTAAGCTCCTGAAAAAAAATAAATTGAGGGGAATCAGACCTCACTGAGTAAGTCAATAAAAGAGCTGTACAGTTTGAAAACCTTTTTGAAAACTATATATTTTTATAGTGAAATTAATTTATAATATATATATAATTATAGTTTTGAAAAATCTCGGTAGAACCCTAGTCCCAAGTCTAAATGGCCAACTGGGCCCACTTATTCCAACTAGACTACCGGTCCCCGAGAGCAAGGGCATCAACCGAGGCACCAAGCCGTAGTCATTCACTTAATCCAACTATATGGCTCTGGCGGTCCCCGAGAGCTAAGGCATCAACCGAGGCACCCATCCCAGTCCATTATTGACTTTCCAATCACTGGCGGTCCCCGAGAGCAAAGGCATCTACCGAGGCACCCGTCCCAGTTTAACATTCATCAATCATACAGTTATCGGATCCATCTCTCAATCTCTACCATGTGCACATAGTCCTGGTGAAGCCCACCAGGTAGCCCGTTCTACCAAAATTTCTCGAAATCGATTTTAAATAAATAAAATGCGTTTAAATCTTAAATAATAGCATTAAATTAAATAAATCATGTAATCAATGTAATAAAATACGGGTGCATGCATTTTTACATAAACACACGCACAGATCGTTATACTGACTTACAGGATGAATGTGAAGGCTGACGACCACGCGTCTGCCTCGGCCTCACGGCTTCTGCTCCGAAATGATCTAAAGGAAAATAATAATCGACCTTTAAAATATGACTATGGAAACCGAAACCAAAAATCAACAAATCAATGAAATTCCAAACTGACTCGACAGACAGGATTTAACCTAATTAACGGTAGACATTTTTCTACGGATATCACGTTTTACGAGAAAATCTATCGAATTTCGACAGAGTCTCCTCTGTAAAACGGACATCTCTCTACCAAAGGTAGAGCCAGACCTGCATAGAAAATGCACTTCTAATTTCCAAAACCATCCACACTCGAGTCGGGCTCCCAAAATACAATTTGCCCCGACCGAGATCACAACTCAAATAAAATATCACAATTTAATAATATGTGTTTCTTAAATACATATCACATTCATACATATTAGAATAGATAAGATTATACAAAATCTCCATTATTCAAAATTGAGCAAATTAAATTTGTATTATATATATATATATATATATATATATATATATATATATATATATATATATATATATTAGGAACTTGATATTCAAAATTTACATTAATTAGGAAATCATGTCAATTAATTTATAAAAATTATCTAAACCCTTTAATTATTAATAAAACTAATTAAAATATATATTTATCATATTTAGTGTAAAATTACATTTTTACCCCCCTAAAATACATAATTTACATAATGAGCTTTTACTACTGAAAATAATTCCTAAAAATTATTTAATCATGTCAAAAATTCATTTTCTCAAAATACATTTTCTTAATGTAATTAAAACATTTAATTAACCAACAATTTCCTCCCAAAAATATTATTTACCCCAAAAATCAAATTTGGCATAAACTTAACTATAGTTATAAAAATAGTATAAAAATCTCAAAAATTATGATTTGAGTTCTAAAATTCATATTATTCACTAATAACCTCATTTATCAAATTTCATTACCTATTTAACCCAAAGTTTCAAAATTAGTCTAATTATTATATTTTGACATAAAGCATAAAAATTCCTAGAAAATTTGTATAATCTTCTTAAAATTATCTACTCTACCCTAAACTTAATTTCAACACTTAATATCACCAAAATGTCAATTAACATTATTATTTTCTATTTTATATGATTAATTCCCGAAAATTCCAAAATTCATTAAAAATCAAAATAATTACCTAAAATCTCAATAAATTTTATTTGCTAAAAAATAATCAATAATAATCTCCCTAATTGCTAATTATAGCTAAATAACTATCTAAATAACCAAATGAACATTAACTAAATTTCTGTAAATTCAATTTAACTACCACAAATCCAAGAAAATTTAAATCAACTCAAATACATGCTAACCAACACTAATCATCCTAGAATTGTCAAGATCAAGCAGAAAATTGAAGGGAGAAAAGAAAGAAAACAGGTGAGCATCTCTCACCATCAAGCAGCGAAAACAGAGCAGGGGAAGGACTTGCTGCCGTCGGTGAAGATGGGGAAGATGAGGCTGCTCACATGGAGGCGAAGGGCTGGTGGACACTTCCAGGAGATGGCACCACCGAGCGACGAAGCTGTGCAGACGAGACGCAGGGCTGCTGCTGCGCGAGGAAAGGAAGAAGCTGCTATGCGAGGTAGAGGGGAGCAGCTGCCAGGCGAGAAGAGAAGAAGAAGAAGAAGAAGAAGAAGAAGAAGAAGAAGAAGAAGAAGAAGAAGAAGAAGAAGAAGAAGAAGAAGAAACAGAACCAGCAGCAGCTGAGAGGGCTGGTGAGGATGGGGGCGGACAGAAATCAGGGAGTTGGTGTGTGTTTTGATGTGTTGATGAGTGTATGTATATATATATATATATATATATATATGTATGTATATAGATATATATATGTAGGTATGTGCGGGTGTATATATATATATATATATATATATATATATCTACTTTATACTATAGCTTATAAAGATATATATGTATGACATATAGATGTACACATACATATATATGTTTACATATGTATAGACATATACATGCATATATGTATATATTATACAACCTACCAATAGGCATACATATATGTATATTTATCTATAGGTACACATGCATAGCCTTAAAATTTAATATCATTTTAAATAGCAATAATAATAATAATGATAATAATAGACAATGAAATTCTAGAAAATAAACAAATAATACTCACATAAATTAATAACCCTAAAAATTAATATTAACATAAATGTAATATAATATAATGTAAAAGTACTTATTAGTAACACTATTTAAAATCCCTTTATTTAAATAAATATATAGGGTATTACAGTCTCTCCTCCTTATATGAATTCGTCCTCGAATTCAAGAAAAGAAAGAAAAGAGGAATTACAAAGCTAAGAAGAAAAGAGATACGGGAACGAAACTCGCATCTCAGCTTCAGTTTCCCAGGTGCAATCTTCTGCAGAATGGTTACTCCATAACACCTTCACCATCGGTATCTCCTTAGTCCGCAGCTGTCAGATTTGGCGATCCACAATCGCCACCGGGTATTCCTCGTAAGTCAAATCGTCGCTAAGCTCAACGGCTTGAGGTTGCAACACGTGAGACGGATCAGGGACGTATTTTCTCAACATGGAAACATGAAATACAGGATGGATTCTCGATAGCTCTGGTGGTAACACTAGCTTGTACGCCACTTCACCCACTCTAGACCGAATCTCAAACGGTCCAATGTATCTAGGAGCTAGCTTACCCTTCTTGCCAAATCTCATAACTCCTTTCATTGGAGACACCTTCAGGAACACCATGTCTCCAACCATGAAGGATACATCCTTCCTTCTGGGGTCAGCGTAGCTCTTCTGTCTACTAAAGGCTATCTTCAATCTCTGCTGTATAATGGGGACTTTCTCTGATGTGATCTGCACCAACTCTGGTCCCGTTAACTGCCTCTCTCCAATCTCCCAACACAAAGGTGATCTACACTTCCTACCATATAGTGCCTCATATGGAGCCATCTCAATGCTAGCATGATAGCTGTTGTTATAGGCAAACTCAATCAGTGGCAAGTGTGAATCCCATTGTCCTCCAAAATCCATTACACACATCCTCAACATATCTTCTAACGTCTGGATGGTCCTCTCTGACTGATCGTCTGTCTGAGGGTGGAAAGCCGTACTGAAGTCCAATCTGGTACCCAAGCCCTTGTGTAATTCTTGCCAAAAGACTGAGGTAAAAGTGGCTCCTCTATCCGACACTATGCTCACAGGTACCCCATGTAGACAAGCGATTCTATTGACGTAAAGTCTTGCCAGTCTATCAGTGGAGTACGTCTTCTTTATAGGTAGAAAGTGTGCTGACTTAGTCAACCTATCAACAATCACCCAAATAGCGTCATAACCTCCAGTAGTTCGAGGTAGTCCAGTCACGAAATCCATGGCTATCATATCCCATTTCCATTCAGGAATTGGCATAGGTTGCAACAGTCCCGAGGGTCTCTGATGTTCAAGCTTTACTTGCTGGCAAGTCAAGCACCTAGATACAAACTCTGCAATGTCCTTCTTCATTCCATTCCACCAATATGTATCTTTCAGATTATGATACATCTTGGTAGAACCCGGATGAACACTATATGCAGAAAAATGTGCTTCTTCCATGATCTCCTTTCTCAAGTCATCAACATCTGGCACACAAATCCTAGTGCCCAACCACAATATACCTTCCTTGTCAATTACAAAGTCCCGTGACTGCCCTTGTTGCACTTCATACATGATTCTCTATAACTGGGGGTCTCTGCTCTGAGCTGCCTTCACCCGATCCAAGTATACTGACCGTACACTGAATTGAGCAAAAAGGCACTTTCGGGTAACTTTCATCTGCAACCCCTGATCAACTAATCCATGCAACTCCTTGATAATGGGCCTTCTCTCTGTGCTAATATGGGCAAGGCTGCCTGCTGATTTCCTACTCAAGGCATCCGCAACAACATTCGCCTTGCCTGGATGGTATAAAATAGAGCAATCATAATCCTTAAGAAGTTCCATCCATCTCCTCTGCCTCAGATTCAAGTCCCTCTGCTGGAAAATATATTTCAAGCTCTTATGATCTGTGTATATCTCACATGTCACTCCGTACAAGTAATGCCTCCATATTTTTAAAGCAAACACCACGGCTGCCATCTCTAAGTCGTGAGTAGGATAGTTCTGCTTGTGCTTCTTCAACTGCCTCGAAGCGTAAGCAATCACTTGGCCACTTTGCATCAACACACAGCCCAATCCTACTCTGGAAGCATCACAATATACTGTATAACCTTCATTTCCAGAGGGTAAAGTTAGAATCGGTGCTGACGTCAACAAGTTCTTCAATAGTTGGAAATGCTCTTCGCATTTGTCCGTCCATACAAACTTAACATTCTTATGGGTCAACCTTGTCAAAGGTGCAACAATTCTAGAGAAGTCTTTCACAAATCTTCTGTAATAGCCTGCTAGACCCAGGAAACTCCGTACTTCCTTAACTGTAGTTGGCCTTGGCCATTCCGTAATAGCCTCTATCTTCTTAGGGTCCACCTGTATGCCATCTCGAGAAACCACGTGGCCTAGAAATGCCACTTGATATAACCAGAACTCGCACTTTGAGAACTTGGCATACAATCTATGCTCTCTTAAGGTCTGAAGTACCCTTCTCAGATGCATCACATGCTCAGCCTCACTCTTAGAATAAACCAAAATGTCATCAATGAAAACTATCATAAACCGATCCAAGTATGGCCTAAATACCCGATTCATCAAGTCCATAAAGGCTGCTGGAGCGTTAGTTAACCCAAAGGACATTACTAAAAACTCATAATGGCCATATCTTGTTCGAAAGGCTGTCTTGGGCTCATCACCTCTTCTGATTCTCAACTGATGATACCCGGATCGTAGGTCTATTTTAGAAAAGCATGTAGCACCTTGAAGTTGATCAAACAGATCATCGATCCTCGGAAGTGGGTACTTGTTCTTGATGGTGACCTTATTCAACTGCCTGTAGTCGATACAAAGTCGAAGGCTACCATCTTTCTTCTTCACGAACAACACCGGAGCACCCCAAGGTGATGTACTGGGTCTGATGAAACCCTTATCAAGCAACTCCTGCAACTGCTCTTTCAGTTCCTGCAGTTCAGTTGGTGCCATTCTGTAAGGTGGCATAGAAATAGGATCCGTACCATGTATGACATCGATACAGAACTCTATCTCTCTATCTGGTGGTAATCCTGGTAATTCTTCAGGAAAGACATCCAGAAATTCACACACCACTGGCACCTGATCAATTGCCACGTTCTCCTTCTCAACATCTCTTACCATTGCCAAGTATCCCTGACAACCCCTTCTAAGCATCTTCCGGGCTGTAATGGCAGAAATGAGATTATGAGGCATGAAGCTCCTTTCACCTTTGAAACAGAATTCTTCTTCACCTGGAATCCTGAACACCACTTCTTTATCTCTACAATTCACAAAGGCATAATACCTCGACAACCAATCCATGCCCAGAATGACATCGAATTCCAGTACGTCGAGCAATACTAAGTCTGCCAATAGTTCTCTACCATCAACCATCACCGGACACGAAGGAAAGAAAACATCTGTCTCTAACTCGTCACTCAGAGGAGTCAAAACAGATAGAGGAAAGGACAACCTAGAAGGCTGCCACTCAATTCTCGAAGCGAACACAGGAGAAATAAAGGAATGTGAAGCATCGGGATCAAACAACACTCTAGCATCGCATGCACAGACTGAGAGAATACCTGCTACCACTGCATTTGAAGTCTGAGCATCCTGTGGTGTCAAAGTGAACACTCGAGCCTGACCACGACCTGCCTGCTGAGAAGTCGAAGGTTGCGCAAAACCACGTCCACTAGGTCTACCAACTGAACCTCGACCTTGCTGATTCATATGCTGAGGCGGTCTCTGTTGTGGCTGTGTGGGTGCTCGATACTGCTGAGGCATCGGATAGTAGGGCTGAGCCACTGAGGAAGACGAACCCTGAACGTACTGTGGCTGGTATCCAGAGTGGGGACAAGCTCTGGCAAGGTGTCCAACCTGCCCACACCTAAAGCAAGCGCCCGTCAACATATGACACGGGCCCTGATGAAATCGTCCACAACTTGCACAAGCACTAGCTCCAGACCCAGAACTACTCTACCCGGTACTCTGCCCACTACTACTGCTACTAACTCCTGCACCGAATCTGTGACTCCTGTCGGTTCTCCTGTTTGAAGCATATCCATGTCGGCCAACTCTGTGAGTCCTGGACCTCCTACCACTCTGCTGAGAACTACCCGCAGCCTGCTGACTCGAACTATCGATGTGAAATGCTGGCTGCTGGTAGCCGGGAGCTACACTATGACCACTGCCCCCAATCATATAAGGATCCATCATAGTGCCCTGGCGGATATGTCGCCTCTCTATCAAACGGGCCTCCTCAATCACACTCTCCAGGGTGCGGTCCTCAGTACGCATACCAATGAAAGCGGGTCCTAATCCCGTAACATACAGCTCTACTGCTCTGTAAGGGTCCCTCCTGATATCTTCTGCATGTCGGGACAGTCTATTAAACTCTCTGGTATAATCCTCCACTGACCTATCACCTCTAGTAATGTGGTGTAGCTGCCACCTGTAGGCATCTCTGGTGGCTGGAGGACAGAAAAATCTCAAAAAGCGGTCCTTAAACTCTGGCCAAGTCAGTTCGTGCATCGATGGCTGAATCGACTGCATAAACCAATCCTGAGCAGCCGCCTGTACCGACAACTCCACAATCATAATCCTCTGATAATCCGTGTGCCCAGTCCTGGTGCGTGCCTCAATCGCATTAATAAAGTCTAAGGCATCACCCGTACCGTCGAAAGAAACTCTACCGATCCGAGAGTAAAGAAGGGCTGCTTCAGTATCTGACATACCCTGGTTCCTCTGCTGAAGCATATGCTGTACAAGGGGCGTCGCCTGATTCAATGCTGCTAGACCTTGATTAATTCCTGCCAGTCCAGCTGCAAAGGCTGTGGGGTCAACAGCTGGGGCCTCAGGCTCGACTGGCTGCTGATCAGGAATCTCAGCTGCGGCTACCCTGGCTCAACCTCTACCTCTACCTCTGCCCCTACGACGTGGAGCAGGAAGGGGAGCCTCATCGTGCACAGACTGCTCATCTAGACTAAGGGTCGGGTCAGCATCTGGGTCGGTACGCACACGCCTCATTCTGAAAGGAAGACAAGGAAAATTGAATTTAAAACGGGGTAAGAATATTTAAAGCAACATGGAACTAGATACAAGAACATCTCAAAGACAATTATCAATCCTAAAGCTGCAGTAGTTACATAGAAAGACAGACATAGACAATTAATCGAATTTATGCTCTGATACTAACTTTGTCACGACCCGAACCCGAGGGCACGTGACCGGCACTAGGGAATGGGTAGGCATAAGGCCACCGAAACCCGTAGTAAGCCTAAAGGAAAAGAAAATAAAACCATTCACATTTTAACTTTAATTAAAAACAGAACATATTATCAAACTGGTTTTTCTCAAATTACACAAATTTAACTGTTTAATAAAAATATGATTCAACATCTCATATTATAAATTGAATTTATGTCAGATACATAAATGTATTTCGTACAAATAAACTACATAATTTAGTTTAAACCATATAAATCCTCAATATATATACTACTGCAGCATCCTAGATTAATACACAGTACAGCTTACAATGACCTACATAAAATTGCCGGTGAAGAAGAAATCCGGCGTAGAGGTAGTCGGAGGTCGAACTCCCAAGCTATTGAAAAAAAATAAATTGAGGGGAATCAGACCTCACTGAGTAAGTCAATAAAAGAGCTGTACGGTTTGAAAACCTTTTTGAAAACTATATATTTTTATAGTGAAATTAATTTATAATATATATATAATTATAGTTTTGAAAAATCTCGGTAGAACCCTAGTCCCAAGTCTAAATGGCCAACTGGGCCCACTTATTCCAACTAGACTACCGGTCCCCGAGAGCAAGGGCATCAACCGAGGCACCAAGCCGTAGTCATTCACTTAATCCAACTATATGGCTCTGGCGGTCCCCGAGAGCTAAGGCATCAACCGAGGCACCCATCCCAGTCCATTATTGACTTTCCAATCACTGGCGGTCCCCGAGAGCAAAGGCATCTACCGAGGCACCCGCCCCAGTTTAACATTCATCAATCATACAGTTATCGGATCCATCTCTCAATCTCTACCATGTGCACATAGTCCTGGTGAAGCCCACCAGGTAGCCCGTTCTACCAAAATTTCTCGAAATCGATTTTAAATAAATAAAATGCGTTTAAATCTTAAATAATAGCATTAAATTAAATAAATCATGTAATCAATGTAATAAAATACGAGCGCATGCATTTTTACATAAACACACGCACAGATCATTCTACTGACTTACAGGATGAATGTGAAGGCTGACGACCACGCGTCTGCCTCGGCCTCACGGCTTCTGCTCCGAAATGATCTAAAGGAAAATAATAATCGACCTTTAAAATATGACTATGGAAACCGAAACCAAAAATCAACAAATCAATGAAATTCCAAACTGACTCGACAGACAGGATTTAACCTAATTAACGGTAGACATTTTTCTACGGATATCACGTTTTACGAGAAAATCTATCGAATTTCGACAGAGTCTCCTCTGTAAAACGGACATCTCTCTACCAAAGGTAGAGCCAGACCTGCATAGAAAATGCACTTCTAATTTCCAAAACCATCCACACTCGAGTCGGGCTCCCAAAATACAATTTGCCCCGACCGAAATCACAACTCAAATAAAATATCACAATTTAATAATATGTGTTTCTTAAATACATATCACATTCATACATATTAGAATAGATAAGATTATACAAAATCTCCATTATTCAAAATTGAGCAAATTAAATTTGTATTATATATATATATATATATATATATATATATATATATATATATATATATATATATATATATATATATTAGGAACTTGATATTCAAAATTTACATTAATTAGGAAATCATGTCAATTAATTTATAAAAATTATCTAAACCCTTTAATTATTAATAAAACTAATTAAAATATATATTTATCATATTTAGTGTAAAATTACATTTTTACCCCCCTAAAATACATAATTTACATAATGAGCTTTTACTACTGAAAATAATTCCTAAAAATTATTTAATCATGTCAAAAATTCATTTTCTCAAAATACATTTTCTTAATGTAATTAAAACATTTAATTAACCAACAATTTCCTCCCAAAAATATTATTTACCCCAAAAATCAAATTTGGCATAAACTTAACTATAGTTATAAAAATAGTATAAAAATCTCAAAAATTATGATTTGAGTTCTAAAATTCATATTATTCACTAATAACCTCATTTATCAAATTTCATTACCTATTTAACCCAAAGTTTCAAAATTAGTCTAATTATTATATTTTGACATAAAGCATAAAAATTCCTAGAAAATTTGTATAATCTTCTTAAAATTATCTACTCTACCCTAAACTTAATTTTAACACTTAATATCACCAAAATGTCAATTAACATTATTATTTTCTATTTTATATGATTAATTCCCGAAAATTCCAAAATTCATTAAAAATCAAAATAATTACCTAAAATCTCAATAAATTTTATTTGCTAAAAAATAATCAATAATAATCTCCCTAATTGCTAATTATAGCTAAATAACTATCTAAATAACCAAATGAACATTAACTAAATTTCTGTAAATTCAATTTAACTACCACAAATCCAAGAAAATTTAAATCAACTCAAATACATGCTAACCAACACTAATCATCCTAGAATTGTCAAGATCAAGCAGAAAATTGAAGGGAGAAAAGAAAGAAAACAGGTGAGCATCTCTCACCATCAAGCAGCGGAAACAGAGCAGGGGAAGGACTTGCTGCCGTCGGTGAAGATGGGGAAGATGAGGCTACTCACATGGAGGCGAAGGGCTGGTGGACACTTCCAGGAGATGGCACCACCGAGCGACGAAGCTGTGCAGACGAGACGCAGGGCTGCTGCTGCGCGAGGAAAGGAAGAAGCTGCTGCGCGAGGTAGAGGGGAGCAGCTGCCAGGCGAGAAGAGAAGAAGAAGAAGAAGAAGAAGAAGAAGAAGAAGAAGAAGAAGAAGAAGAAGAAGAAACAGAACCAGCAGCAGCTGAGAGGGCTGGTGAGGATGGGGGCGGACAGAAATCAGGGAGTTGGTGTGTGTTTTGATGTGTTGATGAGTGTATGTATATATATATATATATATATATATATATATATATATATATATATATATATATATATAAATCTACTTTATACTATAGCTTATAAAGATATATATGTATGACATATAGATGTACACATACATATATATGTTTACATATGTATAGACATATACATGCATATATATATATATTATACAACCTACCAATAGGCATACATATATGTATATTTATCTATAGGTACACATGCATAGCCTTAAAATTTAATATCATTTTAAATAGCAATAATAATAATAATGATAATAATAGACAATGAAATTCTAGAAAATAAACAAATAATACTCACATAAATTAATAACCTTAAAAATTAATATTAACATAAATGTAATATAATATAATGTAAAAGTACTTATTAGTAACACTATTTAAAATCCCTTTATTTAAATAAATATATAGGGTATTACACTATCATTTTACCATTTTTTTGATTTATGATTTCAATTCCATAGTCATGTTTTAAAAATCGATTTATTATTTCTTTCTAGAGCATATCGGAGAAGAAGTCGTGAGACCGAGGCGGATGCGTGGTCGTCAGCCTTTGCATTCATCTTGTAAGTCAATAGAACGATCTGTGCGTGTGTTTACTTAAAAAATGCATGTGCTCATATTTTTTTATATTTATTATATGATTTATTTAATTTAATGCTACTATTTAAGGTTTAAAATGCATTTTATTTATTTAAAAGTCGATTTGAGAAATTTTGGTAGAACGGGCTACCTGGCGGACTTCACCAGGACTATGTGCACGTGGTAGAGATTGAGAGATGGATCCGAAATATATATGACTGGTAAATGTTAAACTGGGACGGGTGCCTCGGTGGAAGCCTATGCCCTCGGAGATCGCCAGTGATTGTAAGGTTAAAAATGGACTGGGATGGGTGTCTAGGTTGATGTCTTAGCTCTCGGGGACTGCCAGTGCCATATATTTGGATTAAGTGGATGGCTACAACTTGGTGCCTCGGTTGATGCCTTTGCTCTCGGGAACCGATAGTCTAGTTGGAATAAGTGGGCCCAATTGGCCATTTAGATTTTTGGATTTAGGGTTCTATCGAGATTTTTCAAAAGCTATACCTATACATTATAAATTATTTTCACTATAAATATATAGTTTTCAAAAAGGTTCTCAAACCGTACAACTCTTTTTATTAACTTACTCAATGAGGTCTGATTCCCCTCAACTTATTTTTTTTAGGAGCTTGGGAGTTCGACCTCAGACTACCTCCACACCAGATTTCTTCATCACCGGCTATTTTATGTAGGTCATTGTAAGCTGTACTGTTGTATTATTCTAGGATGCTGCAGTAGTATATGTACTAAGAATTGTATGGTTTAAGTATATTTTTATAAATTATTTATATGGGCCACGCTTATGTATAACAATTTAAGTTTGATTTACATATGTGACGCTGGAAATATGTTGATTATGTATTTAATTACGTTTAAATTTTAGAAAAATCAGTTTGATAATGTGTTCTATTTTAAAATAAAATTTTAAATTGTAAGGTGTTATTTATCTTTTCTTTAAGGCTTACTACGAGATTCGGAGGTCTTATACCTTCTCATTCCCTAGTGACAGTCACGTGCCCTCGGGTTCGGGTTGTGACAAATTATATATATTTAGTGTTGACATTTTTTGTAATACCCTACATACATATATATAATTATTTTAATAAAGAGGGACATATTTTTCTCAAATAGTACTAGTAATAGTTAATTTGCATTATATTAAAGTATAAATTTTGTTAACATTATATTTTAGGTTAAATATTAGTTTAAATGTGCATATCAATTCACATGTGTGCATATATATATATATATATATAGTATAAAGTATAATTATATACATGTGTATATATATGTATACATTTTCATGTAGTATATGTTTGCATACATATACATATATAATATATATATATATATATAACTATATATATATACATATGTACACTATTATACTTGAATACACATTGTGTATATATATATATATATATATAGTATATATGCATGTAGTCATAATATAGTATAATAAGTATATTATATATATATATATATATATATATATATACATATATATATACACGTATACATTAGCTTATAATATAGTATATATATATATATATTGAGGAAGAAGAGAAACAGAACCGAGCATCTCCTCCTCCCCATCCTCGTGACACCTTCGAACACCACCATCACTGTGCCTCCCCCACCTCCGGCCACCATCTGCTACTCCCTCTTCCTTCTCCCTCGCCTTCGGCCACCTGCAGAGCCGCCGAAAGCCACTGGAAGAGAGAAGCCGAGAGTTTGCTCCAAGCTCACCCAAGCTTCGTCTGACCACCATTTTCCTCCATTCTGGTGCCAATCTCCTCCCCTTGCACCGGTGAGGCTCAATCTAAGCTTTGTTTAAACTTTGGTCATGAATTGATTGAGTTTTGGTTGATTTTCAGTTTGTGAACTCTAGGGTTTCGAATTTTTTTTTTAACTTAATCTAGCTTGATTCATGCAAACTCCCTTTACAAATGTGATTCCTAGTAGCTCAATCTACCTCTAAGAATTTTTGTATAATTTTTGGAATTTATTTTGATTTTTGGTGAATTTTTGAATATTTTAATAATGTTTTAGGAATTTTCGGGAATTAATTATAAAAATAGCAAATAATGATAATAATTGACATTTTGGTATTATTATGTGTTGAGATAAATTTTAGGGTAAGGTAGATAATTTTTTTGAATATTATACAATTTTTAGGAATTTCTATACTTTATGTCAAAATTTAATAATTAGGCTAATTTTGAAAATTATGGTTAAAAATTATGAAATTTTAATAATTGAGGTTATTAGTGAATATTATAAATTTTAGAACTCAAATTATAATTTTTGAAATTTTTATACTATTTTTATAATTATATTTGAGTTTATGCCAAATTTGATTTTTGGTTAAATAATAATTTTTGGGAGAAAATTTTTTGTTGATCAAATATTTTAATTATATTAGGGAGGTTTATTTTAAGAAGATAAATTTAATTGTTCAATTTTGAATAATTGAGATTTTATATAACTTTCATTTATTCTAGTATGTATGTATGTGAAATATATATGTGAGAAATAAATATTATTAATTTTTGATATTTGTTTGAGTTGTGATCTCGGTCGAGGAAAATTGTAGTTTTGGAAGCTCGACTCGAGTGTGGGTGTTTGTGATTATTGAAAGTGCATTTTCTATGCAGGTCTGACTCTACCTTTAGTAGACAGATGTCCGTTTTACAGAGGAGACTCTGTTGAAATTTTGGTAGATTTTCTCGTAAAACGTGATACTCGTAAAATTCCTACCGTTAGGTTAAATCCTGTCTGTCGAGTCTCGTCTGATTTTCCTCGAGTCAGTCTGAAATTTTATTATTTTGTTGATTTCTGATTTCGATTCATTAGTCATGTTTTAAAAGTCGATTTATTATTATTTCTTTCTAGATCATCTCGAAACAGAAGTCGTGAGGCCGAGGCAGACGCATGGTCGTTAGCCTTCACATTCATCCTGTAAGTCGATAAAATGATATGTGCGTGTGTTTATTTAAGGAATGCATGTGCTCGTATTTCTATTATATTGATTATATGATTTATTTAATTTAATGCTATTATTTATGATTTAAATGTATTTTTATTTATTTAAAATCAATTTGAGAAATTTTGGTAGAACGGGCTACCTGGTGGGCTTCACCAGGACTATGTGCACATGGTAGAGATTGAGAGATGGATACGATAATTGTATGATTGATGAATGTTAAACTGGGATGGGTGCCTCGGTGGAAGCCTGCTCTCGGGGACCGCCAGTGATTGTAAAGTTATTAATGGACTGGGATGGGTGCCTCGGTCGATGCCTTTGCTCTCGGGGACCGCCAATGCCATATATTTGGACTAAGTGAATGACTATGGCTTGGTGCCTCGGTTGATGCTCTTGCTCTCGGGGACCGGTAGTCTAGTTGGAATAAGTGGGCCCAGTTGGCCACGTAGATTGTTGGGTTTAGGGTTCTACCGAGATTTTTCAAAAGCTATAATTATATATATTATAAATTATTTTCACTATAAACGTATTAGTTTTCGAAAAGGTTTTCAAACCGTACAACTCTTTTTATTGACTTACTCAGTGAGGTCTGATTCCCCTCAATTTTTTTTTCAGGAGCTTGGAATTTCGACCTCAGACTACCTCCACGCCGGGTTTCTTCTTCACCGGCTATTTTATGTAGGTCATTGTAAGCTGTACTGTGTATTAATCTAGGATGCTGCAATAGTATATGTACTAAGGATTTGTGTGGTTTAAACTTAATTATGTAGTTTATTTGTACGAAATACGCTTATGTATAAGATTCAATTTGATTTATAATATGAGATGTTGAAGCACATTATTAACTAAACAGTTGCAATTGTGTAATTTGAGAAAAATCAGTTTGATAATGTGTTCTATTTTAAAATAAAGTCTAAAATATGAATGGTTTTATTTTTCTTTTCCTTTAGGCTTACTACGGGTTTCGGGGGCCTTATGCTTACCCATTTCCTAGTGTCGGTCACGTGCCCTCGAGTTCGGGTCGTGACATTTTTTTTTTATAAAACTATACTATTAATGTATGGCTAAAACTTAACCCTAAGCTTGTTGCTCTTTGTCTCTTATTCTTAACCTCCACCATGAAAACCCAATCATGGACAATAACTATTGCAATATCCATAGCTTTGATTGTTTTTTTATTAGATATAATATAATATTAATCTATATTATACTCATTTACAGATTTTACCATTAATTTAATTCTTAAATAATAAATTATTAAAGAATGTAACTATTTTCACTCTAAAAATTTTATATACATTCAAATTTTGTCTTTTTTAAAATAATAACTTGGACAATTTTTAAAAAAAATTATATCAAAATGATATCCATACAATTTTTTATTTCTTAAAGATTTATTACCAACTAGTTTTTAAGGTATAACAATTTTATATTTATTAAAAATTTGTACATATGCACTTTTTTCTTCATTTATTTTTACATAAAATTAGCTAAAATAAAACCTATTGAAATTTTTGCTTGAATTATTGTAGAAAAATAAAATAAAAAATTTAAAGAGTAAATTACTATTATCTTATATAGATTTAATTTTCATAAGAGTGATTATCATTTAATACTAATTGTGTATTAAAAATAAGTATGCATAATTAAATTATATATACAGTTGACAAAACTTTGCAAATCATATTAATTAGGGACTTTATGTATAAAAAAATAAAAGTGTAAGGATTTAATGTTTACAAAAATAGAAGTACATCTATTCATCAAATAAGTCCTACTCTCATTTAAGGCGAGTGAGATTCACATTCTCACTTACCGTTACAAAATGACTTAATGAATAGTAAAATAAAAGTATAAGGTGTCAATTTATAGAAATAAAAGTGTAATGCTATATATATTAGCATTTTATGTTATTATTATATTTCATTAATATAACATAAACTGTAGGTTTTATAACAATTTTTTATGCAATATAATATATTTTTATATGTAATTTATTATTTTTACATGTAGATTTTTATTTCATTGATTTTTATAAATAATTTTTATGATAGAATAATAATAATAATAATAATAATAATAATAATAATAATAGTAATAATAATATTCATCATAATAATAATTTGACATCTTTTACATATATCTATTATTAAATATTAATTTTTATTTTTATAATAGTAATAATTTTTATGATAATATAAGCTTTAAATGAGTTATTCACTGTTAAATTTTAAGTTTAAGATAATCATAATAATCATGATGATGATGATGATTATTATTATTATTCATCTTCTTTTTCTTCTTCTTGGTTGTTGTTGTTTTCTAAAATTTAATGGTAAAAAAACTCATTTAAAGTTATATTATTATAAAAAAATTATGATGGTACTATTATAAAAATAAAATTAATATTTAATACAAAATTAAAAAATTAAAAAACCAAAGCTTATATTATTAAGATTTTAAATATTCATTAGCCTTAATTTGTACACAAGGATCTATATTCTCCGCAGCTTCCTCCTGAAAAGTGAAATGCGAAATGCAAAAGCATGTTTAGTGTTAAGTTAATTAGTAGCTAGACGTTTTGGAATTAAAATAAAATAAAATTAAAATAATAATAATAATATTATTATTATTCATCTTCTTTTTCTTCTTCTTAGTTGTTGTTTTCTAAAATTTAATGGTAAAAAAACTCATTTAAAGTTATATTATTATAAAAAAATTATGATGGTTCTACTATTATAAAAATAAAATTAATAAAATTAATTTTATTAATTATTAATAATTAATAATAATAATAAAATAATAATAATTTTATTAATTATTAATTTTTATAATAATTTTTTAATTATTATAACAAAATTATGATGGTTCTACTATTATAAAAATAAAATTAATATTTAATACAAAATTAAAAAATTAAAAAACCAAAGCTTATATTATTAAGATTTAAATAATAAAATTATTATTATTATTATTATTATTATTATTATTATTATAAAATTAATAATAATTTTAATAAACTATGTCAAAATATTTTCCACTTTTTCATTTACTAATAACCATTATATATAAAATATAAATATTAAAACTTAAATTATTAATATTACTATTATATGACTACTATTTTAAAATTATATAATAAAAATTAATAACTTTTATTTTTAATAAAAAAATTTAAAAAAAAAAACTTAGACATTCCCTACTAAAAGTGGCAGAATGCTCAATAAGTACTAACATATACACTTTGTCACTTGTGTTATAATAAATAATCAACTCCACCACTATGAATGGTAGAGTTGTTGAAAAAATTGTTCCAACTCTGCCAGTTGGACTGGCGGAATTAACCGGTCGCCATTCACATTGGTAGAGCTCTATTGCAAATGTCACCTCTTTGAAACCACCATAAACATATAATTTCTTTCTTACAACTATTAATTTAAAATTTCCTTTCAAACAACCATAAAATGGATTTTTATTTTTATTTTTTGCCACAAATTGGCGAAAAGCCCAATAAATGAAGTATTAAGTGTATACGGATGCATCCATATTAGGGACAATGGAGGAAAAGTTTCCCCTCAAATTTGTATGGGAAAATTTTCAGAATATGCAGAAAAATATTTTCGAATGATTTTTACAAATTTAATAATTAGAAAAGATATTTTCAAAAACCACATTTTCAGTTTTTAAAATTATTCTACTATTTTTAGTTTTTACATTTTCATTTCCGTACTAGTTAGCTCTAAATTTTTCTCCCACTCCATAGTCATATATAATCTTACATGTAAATTAATTTTCTCCCACTGAAATTGTATGGATTCACCCCTTTATAGAGCATCAAGAACCAAACAGTAAGTAACTTGGTTCTTGATCATTTTCTTTTGTCAACTTAGTTTGAATTTGCTTTTCCTTTTCAGGTTGGTGGATGGACAGAAGTTTATGGTGACATATTAACATATGCTACTATTAGAGGTGGATCTCATTTGGCTCCTTGGTCATCACCTAAGAGATCACTAGCTTTATTTGAAGCATTTCTAGCTAGGAGACCACTCATCTAATTAAGAACATTTGTTAGTTTTCAAGAAATGAATTGTGTCCTCAATACCAATAAATCCCTTTTCTTAATTTGTACTTTGGTCCAGTGGTAATGGTAAAGCTAGAAGCCCCACAGATGTATTCCTTTGTCTCTTGGGAATAATTCTCATAGCAATTACCAACTCATGGATTACTTTTTTTTTTTTTTTAATCTCATTTATTGCTCTTTATGTGATACTTTCATTTTAAAAAGGGTAATAGTATGATTAGTTATATAATAGTATCATTAAATCCTATAAAAATTTTATTTACAATCAAATTTTATAAATTTTAAAAGAACTTTCTGTCAATTTTATCTATTAGTTAAAATAATTTTCCATTAATTAACTCTAAAAATTAAACTTTTTTTTTTACATTTTTTCCTAAAACAATAAGAAATATTATTTTTGATATTTTGAATAAATAATAATTTTATCTATTTATTTTGAAATAGAAAAAAACCTAAATTAAAAGTGCACCAAAGAATCCCAGCTAGGCTAGAACCCTTCTAGCACCAACATCATCTTAAGGTCTTCAACATTTATTAAAAAATAAAAATAATCCAAATACAAAACAACCCTATGATGGGCAAAAGAATCCAAAAAAGTAAACAACAAAGAGATATCTAAACTTGTAACACTCTTTACCCATAGCAGCATTACACATGAAAGTATTGCAACTAGAAGGGTAAGAGGACCACCATTGAATGGAAGGAAGGGCAATGGCTTTAACTGAAAGATGGTCAGCAATAGAGTTGCCCTCTTGGTAAACATGGCTAACATGGAATTGCCGTTGAAGAAGAATGTGAAGACACTGCTGCCAACTACTCCAAAGCTGCCAAGGAACATCCGAACTTCTATCATGAAGAAGACGAACAACATAACTAGAATCATTCTCTATCCAAATATGAGCAAACTTAAACAAATGAATTTTGGAGATTGCAATGATGACAGCTAATAATTCTGCTTCATAGGCATAAGTAAAAAGATGTCAAATTATTATTGATTCTAATACACAACCCACTCTCAAAAGAGTAAATGAATATAAAGAAAGTAGATGAAGGTTTCAAAATTTTAATGAATGCTAAAAATAATTTTTCAACAACCAAAGTATGTAACTATTGAATAAGGCTCCAGGGCTTGTTTTTACACTTGAGCATCAAAATTATGGTTGTTGGAGGTATTAACTTTATCCCACCCTTCTCCATGGTTTATTAAATGAAATACAACTTTTTGCAAAAAAAGGTCTAGTCACAATCATGACCATTAATAAAAGTAGTTGTTGTCGCTCAGAGATGACCATTGCTCGAGAGATGTATTAGCTAGTGATGTGCATTCGTGGTTGTGATTCCACTTGTGATGTGTAGTCCTAGTCGTGATCCTCGTTTGTGAGGAGCATTGGACTCCAACTCTTTTTTGAATAAAGGAAGTCACAAGTGATTGTTTGTGTTCTCGATCGGGATACTCTTAGTCCCGATAATGACTGAGCCCATGATGGTCTCAGGACTTTTTTGTGTATAAGCCTTTAATGAGCCTCTTGGCTCATGAGCACAGTCACAATCATGACTAGGCTCGTGATAAGGGCTGCCGGGTTTTTTAAATACTTTATTTTTTCTTAATTTTGCTTATATGAGTGCCTAACTTATATACACTTAAAGTGCATATATTAGTCACTTAAAATTTGTTTGGTAAAATAAAAAACAAAGGTGATTAACCTTTAATCATTCAACTAGTTAACAATCTCTCCCTTTTTGATTTTGACAAACCAATTTGAGTTTGAAAAGATAAATAATTATGTACGTGTGTGATTCTTTTGAGCTCCCCCTCAATTTATGCATTTCCTTTAAGGTTACTTCCCCTTAATGTGTGCATTAATACTTAATGGTAGGGTCGATGATAATAAACTTAATAACAATCAACAATAACCTTAATAAATAATCAAACTCAAGTAACACTTTGCCCCCTTTTGGCATAATACAAAAAGGTAAACAATAAAGAGAAAATGAATAAGGAAGGAACTTTTCATAAAATAAAATGCAATTACAAACATAAAATTTAGGCCAAAGCACTATACTAAACAAGATGCGAAAAATAACTAAAAAGGAAAGTGAAAAGGAACTAAAGAAAATAAAGTGTTTAACTTTAAGGGGTAAAGCAATCATTTTTTTATGGTCATAAGTAATTAAGGAAAATTATATTTAATTCGTATACTTAAGTTTTTATATTTAAGTTAATTAAATTTGAAAAATACAAGTCCTGACATAAGCAATGACAAATGCATTATGATTATAACTGCATAAGTTAAGCAATACAAAGTCAACCTTCTACCTTTGCTAAGTCTGCAACCCTGTCATGAGTGGTGATAGACTCATTATGACTGTGACTATGACAAACTGTGTGAATAGGGCTAATTGAAATTAAAACATGAATGAAAGAAATTGCAAGAAATAGTTAATGAAGATTAAGCTGAAGAGAAATGTAGACATAAGATTTAAGGAGTTTGGTTTGTCAAAAACATATGTCTCCATAAAAATTAACCCCAAGTTAGGATTTTCAAACCCATAGCTAATCTATTATACTTTTAATTGATAAAACAATTGAGTTTTTGAGCCTTTATTCAAACCCATTACACTATACTTTTCTTGGCTTAACTTTAACCACAACCCAAATACCCAAATGTTTTACGACTCATATTTAAAACAATTCCATTAGAATTAGTTCCTCACTTCCTTTTAATAACCCAAAAAAAGAGATGGAGAATAATCTAACTCTAAAATACAACCCATACTTTAAGAATTGTTAATAGAAAAAATTTAAAAGAGAGCTTACAAATGCATAAATGATTTCTAAGAATAAACTTGCAATAGCCTTAAAAGGAGGGGAAGGGGGGGGGGGTGGATAAGGCTTTTAAGAAATTAAGTAAAATTAAAGAGATGATTAAGGATTGAGAAGATTAAAGACAAGCACTTAAGGAGTTCGATTTATTAACAAACCTATGTCTCTACCTAACTCTCCCAAGTTAGGATTTTTGAATCACCACAATTTATTCTCTTAGATTAATTTTTACAAGTTTGAGTTTTAGGCTTAACTCTAACCTTATAACCAAAGAGTTTTAGGATTATTCTTAACCAATTCCCAAGTGTTTTCAAATAGGAGAACACTTAAACCTTTCACACTAGAATAAGATCTCACTCCCTTTTTTTAAACCCTAGAAAATAGAAGAAGAAGAGTCTTAATTCTAACACACAATCCACTCTCAAAAGAGTGAATGAATACAAAGAAAGTATATGAAGGTTTTAAAAGTTTAATGAATACTAAAAAGAATTTTTCAATAGCCAAAGTATATAACTATTGAATAAGGCTCTAGGGCTTGTTTTTATACTTGAGCATCAAAATTATGGCTGTTTGAGGCATTAACTTTGTCCTCAACTTTCTCTATGTTTTATTAAACGAAATGTAGCTTTTTGCAAAGAAAGGTCTAGTCACGATCATGACCATTAATAAAAGTAGTCATTGTGGCTTAAAGATGATGTTGCTAAAGAGAGGTATTAGCTAGTGATGTGCAGTTGTGGTTATAATTCCACTCATGATGTGCAGTCCTAGTCATGATCCTCATTCATGAGGAGCATTGGACTTTAACTCTTCTTTGAATAAAAGAAGTTGTGAGTGATTATTTGTGGTCTCGATCGGGATACTTTTAGTCCTAATTGTGATTGAGCCCATGATGGTCTCAAGACTTTTTTATGTATAAGCCTTTAATGAGACTCTTAGCTCATGAGCACAATCATAATCATGATTTGATAATTGCTACCAAGTTTTTCAAATACTTTATTTTTTTCATGATTTTGCTTCCAAAGAGTGCCTAACTTATATACACTTAAAGTACACATATTAGTCACTCAAAATTAGTTTAGTAAAATAAAAAACAAAGGTGATTAACCTTTAATCATGCAACTAGTTAATAATCTTCCCTTTTTTGATTTTGACAACCTAAGTTGAGTTTGAAAAGATAAATAATTATGTAAGTGTGTGATTCTTTTGAGCTCCCCCTCAATTTATGCATTTCCTTTTAGGTTACTCCCCCTTAATGTGCGCATTAATACTTAATGGTAGGGTTGATGATAATAAACTTAATAACAATTAATAATAACCTTAATAAACAATCAAACTCAAGTAGTGCTTCTCCTCTTTTTGGCATAACGCAAAAAGGTAAATAATAAAGAGAAAATGAATAAGGAACTTTTCATTAAAGAAAATTCAATTACAAACATAAAGATGTAGGCCAAAGTACTATACTAAACAAGATATGAAAAATAAACTAAAAAAGAAAGTGAAAAGGAACTAAAGAAAAATAAAGTGTTGAACCTTAAGGGGTAAAGTAATCATTTTTTATGGTCACAAGTAATTAAGGAAAATTATATTTAATCAGTATGCTTAAGTTTTTATATTTAGGTTGATTAAATTTAAAAAATTCAAGTCCTAACACAAGCAATGATAAATGCATTATGATCATAACTGCATAAGTCAAGCAATGCAAAGTCAACCTTCTAGCTATGCTAAGTCTGCAACCCTGTCATGAGTGGTGACAGACTCATTATGACTGTGACAAACTGGGAAAATGGAATATCAAATTTTTTATTAAGATCTGAAGTCAAAATTGGTCAAACTTGATAAGAATCTTCATTATAAGTGGTCATAAGAAAATTTCAATCATTAGAATAATTTTTCAAGAAAAAATATAAAGATTCAATTTGCAAATTTTCAAGAATTCTTGAGAGTTGCCATAACAAGTGTCACTACCAGCGTCATGAGCAAGTAAATCATAACACACCTCTCATGAGTGGTGACAGAGTTGTCCTGAGCAATAACGACCATTTCTAAAAGTTCCCCAGAGTTATCATGACCAGTGTCACTACCAGCATCATGAGCAAATGAAATCATGACACACCCATCATGAGTAGTGATAGAGTTGCCAATAGTAATGATGATTGCCACTGATTTCCAGAAACTTATCATCATCAAGCATCACAACTCATGAAAATGTGCAAATTCAAATTTCTAACTTAGCACCTTGACTGTCATGACCAATGATTCTTTCATAAGTAATGACAATGTTGCATTTAATGCACCTCCAATTGCTCTTTTTCTCTATAAGAGTTTAAGTACTACTAATAAGTAAATCAAATTGAGCAAACACATTTAGAGCTATCTTTGAGCATTTACTCTTGAATTAAATCTTCAACCATCAAAGTTCTTCATCTTTAATTCCTTGTAATCTTTTCTATTTTAAAAGTGTTATTGAGTATGGGTTGGTGAGTGTTTAATGCAATCATTCAATAGCTCAATAGTGAGATTGAGTGAGTTGAAATTGGGATTTAAACACTTGTAAGCTAAGAGGATTGTTCTTAACATGTGGATTTAAGTGTGAGCCATTGAGAAAACACTTAGGTTGAGTGTGAGCCATTGAGAAAACACTTAGGTTTGAGTGTGAGCCTTAGAAAAACACTTGTAAGCTGAAAGGATTGTTCTTAGCATTTGGATTTGAGTGTGAGCCTTGAGAAAACACTTGGTTTTGAGTGTGAATCTTATGAAAAACACTTGGGTAGCTTAGTTTAAGCTTGTAATGGTTTAATCTACACTTTGAAGTAGATTGTTAGTGGATTAAAATTCTTAACTAGTGGTTAAAGAGAGGATGTAGGCTTTGAGGGCCAAACTTCTTTAAATTCCTTGTGTTTTCTAGCTCATTTTCCTTATTCTATTGTGCTCTAATTCTATTTTTAGTTTGCTCTTTATTAAAAATCAAAATTGCCCATCTAGCTTAAAAAGCCAATTCACCCCCCCCCCCTCTTGGCACTTGTGGAATTACATTTGGTATCAAAGATTTGGTCTCCATTCTTAAAGATTTAACCATTTTAGAGAAAAGATCATGGCTTCCACAAGTATAGTTATTACTGCCCCTAATATCCACAGCCCTAGCTACACAAGACCTCCATTCTTTAATGGTACCGATTATGCATATTGGAGAAATGAAATGGAGATGTTTTTAAATAGTGAAGTAGTAAATTTATAGGAAATTATTGAAGAGGGTTGGAGTCCTCCAACAAAGAAAGATAATGAAGGTAATGAAATTATCATTCCTAGAAAGGAATAGAGTGATGGACAATCTAAAGCCTACTTAAGAAATAAGAAAGCAATTACCATTCTCTATTGTGGCTTGAGCAGGGAAGAATATAATAAAATAGAGCACTTAAGGTCAGCCAAAGAAATTTCGAAACGCTTAAAGACCAAGCATGAAAACACTATTCAAGTTAAGAACAAGAAATTGCAAATGCTTGGAAAAGAGTATGAATTGTTTGAGATAAAGCCTTATGTGAAAATTAATGATATGTATATTAGGCTTATCACTCTTATAAATTATATGAGGAAACTTGGCAAGAAATTTTCAACTGAGGATGTCAACAACAAAATTCTTATGAGTTTGCCTTAAAAGGTTTGAAAAGCTAAGATGACCTCAATTGAAGAAGCTAATGATCTTTCTACTCTACCTATAGATCAACTTCTAGGGAAGTTTCTTACTCATGAACTCAAAATGAATCAAGTGGTGGAGGAAGAGAAGGCTAAGAAGGATAAAAACATTGCTCTCAAGGCAAGTAGAAACACTAGTGATAGTGACTCAAGTAAGAATGATGATAAGTATTGGTTGGTTTGGTTCAGTTTTTCATCTTTTCATTATTTTTACTCAACCAAAACAACATATGATTATAAAAGTTGTATAAATATTAATTTATCAATTGACTTAATTGCTATATATATATATATATATATATATATATATATATATATATATATATATATATATATTCAAATTTGTCACTCACCCAATAAAATTGGCTAATGCTAATAAATTGTAATTTCTTCTAATTAATTTGGATTTCATATTTGCATTCCGAACTCGGTCATATTTAATCAGAGCTAAAATAATGTTGCATGTGAACATCTAGCGGAAATATTAATAAACTGCTAACTTGCTAGTACTTTACTAATAAATAATGTTAATTTTCTTAGCGTGCTGCCACTAATCTCAAATATTATTTTTATTTGATCTTGTGTAATAAATGTTTTATAGATCCAAAGTAGAAAGGGCAAAAAAAAGAAAAAAAACTTTCAATAAATAGAGATTTGACATATTATATTCGCGGCCTTCGATACTTGTATAAATTATCACTGTATCCTTTATCTTTTAATTGGTTCAAATTAATATCTCAATTTATTTTTTTACGAAGAAATCACATTTTCTTGACCTATTTCACCCATTTTCTTCTCTTATTTAAAATTTTTTTTTTAATTCTTAATTTTTATTTCGTCAACACTTTAATCCTTCTAATAGAATTTCGGTGAATTTCTCATATTAAAAAAAATTTAGATCCCTCTATTTTATAAAAACATACAATTTAATCCCTCTATTTTACAAAAATTACCATCTATTATCTCTATTTTAATAAAATTAATAAAATTTAATTTTTAAATTTTTATGAGTAACTATTCTTCAAATACTTACACATATTTCTATCAACACTTTATAGTTAAACATCATGTTGTAATTTTAATGAATTCAATACTTCCTTGATTTCACTTTAACAGTCAAATTATTCAAATTTTTAGTATTTAATTTCAACAATTGTAATTTTTTAAGTTATGTCACAACTCGAACCGAAAGGCATATAACCAACACTAGAAAATGAGAATGCGTAAAGTAATCGAAACCCATAGCAAGCCTTAAAAAATTTTCGCAAAAAAAGAAATAATACTCTTAATAATAAAACAATTACTTGATAGTAAAATCATAATAAATGCCCCAAACCAAATACATAAATCAAGTATTCTTCAATTACAACATCTCAAGTTAGATAAAATCAAAATACAAATAATACAAGTTCTTTGATTAACTACTACAATATTTTGAATTCAATTATACAATACATATCAAATAGACCTACACAATAAAACTGGAGAAGAAGAAACCCAATGTAGAGAAGAAGGACAAATCTCAAACTCCCAAACTCCCAAAAAAATATTGAAAGGAGTAAGATCTCACTGAGTAAAATAATACAGAGAGCTTTATGGTTTTGAAAATTCATTAAATAAAACAATAATAATAAAATAAATTTTACTATTATTTAAATTAAAGTATTTAAAATTTATTTTCACATCATTAACTCTCCAATCTCAAATAAATATGAAGAATTTACACTAAAACTTCTTCAAAATAAAATGTTATTTATTTAATAATTTATAAGTCAAAAATCTTGGTAGAACCCTACTCCACAAAGTCTAATAGCTAACCATAAGATTGCAGGTCCCCAAGAGCTAAACATTAATCGAGGAGCTAGCCACAGTTATTCACTTAATCCAATATTTTATTAGCAGTCCTTGAGAGCTAAGGCATCAACTGAGGCACCCAACCCAGTAACCAATCATAACATTTCCAATAATCACTGGTGGTCCCTGAGAGCTAAGGCATCCATTGAGGCACTCGTCCCAGTTAACCAATAATAAAATTTGGATCCATCTCTCAATCTCTAGCAATGTGCACACGGTCCTGATGAAACTTATCAGGTAACCCGTTCTACTAGTATTTTTCAAAACTACTATATATAACAAAAATGTAGCACAATTTAAAAAAGCTGTAATTTATAAATTAAATAACATAAAATAAAATAATCATAATGCTAAGCATAGCCTAAAATGACATAACTTAAATTTCATGTAAGCATAATACTATCTTAAATTTTATAAAATCACTATGTGCAAAAAACATACGCACATAGTTCAATTTATTAACTTATAGTTTGACCGAGTTAACTGACGGTTCCTCGTTTGCCTATTGTCAGTAGTTCCCGCTTCGATATTCTCTTAAATAAAACAATATTTATTCAAAAAATGATTATAAAAAATAATTAAAATTCATAGGAATTTTCAAAATCCAGAAATTAAAAAAAATATAGAATCTTGTAACAAATTCATAATTAATCATAACGAAAACTCAATCTAAGGAATGACCCTAAAATAACTTAATGGTTAAACAAAAATGTATAGATGTCACATTTTATGAGAAATCTACCGAAATTCCAGTAGAGTCTTTTCTGTAAAATAGACATTTCTCTACACGAAGTAAAGCAATTCCTGCAAGAAAAACACTAATATTCACCACATAGTACCACACTCAGATCGGGCTCTTAAACTACACACAAATTCCTGACTGAGAACAATAATACTACCACAAAATATATATAAATTATGAAAATATATGACAAAATATTTATAAAAAATTAATCAGACATATTAAATAATAAATTATTTTTAATAATTAATATATACAAAACTCATTTAACATAATAATATCTATACTTAAAAATTATTACTTATAAAATTCTGAAAAATTCATAAAAATATATTTTAACATGAAATAAAATTAAATCAATCAAATAATTAAATACTATAATATTTATATACATTTATATTATTTCCAGAAATTAATCTAAAATCAAAAAAATATACAAAAATACTAATTTAGCTAATAAAATTAATTTATACTTTCTAATAATTAAAATTATCCTTATACATGTTAATTAACTATAAATTTACCAAAAATAATTAACAAGCAAATTACACAATTTTCCCTAAAATTCTTATTTTTCACATATAACTTCCAAAAATTATAATAAATTAACTAATTTTGTAAAATTTCCTTCACAAATATTACTCCAAATAATATATAGTATTTATTAAAAATATCCAAATTTTCGGGCTCAAAATAGTAACCCAAACCAAAAATTTCAAAAATTATAAATAAATCTGAAAAATATATAAAAATTATCATAGCATAGCATTTAATCTCTACGTCAACTTTTCTAAACAACATCAAGCCTAATCTCACATAATTAACCAAAAACTAACAAATGTTAATACTTCAATTTAGGACGATTCGGAAGGAAATTGGAGAAACCGAAGGTAGATTCGAGAAGCTTGGAAGATGAGGATTCCAATGACGCTAGAATCACGATCATCCGATGTCAAAATCTTCTCTAGAGACCATAGGAAATTTGGCTGAAATGAAAGACATAGGAAGAGGAAGGAGAAGAGGGTGCTACCGTTGGCTAGGGGAGGAGCTGGGTTGCTGTCCGACTTCTGTTGGTGGCATGGAGGTGGCCAAATGGGCTAGTCTTGGTGGAGGCACAGTGCTGGCAGCAGGAGGACAATGAGCTATAAGAAGAAGAAGAAGAAGAAGAAGAAGAAGAAGAAGAAAGAGAAAAAGAAAAAAAAAAGTTTTTGTCCCCTAATATATATATATATATCAACACACTTCAATAATATTTTCTCTCCCAAAAATAATAATGTTAAAGCAAAAATAAAAATAATACAACTAGTAATAATAAAAATAATCATAATCAATAATAAATAATTTAATTAATAAAAAAAATCAAAATATTACAAGTTATTAAAATGAAAAATAATTAAACTAAGTGCAAAAAAGTCAATATAATATAAGATTGATGAAAATTTATTATTTGAGTTTTTATTTAATATATTGATTGATTTATGTATAGGTGTTGAAAATTTGGTTGTTATTGAAATTTTAAATTTAAAATATTAAAAAATTTGAGAACTAAATTGTTTTATAGTATTTAAATAGAGGGACTAAACTATTTTATCTTTATAAAATATTGGGACTTAAGTATTTTTTTTTTTTTAATATAAGAGATACACCAAAACCTATCGAAAGGACTAAAATGTTGACAATGAAAATTGAGAGATAAAAAAATTCGATTTTCAAACAAGAGGGGAGAAAATGTGAATTAGGTCAAATCTCATAGGAAAAATGTAATTTACCTTTTTTTTTTTTAACAACTATAGCATAAATGACTAAATCTTTTGACTTGAAATGATAGAGTTATTCAACTAAATATCTTGACCCTGTGATTAGGATATTTTAGTATACACCATAGAGAGAGTAAACATCTTACTTTATTTATAATCTATTATATAAACACATATTAATTAAAATCCAATAAAATCTCAATGCACATGATTCAAATAAAAAATAAAAAAAAAACAGAAATTTTGTACTTTTTCCTTTAAAATTAAGAAACACATTTTGGTCGAAAATCACTTTTTTTTAATCGAAAATTATATATTTCCATTAATAATTTCAAATGTATAAAGGCAAATAAAGGAACATGGCAAAAAATTGAGTGGGACCAATTCCTAGCACTATTTATATAATTCAAAGCATTTTTTTTTTTGTGGAAACGATATATACCACACTCCAAGATAACGAAGCTAACAATGAATCTACAAAGGATTTTTCGAAGTTTCCTTTGGGAGATTGTAACTTTTATGAGAAGTGAACGACCAATTTAGCCGGTAAGATATTCTTTAGGGATTTTTACACAAATATATACTTTTTTTAAAAATTTATTAATTAAAATACCTCAAATTTTTGTTTTTACTTCTTTTATCAATTTTATTTACACTAGTGTCATTTTTATTTATAGAAATGTATCATTATTTCTTCTGCTTTATTTTTTCTTTTATTTTTCTTTTTTCTTTCATTTTTTATTTTTGTTCTCTTTATTTTTTCCCTTATTTATTCATTTTTCTCTTTTAAAATTTTTTGTTACTTTTTCCTTATTTTTTCTTTTTTCATATTTATTCTTTCCTCCTTCCTTATTTTATATTTTTTATTTTATCTTTCTCTTTTTTCTTAATATTTTTTATTTTTATTTATTCCTTCTTCCTTTCTTTTTTATTTTTAATTTCTCTTTGTTATTTTAATTTCTCTTTTTTTTCATCTTGTTTCAAAATTTTTATTTTAAAAATTTTTTTCTTATTTTTTTCGACTTTGCATATTAATGAAGCATCAACCAATATATATTTTTTGGGATTTTATTTCATAATTTTTTTGACATTTTATATTGAAATACAATATCTTTTTTTTTTAATGTTTTTGTTCCCTTTTTTTTAATTTTCTCTTTCTTTTTAATAAATTTACCGTTATTTCTAAATGTTAATTTTTTGACTTTAATAAACTAAAATAAATAAAAAATTATATAATCCTATAAATAAAATAGTTAAAAATGTACTAGTATCATTAAATTAATTTTTATAGGGTTTTGTTAAAAGAGGCTAGCATGCATTGTTGTATTAAATACTTTTTTTTTATATATATATGTTTTGTTTATTTGTAATTTCTTTTATTGGATAGGGTGTTGAAAATGTTGATTCTATTTCTATTCATACTCATTATGGCAATCATGGTGGGCAGAAAGTGAAGGGAATTGATGTAGTATATATTGTTATTAGTTTTTTTTTTTAATTTATTTTTTGGTTTCTAATTTAATTTTGTATTCAGAGGATTCTGAGAATGATTTTATCAATCTTTCTCTACAGAAAAAGAAGCACAAACTTGCCCATATTTTAAAGTCTCATTTGCTTTTCTATAGGAAACATAAAATAAACGAAAAATTTATAAAATTATACCATAACTTAAAGCTAAATATTTTCTTTGAAGTTAAGCGAGTTGTAATTATTGTAATAGAAAAATTTTAAAGAACTAAATATATTTTTGGAATAAAGTTCAATTTGGCCCTTAAACTTTTTGAAAATGT
This sequence comes from Mallotus nudiflorus, assembly GCA_947683625.1. Classification (NCBI taxonomy): domain Eukaryota; kingdom Viridiplantae; phylum Streptophyta; class Magnoliopsida; order Malpighiales; family Euphorbiaceae; genus Mallotus; species Mallotus nudiflorus. The sequence continues at coordinate 35,323 of CANTUR010000500.1, forward strand.
TCAAATTGCCCTTTTTTGACCTTTTTCATCAATTTACCCTTGGACTTTGCAATGAAGTTCAAATTGGCCTTAAAAATTTTATTTACACACCTATTGTCTAAGATGTAAACAAATATCACAATGAAAATTACAAAAAGTTACTTGATAGTTTAGTAAGTTTACAAATTAGTCCATAATTTCATAAAAACATTTACTAAAAAAACTTAAATATTTTCTAAAATTATATTTAAATGCTTAATTTATTTATGGCATCTTATATTATATTATTTGTTTTAAATTTTAACACATAAATTTAAATTTTATATATTTTAATATATTTATAGTTAACTATCATGAAAAATACATTCCTATTATTAGTGTTTAGGCTATATATATATATATATATATATATAAATAATAAATAAATTTATGTATTAAATTAAAAATAATAATATATTATATTAAAAAATTTTAATAATTTTTAACATATAAATAATTTTAAGATTTGAAATAATGTTATTTATATGTAAATTAATATGTCATAATTTTTAATATAATACATAAATTTAAATTATATATATATATATATATATAACCCATGTCAGGCCTATAACCAAGCCCACTTTGGCCTAAACATAGAAATAACTATCATGCTAAAGAGGCAATCATCCCATCGATGAGACAATCTCCTCTATGGCAGTCACTTCGCAGAGGCGTCACCTCTTTGCCATCCACTTGCACAAGCATTAAATGCCAAGTTGATAAAGGGTGGTGGGCCCACCCCTTATCCCTTTGAACTTTGAGCGTAAATGGTTGGTTTTTAGGGTTAAAAGGTGGATAAAAAGGGATATATCATGATGAGAAGAAAAAGGTATCTTATTAAGCATAAGGGGATTAGAAAAGAGAGGGGGGGGGGGTTCATTTTAGAAGGGGTTTTAGGTGGTTTTACAATGGAGGAGAAGTTTAGAGAGGGTGGAGGAGCTGGAAAAAAAAAGATCCTAAAAGTGTAGAGAGAAAGAAAGAAAAGAGGAGATTATAGAAGAAGGACTGAGAGTTCATTCTTAAGAAGAGAAAGCTATTTTTGCATTTTAGATAGTGCATAAATCAAACCTTTGAGGGCCAAACATTTTTGGAATTCAAACTCATTTTTTGGTAAAGATATTTATTCTCTAAGTATTCTATTTCATATTTTGAGTTATTTTCCCATTTCTTGTGATTATCTAATTCCATTATCATTAGCATCTATATTAAAAGAAAAAGATTCTATGATTTTGCTGACAATGAGCCTTATTGCGATAAGGCATCGCCTTATTGTATAAAGGCTAGGCCTTAGCATAATAAGGCACTGATATTCAAATTTTTTTTTTTTTTGCTTAAAATTTTTTTCCTTTTAGCCACTTCATCAGAAGGGCAACAGAAATATTTCCATTTATTTTGTTCACTCTCGTTTGGTGTGTTAGTCAAGATTTTATGTGAGTTTAGTTGTACTTCATATTTCTACATGTTTTCACTATTCCAAAATCACCATTCATATAATTAAATTTTTGTGCTTCGAATTTGCTATTTTTTGTGCCATTTCATCATAAGGGTGACGGGAGTATTTTTATGTATTTTGTTAGCTCCCATTTAGTATGATAATTAAAATTTTATGTGGATTTGGTTGCATTTGCATGGTTTTGCATTGTTTATTATTTCTTAATCAAGCTCATTCATAGTTGAGCCCATTTTTTTTGTTTAAAGAGGCGACTCCTCTTTATTTTAAGGTGACGTATTGTCACCTCTATGTATAGAGATGACTCCTCTTTGAAGAGGCATCACCGTATTCTCTTTTCTACATTTATTTAAATAATAATTATTAATTTTATTATTATTTTTGCATGCAAAATGGTTGTAATTCATTCCTCCTCCCTCTATTTTTTTGCATGAGCACTTAGTTCTTTATCTTTATTTTTAATGAATGTTTTGTATTATTTGTGATAAATGTAGTGAATCACCCTTGAATTGCATAAAATTGAATTAATGTGCAAATTTGGACTTAATTGCAAAACTTGAAAATTGAAATGAAACAATTGAAATTTGCATTTTAATAAAGAAGTAATTGAATAATTAAAGGTAATAAAATACAAAACACAAATGGAGACCAATCGTAAGGTTGGGTGGGCATTTTAAAAGTCGATACCCAATTTCTGAACCTGTTCTTTGATGAAAACTTTTGGGACCCTCCGCAAAATTCAGTTGTCGTACAATATGTCCCGGGTCTCATCTAGGTGCCAACTCTTTTAATTTTGGCTTTAAGACTATTTTGTATTTTCTAATCGGCCTCGAGCTCACACAATGACATGGTTGCCAAATACTTGGGCAAGCGCTAAACCCTACCACCTATAGTGGTGACTCCAATAGGGATAGAGGAACTGATTTCAGTATTTTGTATTTTATCATTTTTAATTATTTTTTATTTCTTTTGCATTCACCACACATTTTTCACACAATGAGCACTTAATCCCTGAATAACACGATGATAGTCATTGCTTTGCTTATTGTGTTTCACTCAATCCTGGTGGTGGAGTATTTGATTATTATCATTCATAGCACATACTTATCCATGTCGTATGGACCCTTGAGTGGGGAGATGTAATAGAGGTATATTGTTGTAAGAACTAGAGGTATATTTCTTTTTCACCTAAGACTCACCTAATGTAATGACCTAGAAACTTCCTTTAGGATTTTCCAAAATGCATGTGTTTGGTGCTATATGGTAGACCTTAGTATAAAATCTTAGCCCATTGTAAATGGACTATGTCAAAGTAGGCCTTTCATGCCTTTATGACCCATTATGGTGGACCTTGTTTTTATGCAAAGGCTTGCTACTTGTTTGTTCATTTTTAGAGTTATCTTGCATATGTTGATTTTGTTATCCTCTATTGATAATTAAAACCCAGACCAAAATTCTTAAGACAAGAAACTCGCTATCAAATATGTGTATGGAAGGAATAAGGGTGGAAGTAATCATGTCTAAATTCATTGTTTATTTATTTATTTTTATGTACATTATTAAAAAAATAATAATATATGAACTTGCATCTCATGCACACATGACATTTATATGCATTTTTCATAGTCATAAGCCTTTTTTTTTGTTTAAAAGCATATCAAGGGAATTTGGCCCACCAATATAAAGAATCCAATCAAATATTTGAGACCATTTAACAAAGGAGTAGAATGGTAGGACCCTCTAATTTTGATATTGAATCTTTGAAGAAAGAACTGTTGAAAGAGATCGAGGATGACATACGACAAATGATTAGAGACATGTTTGCTGAGATGATATGAAAGATGACCATGGATGGAGAAGACTTTAAAAATAGAAATGTTATTGGTGAGCCATTCAAAGAAAAATTGAAAGCACTAGTAGATCCAACAAAGTCAGAATGGATGAAAGACATGCAAAGGCAAATCAATCAACTGCAAATTACGCTAAATAAGCATGGGCTCAATCCCAACCTTGTCGACTTGGATTTGGAGGAGGATGAACCATTGCCCCCAAAGTACAAATTTCCAAATATTAAAAAATACTCTGGCATTGATGATCCTCATATGCACTTGAAGTAGTATGTCACTTACATGAAGGCCACTGGGTTGTCAAAAGCTCAAATTGTCAAACAATTTCCAGTGTCCTTAGAAGGAGTTGCTATCAATTAATACCACACTCTAGATGCACAGGTTCAACAAGATTGGAAGGAGCTGTGTTCAGTCTTCACCAAACAGTATGGGCTAAACTCTCAGTTCGAAGTTTCTCTTCACAAGCTACAGAATACGAAGCAAGGATCAAATGAGTCTTTCACCAACTTCATCAATAGATGGAGAGGAAAATTAGCTCAAATGAAGCATAGACTTGCAGAATCATACTAATTGATTATAGCCATAGAAGCATGTATTACACCTATGGCTAACAATTGAAGGATGTGGCCTAAGAGACTTCTAAGAGTTGTACCATCTTCAAGTGCAAGTTGAAACTGACTTGAAATTGGACATTCATGAGTAATTGTTTATCAGTTAAGGCTATAATAACTCATAACCATATTTTGTTGTGTCATTTTATCTTTAGTGCTAATGAATATTTGATTGTTTAATTTATATGAGTATGAATATGTTATAATTGTGCATGCAATCTTATGCTTGAATAAGAGAGAAATTTAGAAAAAAACATAAAAAGAGAGGTTAAAATGTTAGAATTGACTTTTAAACTTTGCCTTCTAGCACATTTAACCTCAGTTTTCCCTGAAATCAAGAAAAAAAAGGAAAGAAAAAGAAAAAGAAAAAGAAGAAGAAAAAGAAAAAGAAAAAGCAAAAGGAATTAAAATGTGGGGAAAGAAAGAGGAAAATCTTTAAAAGAAAAAGAAAAAGAAAAAGGAATTAAAATGTGGGGAAAGAAAGAGGAAAATCTTTGATTGTGCCACCAATATTTGAAAAGTCAAATTTGAGCAATCCTTTGAAAGTCCTTATTCTCTAATAGAATTCCCACCAATTGTGAGCTAAAAAATAGTTGGTCAGAAAACCCGCAAAGGGCTGATCAATAACAAGTATATGGTGGAACACCTAATTATAATAAATGAGTAATCTTGTGAAGATAAACATAACTGATATAATGTTAGTTTGTGAAATGTCTGACATGGACTGATTAGTTTCGTAGCAATTAACAATGTGAGTGACATTAACGTTTGATGATCGACAACAAGAGCATTCAGTAGCTAAAGTGACAGTAATGGGCATTGAGCATAACATAATAGTGGTCAATCATAATTTTGAATTTGCAACCACCCAGCTAGGTTTAAAAACTCCTAGAAAAGGAGTGGCCTGGGAAAAAGAGGGAAAATAAAAAAAGAAAAAATGAAAGGCCTAACTAGGTTCGAAAACTCCCTAAAAGGGAGTGGCCTAGGTAAAAGAAGGAAAATAAAAAAAGAGAAAAAAAATGAAAGGACTAGCTAAGTTCGAAAACTCCTAAAAAGGGGGTAGCCTAGGCAAAAGAGAGAATATAAAATGAAATTGGTTGCATTTTCATTCTGAGAAGTAGTTCAAGAGATCATGAGATTATGTTTTGTGGTGCAATAGCAAAAGAGTCCATTAATTCTCAACTAGGATGCAATATTTGAAATAAGTTGAGCTTCATCATGAGTAACATATATTTTTCCAAAAATCCTTAAACTAGGGCATAAGGGTCAAGCACAGTCATCCTACGCCAGTAAAGCATTCTATGAAGGTGACCGATTAAAGAGGCATTTATTGTTGTTACCTCAATTCAACCATGAGAGGGTCTCAATTTTACTCCATTTAGATAAACTAGTATTAATGATAGTCTTTGACAGACTCAGTTTTAAAAGTGGATTCTTTGACATAATAAGGGCCAGTTCTCAAAGATCAGCTCTAAACATAAAAGGCATTTGGCTAAATTATTAAAGATTTCAATTCATTCGTGCATAGAATCACTTTGTAAAAAGATATTCATACTTACGCGCATTAGAATAATACATGTCTTCCAAAAACATTGCACACATTATATGAGCTTGTGTTATCAAATTATTTATTGAGAATTTTCAAAGACCATGATCATGCATACCTCAGCATTGAATATTTTGGATGTATCTTTAGAATGGGATAGCTCTTATGCATAGGATGCAGTACTGCTATGTTGATTTTGCCTAATGCCTATGAGGCTACATGGTTTATTTTGTTTATTTTGCCTAATGCTTATAAGGCTACACAACTTGTTTTGAATTGATCTTATTTGATTATCTCCACCTAATGTCCCAGAGGCTATAATGGTATATTTCGATTGACCCTATATGGTGCTTGTAAAATTATGAGATTTTGTTTTAATTATCTCACCTAACACTCCTTAGGCTATATGGTGTTTGTTGTTTTTTCCTGCTTGACACCCCCAGAGGCTATTTTTGCTTGTGTTTTACTCGATGCCCCTGAGGTTGACAACTCAAATTTTGAAGAAATTGCCTCTCAAGTTTGTATACCAGAGGATGATGGCATTAGCTTCCTATCTATTTGAAGGAATGACCTATCAAGTTTATATACCTAAGGTTGACGGCGTGAGTTTCCTAATTATTGGATCCAAATTTTGACCTCTTGATTTTGAACATTGAGGCTAAAGGCATAGATTTTAAAGGAGTTTGACATTTTAATTTTGAACATCGAGGTTAATGATGTGAATTTCCTAATTGGTTTTAGAATTTTCTGATCAAAGTATCAAAGCGCATTCCTGATTGAAGCATTAGGGTGCAATTGGTTTTAGACTTTTATGATCGAAGTATGAAAATGTGTCCTTATTGAAGTATAAGGATGCAATTGGTCTTAGAATTTTCTAATCGAAGCATCATAGCACATTCTTGATCGAAGCATCAGGGTGTAATTGGTTTTAGATTTTTCTGATTGAAGTATCAGAATGTGTCATGATCGAAGTATTAGGATGCAATTGGTCTTAGAATTTTCTGATTAAAGCATCATGGTGTAATTAGTTTTAGACTCTTCTGATTGAAGTATCACAAAGTTTCATGATCAAAGTATTAAGATGCAATTGGTCTTAGAATTTTCTAATCAAAGCATCATAGCGCATTCTTGATCGAAGCATCAGGGTGAAATTAGTTTTAGACTTTTCTAATCGAAATATCAAAATGTGTCTTGATTGAAGTATCAGGATGCAATTGGTCTTAGAATTTTCTAATTAAAGCATCAAAGTGCAATTCTGATCAAAGTATTAGATTGAAATTAGTTTTAGACTTTTCTGACTGAAGTATCAGAATATGTCCTTATCGAAGTATCAGAATGGAATTGGCCTTCAAATTTTATAATTGAAGCATCAGAGTATAATTCTGATTAAAGTAGCAGATTGCAAATGGTTTTGAAGTTTTCTAATTGAAGTATTAAAATTCTATTGGTTTTAGAGTTTTTTTTATTGAAGTATCAGAATGTTGTTGGCTTTAGAGTTTTCTGATCAAAGTATCATAATGTAGAAATTCAACCTCTCGGGTTTGTGTACCATAAGTTGATGACACGAGTTTCAAAAAAATCAATTCAGGTGAATGTCGGAGATTAGATATATCTATTTTATTTCTTTTATTTGGCTTGATTTTTTTTAAAAAAAATTTATTGCATGCATTCAATTTTTTAAAAAATCAAGGGGGCAAACTATAGACACTCGGTTTAATCTGTTAGGTTTCATGATTTAAAAACACAGCAAAAATTAAATCTTTTAATCACAAACCCTAACCCGGATCCAAGTAATTTGATTAATTGATTTAAAACTAGGGTTTTCAAATCTTACCATAAATGCAGAAGAGGCAAGATTTCTGGAAGGCAGAGAGGAGGTTCACTCCGGTGACACCTTACCTTGAGGTTTTCATTTTGGTAGTTTGGATCAAGACATCTTTAAAAGAATCCGTCCTCTACAAGCATCCACATGAACAATTGTTGATTAAAACAAAAAACTTTGTGTGTTAGCACTTCTCTTGATTTCTCACTAATCAAGAACAAAAATGCTCTGTGTTATAGTTTTTCTAAGAGGAGAAAAATAAATTTTTGGTGGCTAATGATTGAGTTAGTGAAACCCTAGAGAATATAACATATTTATAGGTCTCTAATTAGGGTTTCACTTACCAACACAACTTTTTGGTAATTTCTCAATTATTATTGTTATGATTTTATTTAAAATTAAATCAGAAATAATATTCTATTTATTTAAGATAACCTTTAAATTAAATAAATAAATAAATAAACTATTTATTTATTTCCACAGAGCATATTTGGACTTCTTAAACCCATATCCGTTTTTGGGCCTGTTCTAAGTGTGTGACCCTGTAGGTTCACATGACGTTGGTAGTGGACCTTAAATCTCTATTAGGCCTACAAGTTATAAGTGGCCTCTAGCAAGACATTATGACTACCCAAGTCATTTGAAGTCAATAATCCGACATAACCTAATTTATAATAAATATTGTAATCTTTTTATCATATGATATAATTGAATATAAGGCATAGTTTCTGTCATCCTTACATAATTCAATCATATTATTTCTTGACTCTAAGTAGACTAAGAATGATAACTCTTTATCAATTCACTTTAGCATGGCTATGCATTTTCCTCAATCTATCTTATCAAAGGGCCCATAGATATCTTACTTAGATTAAATGAGGGACAAATTCCTTCTCAATCACTCACATTCCTCACATAACTCATTTCATATCCAACAACAATTTATTTAATCATCATGTTAAAGAAAATGTTAGATTATGTCAAAATATATAATAGTTATGTAGAAATCCATGATGATTTCAAGGTCAAAGGACTAAATCAATATTATTATGATGAGAATTACTTATAACAATTATCTATGTAGTATTCTCATGATGGGTCAATCCAGTACATTATTTCCCAAATAGGTACCTATGAGTTGACTTAATATCTCATATTCATGATCAATAAAACATAATCATTAATCAACATCATACTAGCTATAACATATTGTTATAGCTAGGGATAATTTGAATAGAACTCATATTTAATCTAAGGGTTTTACTATCAAGTCACATACTTGATGACCTTAGTAAGAATTGACTATTCAAGTAATTATCATAACACAAAATGATAATGAAAAATGCCTTTTTATTAAATAAAATGATAAAGTCAAAACATGGTCATACATGATTGACTTAGTGTATATCACTATCATGATCGACCCCTGGCAAAGGGCAAACTACAGACACTTGATTTAATTGACCCATGACAAAAGTCCAATGATAAGAAAATATGCATCTTGAATGCAAGAGAAGCCTAAAACCTTCTTTAGAGTGGATCAAAAAGCTTGAATTCCCATTCATATAAAGCCTAAGCCTTAGCCTAAAACAGACCAAACCCATGTCAGGCCTATAACCAAGCCCATTTTAGCTTAAACATAGAAATAACTGTCAGGGCCAAAGAGGCGATTGCCCTATCGATGAGGCAATCTCCTTTATGGCAGTCATTTCATAGTAAAGGTATCGCCTCTTTGCCATCAACTTGCATAGGCATTAAATGCCAAATTGATAGTAGTAGCAAAAGGTGGTGGGCCCACCCCTTATCCCTCTAAACCTTGAGCATAAATGGTTGATTTTTGGGGCAAAAAGGTGGCTAAAAAGGAGATATCATGATGAGAAGAAAAATGTGTCATTTCAATCACAAAGGGATTAAAAAGGAGAGGGTGGTTCATTTTATAAGGGGTTTTGGGTGGTTTTACAAAGGAGGAGAAGTTTAGAGAGGGAGGAGGAGCTGAAAAAAAAAAGATGCTAAGAGTGCAGAGAAAAAAAAGGGAAGAGAGAAAGAAAGAAAAGGGGAGATTAGAGAAGGACTGAGAGTTTATTCTTAAGAAAGGAAAGTTGTTCTTGCATTCCAGACAGTGTAGAAATCAAACCTCTGAGGGCTAAACATTTTTGGAATTCAAACTTATTTTTTAGTAAGAATATTTATTCTTTAAGTATTCTCTTTCATATTTTGAGTTTTTTTCCATATCTTGTAATTATCTAATTCAATTATCATTAGCATCTATATTTTTTAAAAAAAGATTTTGTGATTTCATTGACAGTGCATGTTATTGCGATAAGTCATCGCCTTATTGTATAAAGGTGACGCTTAACGCTTTAGCATAATAAGGTGCTATTATTTATAAAAAAAATTTGTTCTAAATTTTTTTCCTTTTAGCCACTTCATCAGAAGGGCGACATAAATATTTCCATCTATTTTATTCGCTCTTATTTTGCGTATTAGTCAAGATTTTATGAGAGTTTAGTTGCACTTCATATTTTTGCATGGTTTTCCACTATTCTAAAGTCACTATTCATATAATTAAATTTTTATGCTTCGAATTTGCTCTTTTTTTAGCCACTTTATAAAAAGGTGATAGAAGTGTTTTTATGTCTGATAGTTAAAATTTTACGTGGATTTGGTTGCATTTGCATGGTTATGCATAGTTTATTATTTTTAATTTTTTAATAAAGCCCAATCACTGTTGAGCCTATTTTTTTTTAAAGAGGTGACACCTCTTGGTTTTAAGGTAATGTGTTGTTGCCTTTATGTATAGAGGCAATGCCTCTTTGAAGAGGCATCACCGTATTCTCTTTTGTACATTTATTTAAATAATTAATTATTATTATTTCATTATTATTTTTGCATGCAAAATGGTTGTAATTCATTCCTCCTCCCCCCATTTCTTTGCATGAGCACTTATTTATTTATTTTTATTTTTGATGAACATTTTGTATTATTTTTTATAAGAATCACCCTTCAATTACATAAAATTGAATTCATGTGCAAATTTGGACTTAATTGTAAAACTTGAAAATTGAATGGAAACAATTGTAATTTGCATTTTAATAAAGAAGTAATTGAATAATTAAAGGTAATAAAATACAAAACACAAACAGAGACCAATCGCAAGGTTAGGAGGGCATTCCAAAAGTCCATACTCGATTTCTGAACCCGTTCTTTGATGATGACTTTTGAGAACCTCTATGGAATCCAATTGTCGTACAGTGTATCTCGAGTCTCATATGGGTGGCAACTCTTTCTCCAATTTGGGCTTCAAGCTTATTTTGTATTTCCTAGTAGGCATTAAGCTCACATAGTGCCACGGTTGTCAAACACTTGGGCGCGCACTATACCTTGTCGCCTACAATATTTAATTATCATGATAGTAGTTTCCTACAATAAGTGTATTTTTTTTAATTCAGTCCCTAAACACTAATAATAGTAATGTGTTTTTCATGATAGTTAACTTTAAATATATTAAAATATGTATATTTAAATAATTTAAATTTATGTGTTAAAATTTAAAAATAATAATATAATATACTATAAATAAATTAAGGGTTCAAATATAATTTTAGAAAATAAAATTTAAAATTTTTGCTAAATATTTTTATGAAAGTATACTGTAGACACCCAATTTCGGGATAACATGTTATGGATACAGCAAAGGACTCCAATGATGAAAATGTCTTCGATGCTTAATTTTTAAAAAATTCTAAGGGCTTTTAAAGGAAGAGTTTAATGTTTTCAAGGACTAAATTACAAAGTTCTTTTTAGGACCTAATTGCAAAATTTAAATTTTTTCGGATGCAAAAGAGGTTTGATTACCTTGTATCACTATATGAAAAAAGGATGGATGCATTATTCCACACTTAGATTTATCAGAGGAGAATAGCTAGAGCATTCAACAAAAAAGTTAAGCTAGGAAAGATAAAAGCAGGGGATATGGTATTAAAGCACGGAAGGGCAATGATGTTTGACCCGAGAGAAAAATTCAGATCGAATTGGGAAGGGCCGTATTTAGTCAAGACAATTCTACCTAAAGGAGCCTCAAAGATATCAGATCTAGAAGGGAATGAGTTTACTAAGCCAGTTAACCTGGATCGCCTTAAGAAATACTACCTTTGAAAAAAAAAGAGTCTACTAACTAAAAAACCTGAAAAGGCTGGTTAGGCAAAAGTTAGGACATTCTCGCTGTTCAGAAAACTCGTAAAGGGCTGATCAGGCAAAAGATAAAGAAATGAAAATGAGAGGAAAAATGTTCAGTTAGAAAATCTGAAAAGACTAGCTGATAATAGGAGTTATGTCATGTGATGCAATAAATGTACTCATTTTTGCCTTGGATAATGAAATAAATTGAAAATAAATTTTTATTGAATATTGCATATTTTATCTTTATTAAAAGACACAAAGACTTAAAGAAAAATAAAACACAAGAAACCAGACTTATGAGACCATTAGTTATGTTTTTGTTTCTTTCTTAACTCATCTAATAATATTTGAGTCTTTTTTTACTTAATAAGTTTTGGTGATTCTGTAGATTGCATAGTAACCCAAGTCTTATAGTTGTCATCAGTAGTCATGTCAGCATCTAGGTACAAATTGCGTTCCAAAGCTCTACAAGGCCACAAGTTCTTTACCTTGTCCAAGAAGTCTTGCCTTAGGAGGAAACCTTTAAAGTCAGTTACAACAGCAATAATGAATTGAGGGCGACCATACTGACAGTAGAGGTGTAAAGGAGAAAGAAAGGTTGAAGAGTATAATCCGGGAATAGGGACACAGTTGTCATACAAGTTGATGGCCACAAATTTTAATCTCCACCAAGGACAGATCCAAGGAATCTTAGTATCAGCAATACCTTTCATCCAATCAACCCATTGATCTTTAGTATGTTTATTCTTTATCTTCAAAGGACGGGATTGTAGATGATGAGGCTGATAAGTCAAAGCATTAGGAGGGGCATCAAGCATACTCAATTTCTCCTGTAATCAAATCTATATATAAAAAAAAGCTGAGTTGAAAACCTAAAAGGGCGACTAAGCTACTAAAAAAAAGGGTTACATACCTGAAGGAGAAGAAGACTGCCTGAGAGCTAGTTTTGAACTTTGAAATTATCTAATCCAATGATAGTTTCAGCAAGTATGATAGGCACGGGATTAGCTCCAATTTCTACCTGTTCCAAGATACTGATAATTTTGACATTAGCATCTCCATGAGAAGATACTAGCAGAAACTGAGCATATAGGCAAAATGCAATAGTTCTAATCCAAGCAGTACTGGTTTTGTTTGTAGTTTCATAAGAGGAAATCAGAAAGGGAAGACTGATGGTTTCAGCATTATGTGCGTGCATGTAGATAATATCTAGGGGCATATCAAAGAATGCTATTAGTCTGTTAGGGAACTCTATTTCAAGGTCTGGGAGAGCAATGGTAGCAGTTGAACTTAGTGAGCATCCTATAATAGCAGTAAACTCCTCTATTAGGGGACACGACTCTTGCCCATTAAATCTAAATACGTGATCCTTGGCATCCCAGAAAGTGGTAGCAGCATATAAGAAATTATTGTCTATCTTCAGATGTTGAAACGACTTTAATGGTCTGACATGAAAGGGCAGAAGTTGATTCAATCATCTCTATTAAAGATTTTGAGAAGTTTCCTCATAAAAATAAGTGTGGCTTGTGTCATGATAGAGGTAAAAAAAATACAATGGAGGCAGTATATAGGGTTTATGGTTTTTGGTTCTTATATAGGCTGCAAATCCAATACAGAAAGGATTAGGAGTACTGTTGAACTGAGTTCGTGTCGGGAAAGGAAAAGGACGGGAGCGTAATCGAGATTTCCAATCGGAAATCCTTAATTCTGATCAGGAATATATAATTCCGATTGGAATTCTAGATTTTTGATTGGAATTCTAGATTTTCGATTGGAATTCTAAACTTTCGATCAGAAATCTAGAACACTGATAAAAAAAAAAGGTAGGGAAATTATAGTTTAGTCTAAAATAAAGGTTTATGGTGCATAAAAAAAGACAATCCTGAAATATCTTAGAGTACAATCACACTAATACAACTCCTAAAGAAAGTCAGTCTTCTTGAGCTCCAGTTTTTGGCCAAGGGCTCCACTCTCGGGCTGGATCGTCACCCTGATCTGGGGGCATAGAAGTCCCGACATTGTGTCCATCAAAACCAAGATTGGCAAGTTATCGCCAGAGCCTCTCATTTTCACACTCCAAATCCCCGGCATAATTTTGTTGCATCAGAAAATAGTTAGAACCATGTATATCATGCATAGCATGCATACATTTGCATATGTGTTGTAAATACTAACCCTCAAAGTGTCTGTAATCTGTATAGTAAACAATCTCTAGGAAGGCGATTCCATACAAATACTCCGCCTGTATCCTAGGGACCTATAAAATAAATTTTACTAACTCAACAACAAGTGCAAGTTTGTGTAGGAATGGCTAGGAAACAAATTGAACTTACATGAGAAGCATCAGGAGGTGAAAAGCTAGGAATCTGAGCTATATCAAAATACATGTGTCCCTCAATAGGAGTCCGTACCATGGGAGCCCAATAATACATTGACCTATCAAATGGGGGCACATCACCTAAAATAATACCCGAGGGAGCCTCACCATGAGTAGTCTCACTAGGAGGAATAGGCTCGACCTCCTGCTCAGTCTCCTCAGTACCATCCTCAGTCTCCTCCTTAGCAGCATTAGGGACTCCTTCAAACTATACAGAGAATCAAATTTCAATAATAACGAGAGAATTGGAGTAAAGTAATGAGAAAAGGCATACCTCAGATGGATCCATAGGAACCTGCTCTAAGAGGTTCTCTTAAATATACTCCCGATAATGACGAGAACACTCAAGCATCGTCGAAGTGTCATATCCCTCAAGAGCAGCTCTAAGCTCCAGGCCAGTCATGCTGCTACTCCGTAATATCAAAAGAGGAATAGAAGAAGGGACACGTCTCCTAGAAGGTCCCATATACCAGTGATAAACACGCTCACCAAGATACCACATATGGTAACCATAACCGGGAAGCAGAACTCTCATAGTCTCAAGTCTCATAGTTGCAATCATAAACTCATATCGCTGAATGTCCTCAGCACCAGCCAACCAATATGATCCAACCTGAAAACTCATTCATTTTCATGTAAATTTGTTAGACTTTTGCAATTGATGAAATACTAAAAGTTAAAATTTTCTTACCAGGTCCCACTCTAAGGAATTCAGTTGATCCCGATAAGTCTGCAAATCATGTTTAATGCTAGTAAGATGAGAAGAACCCCATCTCTGCATCAGGGGAAGACTCCTATCAGAGCTGATAGCACTGAAACCTCGAATCACTCCAGTCTCAATACCCCAAATCTGAAAAAGGGAAGATGAAGGAAATAAAAAGGGGAAGATGGAAGTAAGTGAAAAACTAAAAAGGGATAAGGAGCATACATGCAAGACATGCTAGAAGCCACACATCGTCATAACACCTCTATGCACAGTAGAGATAAACAAGTGCTGCAGACCCCTAATCCAAAGTAAAGACCCTAGAAAGATCTTGGAGAGGGCCAAGAAGAGTGATGCTAACCTCATGACCACTCTCACAAAAGAGGGTAGTGCTGAGCAGAATCAATAAGAAACATCTCGCCTTCTGGAGAATCTGGAGAGGTGTAGTGGTAGGTAGTCTCCTAAAACCCTACACAAGGGAAGAAAGAAGCACGTTCTTCTTATTCTTCCATGTTGGAACGAATCCGAGTAGGTCACTGACGTAACGACTCCTAGCATCCTCCGAAAGAGTGCAATAATGGATATCAAATGAAATTGGGGAACCTATGAATGCAATCCTGGTAATGGCAGAAAAGCTCATCGGGGAAATAGTCAACTCGCCCACTCGTATGTTGAAGGTGTGAGTAGTGTCCATCCATCTCTCGATAAGTGCAAAAAGGGAATAATGATCTAACCTACCTCGGGCAATCGGTAAAGCAGCAACAAAGCTTCAAAAGCCAGATGCCCAAATATGTTGTGCTACCTCTCCAGACAAGTCATGGAATAACTCTCGCGCCAAGTAAAAATAGCCCTAGAATTTTAGGGGTTTCTAAAAAATATAGAAACAACAGGATCATTTTCTTTCCTAAAATTTTAATATGTTTTCTCTTATTTTTTTTAAAAAATAAATAAATTGGAAGTCTAGATTTCCGATTGGAATCTAGAATTTTGATCGGAATTCTAGATTTTCAATCAAAAATCTAGAAACCCAATTGGATTTCTTGATTTTCAGTCAGAAATTGAAGAATTCCAGTCGAAAATTTGGGATTGTAATCCATAAATCTAAACTTTTGATGAAAATCCCAATGAAATTTAATACATTTTTAGTTTAATTTGTCAAAATTTTCATGATTCATATCAATTTTAAATTGCATGCACATTAAATACTAAAATAACTATGTTATTGCAGGATTAAAATGGGATAAGAAATTTACCTCATTTCCAGCTTGAGAACATTTGTGGAGGTGCAAGTGGGTCAAAGGAAATATCTCCTTATCTTCATGAAGTCCCAAATCATTTTGGGGAAAATGTGGATGTAAAGTGATGGGATCTGACTGCCTGGAGTTGCTCCCGCATAGTTTACGTTATGGGTGGGCCATAGGATTAGACGGATCCAAAATCGGATGTCGGATAAAAGTTTAATTGAAAAGAGAAAATTTGAAAATCAAGAGAAAATGAAAGGAAAAAAAGAGAAGAAGAATAGGAAAAGAGAGTATGGAATGGGAAAAGAAGGAATGAAATATATAAAGAGAAAAATATCCTATTTAGTCCTTCAACTTTTATTTACATTTAGGTCCATTGGATTCTTTGCAATTTAGTCCTAAATTGAAAAGCTTTATAGTTTAGCAATTTAGGAGATGATTAAAATTGTCAATGTATTGATTATACGACAGAGTATAATCAGCATCATACGACTAAATGTGATATATCCTATAAAAAATAGACTATACAACCAAGTGTAGTCAACATTGTACGACCTAGTGCAATGTATTCCCC
This sequence comes from Mallotus nudiflorus, assembly GCA_947683625.1. Lineage (NCBI taxonomy): Eukaryota > Viridiplantae > Streptophyta > Magnoliopsida > Malpighiales > Euphorbiaceae > Mallotus > Mallotus nudiflorus. The sequence continues at coordinate 51,694 of CANTUR010000500.1, forward strand.
AATTGATTATACGACCGAGTATAATCAACATCATACTACCAAGTGTGATGTCTCTTATAAAAAACAGACTATATGACCGAGTGTAGTCGGCATTGTACGACCGAGTGCAATGTATTCCCCAATTGATTATACGATCGAGTATAATTGGCATCATACGACAGAGTGTGATGTTTCTTATCAAAAACAGACTATACGACCGAGTGTAGTTGGCATTATACAACCGAGTGCAATGTATTCACCAATCGATTATACGACCGAGTGTGATGTTTCTTATAAAAAATAAACTATACGACTAAGTGTAGTCGGCATTGTACGACCGAGTGCAATGTATTCCTCAATCGATTATACGATCGAGTATAATCAACATTATACGACTGAGTGTGATGTCTCTTATCAAAAACAAACTATACGATCGAATGTAGTCGGCATTGTACGACCGAGTGCAATGTATTCCCCAATTGATTATATGACCGAGTATAATCAACATTATACGATCGAGTGTGATGTCTCTTATCAAAAATAGACTATATGACCGAGTGTAGTCGGCATTGTACGACTGAGTGCAATGTATTCCTCAATCGATTGTATGATCAAGTATAATCAACATCATATGATCGAGTGTGATGTCTCTTATCAAAAACAAACTATACGACCGAGTGTAGTCGGCATTGTACGACCAAGTGCAATGTATTCACCAATCAATTATACGACGGAGTGTGATGTTTCTTATAAAAAATAGACTATAGGATCGAGTGTAGTTAGCATTGTACGACTGAGTGCAATGCATCCTCAATTGATTATACGACCGAGTATAATCAATATCATACGACTGAGTATGATATGCCATTTAAAACGTTGTACGTCCAAATATAGCAAATTCACCAGAAAAAGCCTCACGGAGTACAGATAAGTATCCTAACTTTCAATTTAAAAATTGGGTGTAATTCTACTTTGCATCAATTTGTCAGGCAAACAGCGACAAAGGAGGGCAACTGTAAACACCCAATTTCAGGAGAACATGTTATGGATACAGCAAAGGACTCCAATGATGAAAATGTCTTTGATGCTTAATCTTTAAAAAATTCTAAGGGCTTTTAAAGGAAGAGTTTAATGTTTTCAGGGACTAAATTACAAAGTTCTTTTAGGACCTAATTGCAAAATTTAAATTTTTTAGGGGGCCTTTTTGTAATTAAATGTTAAAAAAATATATTTTTTTGTGCGTTGAAATTCCATAATTCTAATCGGAATTGCACAATCCCGGTCGGAATTAAACTCTTTCCTATTTCTAATTATTCCAATTTTAAGTGGTTTAAATTTCCTAATTAATTCAATCCTAAATTGGTTTAAACTTCCTAATTAATTTAATTCTATTTGGTTCAAAATTCCTAAAAACACTTTAGGAATGAGAATCACATTAGGATTAGGGTTAGATTTCCTAGTTCCACTATAAAAAGGGGACTAGGAGGATGAAAAGAGGGAAGCACAGAAAAAAGGGGGGAAAAGGGAGAAAAAGGTGTAGAAAAGAGAAGATGAGAGAAAGAAAGTTGAGTTTTTATTTTTTACTTTTAATCAAAAATTCTTTTGATTCATCAAATAATTCAAAAACTCGTGAAGGATTTTTTGAACGAAAGATTCAAAGACTTATCAAGAACGATGAATCACAAATCTGAGGAGCAACCTAATCATCCATAAGCATATCATATTCTTTTTCTTATTTTATTTATTTATTTGTTTATTTATTATTCTATTTATTTTATCATAATTTATTCATTAATTATTATTATTTTTTATGGTGATTATGGAGGAAAACACATGGTGATCATATAAGGAAGATGAATTTAATTAGAAATCCACAGAAGACTATGGATAAAGCCCCGTAGAGACTTAGTTTCTAGGGTTTTATTTTTTTATTTTTTATTTTTATTGTCTTTATTTTTATTCTTTATTTTTTATATTTTTTATTAATTATTTTAAGAATTAATGTAATAGCCCCACTAGTGGTAATAGTAATAAAATTATGTGTGTGGTTGCGTGATTTTTTATTAAATTGGTTAGTAAAATTAGGTTTCAATTTGATAATCATTTAAAATCAATGGAGGAAGTAGATTAATTTAGGTTGCATGCTAATAAAAATTAGGATTTTAGTAAGGATTAATTTAGTTATTTATTTGATCTTATTTAATTGTTTTTATGTTTTTTATTTGTTTTTTAGCTTATTTATTAGTTTTGTGTGTTTTAAGGCCTTAAGCCCATTTTAGATTTTGATTTATTTATTTTAGCCCATATCATTTAATAATTAATTAGGTTTAATTAATTAAAATATATTTTTAGGTCCATAATTAATTAGATTTTAGGTTAGAAATACCTTGAGGCCCATTTAGTTAATTAGACATAGGCCCACTTAATTTAATTTAATTAATTTAGACTTAGCTCACTTAATTTAAGCCCTTTTTCATAATTTGTAGATTTAAGATCATTATTTAATTAAACATGTAGAATTAAGCTCATTAATTTAAATACCTTCATAACATGTAGAATTAGGCCCATTTTTAGAATTAAAATTAGTAGACTTAGGTTCATTTAATTAAAATAAAAAGGAATTAGGTCTTTAGGTTCACTTATAATTTAAAACATGTAGACTTTAGCTCATTTATTTAAAATCCATGTATATTAGACTAACTTAGGGATTATGTGATTTATTGAATGCATTATTTACTTGTATATTTCATGACTAGTTTCCCTTAGAGTTTATTGTTTTGGATTTATATGAAATTGCATGTAAATAGAGGATAAGATAGTAATTCATAAAGTAATTCTAAATGAACACAAGACTAAAAGAAGTTGGTATTCCGTATCCAGAATCTCCTGGTTATGGTACTCGGCTTTCTTTTAGGGAATCGAGTACCACCTTTTTAATTTGTCCTAGTTATTACCCTAGGTGGCGACTCCTCATCTCTACGCCATGTCTTTATGACAATGGTTAGTATGTTCTCTAGAGCCCTGAGCTCAAACAGTGATGTGGTTGCTAAAATCTTGGACGTGCGCTAAACCCCGCTGTTTACATATGAACTAATTTGTTAACTCAATAAACTATTAGAGAGCTTTTTGTAATTTTTATTGTGATATTTGTGTACATCTCAAACAATAGGGGTGTAAATAAAATTTTTAGGGCCAATTTAACCTTTATTGCAAAGTTTAAGGGGTAAATTGATGAAAAAGGGCAATTTGAACTTTTTCAAAAATTTTAAGGGCCAAATTGAACTTTATTCCTATATATTTTTAGAGTTTTTTTGGCATTGTTGAGTTATGAGAGGATGTTGCCGTTTTATATTGTATTTATAATTTGGTATCGTTTTGTTTTTGTTTTTTTTTTATTTTTTGCTTCTGATACTTTTTTTTTATTTTATTAATGGCAATGTATTTGTATCACAGAGTTTCTTTTTGTATGTTTATTGTATTAATGTAATCTTTATTTTATATCCAAATATTTCATAACTGAACTTGTGTTATTATTTTGATGCTATCGTTTTATGTTGCATTTATAATTTGGTGCCGTTTTGTTTTGTTTTTTTTTTTTAGTTTTTGATACTTTTTTATTTTAATTTGGTATTGTTTTTTTTTTGATACATTTTTGTTTTATTAATGGCAATGTAGTTAGACAAAGTTTTTTTTTTGTATGTTTGTTGTATTTATACAATCTTTATTTTATATCCAAATATTTCATAGTATAAGAAGAGTTATTATTTTGATTTTCTTTGAATCTGTTATTTATTTATTTTTGGTTTTTGATTCATTTTTTTTTGTATCTTTTTGGTTTATTTTTTTTTCGATCCTTTTTTTTTTGTATCATGTTGGTTTATTTTTGGTTTCTGATTCATTTTTTTTGTATCCATTGGGTTTATGTTTGGTTTTCGATTCATTTTAAAGTTAATTAATTAAAATATTATGGCTGATACTTTCATGTGTTTTTTGTTATTTTATAATACGTTATGTATATTTATAATAATAATAAAAATAATAAAAAAATAAAAACATATATAAAATTAACATCTATATTGAAAAAGTCATCAAATGGCTTCTAAAAAAAAGAAACACCGAAATGCATAAGATCTTCCATTATTTATACTCACTTTGTTTCCATTTAATCATTTCTCATTCAATAAAGAGCTCATTAAGAAGCTCGATAAAGAACTCAATAAATTGCTAGTCAAGAAATTTGATAAATAGCTAGCTTCTTATGAAGCTTGATAAATAGCTTGAAAATCATAAAACAAATACACAAATCACCAAATATAAAATTTAAAAAATAATATACTCATCTAAAATAGCTTCTAGACCACCTTAATGGTCCTAGTTAAAAAGGCACATCTTTGGTCCTTCTTTTTGAGCTAGTTGAACTGTCTCAGCTAGAAAGATTTGCATATAAATTGGATAACAGAACAAAAGAGCAATTGAAACTTGAAATAAAAAGTCCTATCATAATAGAGCTAATGAATTTTCAAAATAAATACAATAGTGCAGGATACAAAAAGGAAAAAAAGCTCAATATACAAGGAAAATGTATTTCTCATGAAGAAATCTTGCCAAAACATTTTCCTAAGACATGAGAAACCGAAAAAGGCTAGTCATCCAGCTAAAAATTTTTGCCCTCTTGCCTTCTTTGACAAAATCTGCCTATCAAAGTTAGGGAAAATGTTGTTGTGACAACATTCTCTATTTTCTCCTTTTTTTTTTTAATTACATTTACTAATTTATTAAAAGGGGAATCGTTTTTATCGCATAGGCAATAAAAATTCAAAAAATGTTTGCTTGACTCAGAATATATGAAATTCAAACCCTCTTGTTTTTACACCTTTTTTTTTTGAAAATTTCTCTTTAAATAAACAACAGAATCACAAAAATCCATATCAAACAAACTAAAATAAAAACTTACAAAAAGAATTCAATCTAGAAATGAACAAAAAGAACAAAACAATCACTACCCAATACAAAAAAATCCAAGAAAATGCAATAAGTGTCATCAGATTTCAAATTGCATTCAAGAATCAGAACCCAGAAACGAACACACTTTCTTACACTTGAGATCAAATATGGAGACTAATACCTTCATTTTTTTTAACCTATGATTAAATAGGTGAACTGCTAATGGAGTAACAGTTACAGGTTTTGGGCATTGTTTTATCACTAAATTCCTCTAAAAACACCAAAACTAAACAAATTAATCCACTCTACAAATTGTAAAACTATATCATTTATTACACAATTTCTCTAAAAAATTCCAGTCCAAGAAAAAAATTAGATTTTTATTAATTTATAAGGTAAAATATGCACCTTTATCATCCTCAAGCATTATAGGAGCAAAACACATAAATGGGTGTCACTTTTAATTAATAAATAATTGTGATAAGTGTAACAAAAAAACAGAAAAACAAAATTAATAAGCTTTTGATTTGCTAAAAACAAAAATAAAATTTCAAACTTTAATAAAACAACCTAACAAAAAATTCACACTTTAACTTGCAGATTCCAGCAAACTAAATCCACTCTTTAATTTTCTTGAGAAAATTTGAAATTCCCAAAAAAGGAACCATACCCACAAACAAACTCCAAAAAGGGTCTTTGAAAAAGAGCTTCAAAACTAAATCTAAAACATACATAACATTTCCTCAGCAAAAAAAAATCACTTTAAAAAAAGCAAGCAGGAAAGGAAGATAGTAGCCAGCTCTTTATAAACAATGTAATGGTGAAGCTCAGTCAACTATAACCATTAGTGATTAAGGTTTCGATAAGACCATGGAATGAAAATGGAAATCTTTTTTTTTAGCGTGTTATGAGTGAGTTACTGAGAGAGAGTCGTTGTTATTGAGTGAACTTGTCTTATTAATCTAAACCATGAAAAATTGAGTTGATTGTTCAAAAAAATTATAGAAAAGTTGAATTAAAAATAGAATTTAATAGAATTAACTAAATTGTTTTACCATATAAACTTGAGGATAGAACAAGAGAAGTGAGTGAAGAAAAAGAGGGTGGTGGGCGAGAGTGAGCTAGAGCTGCGAGAGTGCATAGTAGACGTGGAAGGTAGGAGCATGTGAGTTTGTGATGAGGTTTGAGAAGTAAAGAGTGTCCCAGAAATTATTTCACATGAACAGATCCAAAGAATGGATCTCTTTATGTAGAAAAAGAAAAAATTAAGAAGAAATGACCAAGAAGAAGAAGAAGAAGACACAGATGGGTGCATTTGTGTAAATAAAGTAACACAAGGTGACACGTGAGTAATAAGAAAAACATTAGAGTATTTTAGTTTACAAGGTAAGTTTTTAGGACATTTTAGTAAATATCCCTATCCTTTAAGATCACCTTATTGTGCTTGTCATGTGCTTTTAGCCTTTAGGCACATATCTCTTCTATAACATCTTTAGTTTGTGATTTTATATGGATGGGCTTTAATGCGTGGACTTATTCCTTCTCTTATTCTTATGTCCTGAGTCCTGACAATATTCTATGAGTTATTATACCATCACTCTTATCCATGTTGCAATATTAACTATGGGACATTATACATATAAATAAAAAAACACGTGTCTCTTTTTTTTTCATGTTAAACATTTTTTTTCACTTAAAATGTCCTTTCTTTATGTTAAACTTTTTTTTAATTAGTTAAATTATTTTTATACTTGTAAAAATTAATAGGTTAATTAATCAAAACCATGTGATTCATTGATCTTCAGTTGTATGTTCATTAAGAGTCAATGAATCTGCATGTCAAAATCAATAAGTCTACTGTAGGTTCATTAATCTTTGCCTGTAAATTCAAATGAACATAAGGTGAAGATCAATGAATTTGTAGCAAGTTCGTTGACCTTCATTTGCATTTTCATTAACCTTCACTTGTATGTTCATTCACCTGCAGGTTCACATTTAATTTAATATTTATTTAATAACACATGAATCTCTATGTTACAACTAATGAATTTATATGCACAAACTAAAGAAAATGTAACAAAATCATTTGTAGTCAAAATCTAATCTAAAAAAAATATAAAAAGAAGAAGGAGTAGCTGTTGAATTTTAAAAGAACAAATATGTAACTTTTGCAAATTCTCTCTCAAACTCAAATTATAATTTCAGGTTTTGAAACACTCAAGAAGAAGAAGGAAGCCACTAACTTAAAAAAAAAGTGCAAAAAAAAAGGGAAAGGGATAGCGACCATCGAAAAGGAAAAGGAAAAGGAGGAGAGAATGCATAAAAGAAAAATAAGAAGAAGAAAAGTGCGTTAAAAAAAGGAGAGGAAGCATTAAAAAAAGAAGAAGAAGCGTTAAAAAAAGAGTCAAACATGTAATAGACTTTTAGTCCATATTATAATATGGATAGGGGTCCATGATATAATTTGCGATATTCTACATTATCATTAATTATAGAGCAAATTACATTTACCTCCTTGAGGTTTGACCTAATTTCAACTCTCCTCCCTCTTATTTGAAAATCACACATTTACATCCATCAGTTTTAATTCTGTTAACACTTTAGTCCCTCCGTTAACTTTTCTGTTAGTATCTTAATAAATAAGACATTTTACTCCCTCTATTTTATACAAACTAAACATTTTACTCCCTATGTTTTGTAAAAACTAACACTTTAATCCTTTTTATTTTAATAAAATAAAAATGGTTTTTCTTTAATTTTCAAATTTAAAATCACATTTTTTTTACTAAAATTTCAATGGTTACACATGTCTTTATCAATATTTCATTAATTTTACCTTCTTTTAAAGTAATTCATTTTATAAATCACTTTAGTTTTGAAAATGCCTAAGAGGGGGGGGGGGGGTAAATAAGGGTAATGAAGGATTTTATAAAAATTAAAAAAAAATTAAGGAATGAACAAGAATTGAAATAGAATAAAGTAGGAAGAATAATGAACATAGAAATTTAAGGAGTTCGGTTCCTAAAAAACCCTACATCTCCACCTAACTTATCCTCAACTTAGGATTTTTCAATACCCGCAATCTTATTCACAAGATTCAGATTACAAGAGTTTGAGGCTCGCTTTTTAACCTTACACAAACTAGAGTTTCAAGGCTAACTCTTCAACTAAATAAAAAAGAGTTTCTAGACTCACTCTTATAACGATTCCCAAGTGTTTTAATGACTAAACACTTAAACCAATTCCACTAGAAATATACCTCACTTCCCTTCTAAACTATCTTAAGAATTAAATGAAGATAAAGTTCTATTTCTATTAAACAACTAACTCTCACAAGAGTTAACCAATACAAAGGATATTGAAACAAAGAAAAAATGAAGCTTAATGAATGCTTAGAGAGTTTTTGATAATTAAAGAGTAATGTAATATGTTATTCTTGTTATCACAACTCTAGACCACATATATATAGATTAAGCTTTAAAAATAGGGCCGTTGGAGCCAATAATTATGTTGCCAATGTCTCTTTCCTTCAATAATTTAGAAAATATGTCTGTTGGATTTTTATGAAGTTTGATGTCATTATGGAAGAAAGGCTTTAGTCGCAGTCCTCTGTTGAGTTGAATTAAAAGCTTTCTGTCACCATGGTAGGCTTGCTTCAATCGTAGCCCTTTACTAAAAAATATGGCTATTGGAGCCAATGATTATATCTCGAATGTCTATTTCCTTCAATAATTTCAAATATATTTTGAGGTTTACTGTCACCATAGAAGCAAGGCTTCAATCATAGTCGTCTGCTGAGTGTCACCATGGTAGCCTTGCTTCAATTGCAACCCTCTGCTGAGCTAAATTACAAGCTTTCTATCACTATGGCAGCCTTGCTTCAGTCGTAGCCCTCTACTGAGCTAAATTATGACTTGGCTTTGATTAAGAGTAATATTATACTTATGCTTATAATCACACTTAAATAGAGAATATTAAATGCTCAAAATTAAGTTTGTTAAGATTAAAATCAAGATTGATTATTGCTAAGGTCAATGATCTCCCCCTTTTTTATTATAATAAACTTATTTTGAGTTTGAGAAAATAATATAAAGTGTAAGTGTTTGATGTTTTGAATTTCATTAAAGTAAATAAATTATACTGCCCTTGAATTTATGCAATTATAAAGATAATGAATTAAAGGAGTAAGGAAAAAAAATAATGAATAAAATCAATGGAGTGAGAAATAATGTAAAGAATAATGAAATTATAAGAATCTCCCCCACTTTGTTATGACAAAAATCTTTTTGAAAAATATACCAATTAAAATATGTAATATGTTTCTTTATTATTCCCCTTTTTGGACATCATACGAAATACAAATTTATAAATTATTTCCCTTGACAAAAATAGAAACAACATAAAATATATCATGAGGGAAATAAAAACATGGCCTAACATAATAAATGTATTAAAAACATAAAAGCATTATAATATGATCATTAACATTAATGCTAGGCAACATGGAAGGAAATATTTCAAACATATGAAAAAATAATTAGTAGCACTTAACACAGTACAAATGTAGTACATATTTTAGATGATCATACAGAGCTTAGTTCTAAAGGAAACAAAAGACCAAGAAGAAAAACAATGAAAATCAAGATAGACCAACTCTTAAAAAAATATGTCCATATCACACACATATAAACAAAGCAAACAAAACAACACTTTTTATGAAATATATAAAAAATATGACAAAAGTAGTCACACTTGTAATGTTACTATGTATGCATAAAAAAATTATATAAAATAAAATCAAGTATTCAAACTCAAATATTTCTCCCCCCCCCCCCCCCCCCCCCCCCCCTTTGTCAAAATGCAAAAAGAAATTTTAATAAAATAAAATTGCATTAATGAAAAGGATAGAGTTACAATAATATTAAAATACCAGTTGTAAACTAAAGAAAAACATAAAAGGACATAAAACTAACAACTCATGGCTTATATCTAGAAAATAAACCAAACTTAAACTGACACAAAATAACTATAAAACAAACTAATAGCTCAAAACTTAGATACGAAAAATATAATGAAAATAAACCAAACAGAAACTGATGAAAACACATAAAACATATAAAAATAACTAGTCTTGTTAAGGAGGAGAAAAGAGGGAATAATTTTGCTAAATTAAAATAATTAATTGATTGAATTTAACTTAATAATTAATTATTAATTTGCAAAATATGAATGGTTTTTTTTTAAAAAAAAAATTGAATGAAAATATCATAATGCACATATTGAATTTAAACATATATAAATGCATGAACATTAAGAAAAATGTTATGCTTATTTTGAATAATTAATTTATTATAATAATTTCAACAACTAATTATTAAATAAAAAATTTAAAAAAATGTTAAGATCAAAATCAAAATTAATAATTAAAGCAATCAATAAGCACAACATGATTTCACATGAAAACAGTCAAACCTTTAATTAAGTATAAAATCAAGACAAACTAGAACTATTAATCATGTTAAGTTCATGCTTAATGAAATTTAATCTCTCTTCATTGAGAGGTTTGATGAAGATATCTACAAGTTGATTATATGTATCAATAAATTCAAGTGAGATGTTACCATTTTGAACATGGTCATGCAAGAAATCATGTGTAATGTCTATATGCTTGGTTCTTGAATGTTGAATTGGATTTTTGCTAAGGTTAATAGCACTTGTATTGTCACATTTGATTGGAATGTGATCAAGTTGTATACCACAACCTAATAATTGTTGTTTTTACCACAAGAATTATGAACAACAAAGACTTACTGCAATATATTCAGCTTCAGCAGTGGACAAGCCAACCAAAACTTGTTTCTTACTAAACCAAGAAACTAAACATTATCCTAAAAATTGACAATTTCTAAAAGTGCTCTTTCTATCTAGTAAAATATCAACAAATTCTGCATCTAAATAAATAATCAAGTTAAACGAAGAAATCATACAATACCAAAGTCCTAAATGCAAACTTCCACTTAAATATTTGAAAATTCTTTTGATTGCATTCAAATGAGACTCTCTAGGACTAGATTGAATCCTAGTATATAAGCAAATAGCAAATATAATTTTAGGTCTAATAGCAGTTAAATAAAGAAGGGATCCGACCATACCTCTAAATCACTTTTCATCAATCGACTTTCCATTCTCATCCTTATTGAGTTTGGTAGTGGTACTTATAGGAGTTTTACTTGATTTAGCTCCATCCATGTCAAACGTCTTGAGAATATCTCTTGCATATTTAGTTTGATTGATGATTATTCCATCCTTACATTGCTTGATTTATAATCCAAAGAAGAATTTGAGTTCACCCATCATGCTTATTTCAAATTCTCTTTGCATTAACTTAGATAAGTCCTCATATAAACATTGGTTAGTAGCACTGAAAATAATATCATCAATATATATTTGCATAATAAGTAAGTTATTCTTAGATTTCTTTATGAAAAGAGTCATGCCAACTTTTCCTTTAAAGAAACATTTCTCTAATAAGAAGTTGCTCAATCTTTCAAGAGAATCAAAATTTCCAAAACCCAAAGGTTGATCTACATATACCTCCTTTTTAATAAATCCATTTAAAAAAGCACTTTTGACATTCATTTGAAAAATTTTAAAATTCATGAATGATGCAAATGCAAATAGAATTTTAATAGCTTATAACCTTGGAATGGAGGCAAAGGTTTCATTATAATTAAGTCCTTCTTCTTGATTATAAACTTTAGCTACTAGCCTAACTTTGTTCCTAGTTATGATACCTTATTCATTCATCTTATTTTTAAACACCCATTTGGTGCTTATAATAGGATGATATCTAGGTCTAGGAACTAAAGTCCAAACCTTATTTCTCTCAAATTGATTTAGCTCTTTTTACATAGTAAGGACCCAAAATTCATTACTCAAAGCATCATTAACATTTTTAGGTTCAATTTAAGAAATGAATGCTAAATTAACAATCGTTTTAAGTTAAGATATAGTAATTACCCCTTTTGTAGTAGCACTAATGATGAGGACTTGAGAATGTGCTTTCTTGAATTTTTAATCCTTTGGAAGATCATCCTTTAAAGTAGGTTGAGGCATCTCGTCATCTTCTTCTTTTCTATGATCCTCAAGTTCTAAAGGTTTGTTAGCATTTTCTTCTTGAGTGTTCACATCCACATGCTCAAATTCAAAATCGTCAACACTACAAACATCCTTTCTAGGATTAAGTGAGTTTAATTCATCAAATACAATATGCATTGACTCTTCAACAAAACTATTCCCCAGCAACAATATGAAAAACTTAATTAGTTGCTTACCGCAAGCATGCAAATCACTCAAGTAATATAGTGAATTAAGTGCAAGCATCATTCCCACTAAGAATAGTTATTAACTAGTATTTTAGTTAGTTAATCATTTGTCTATACAAATTAATGAAATTCAGAGTTTGAAAGCTTAAATTAAAACTGAATTAAAACTAAAGACTTAAATAAAATTAAACCAATTCAATTTTAATTCAAAGAAATAATTAATGATGAATGCATGTACTAGAAATTCTCTTTTCACTTTGGAACTTTTGTATTAACTTAACAAACTCTACTTAACCTAATCTAAATTTCTGCATATGATACTTACCACTATTGATCTTATAACTCTCTCTAAAGCAATTAAAAGATAATTTAATTGATTCAATTAATAGCCTAAATTAATGGACTCTAGCCTCACTAAGCAAAACTAACAAGTCCTTAACTAAATTTAAGCATAAGGTAATTTATGGAATATTAAATATTTGAAAGGTCCTCTTAAATCAAATAAACTTAATATAATTTTAACTAGATCCTAAGTTATTAATCTTTTTTTGATCTCATAACAAATTAAGCATACATTGAATATCAGTAAGCACAAAATTAAAATCCATATGCAAGAAATTAGACTTTGATTAAGCAAAAAAAATTGTTAATACATCCTTGAAGGTACTAAAATCATTCCTAGTACATAAGGAAAATCTAGCCTATCATGTTTATGAAAATAAGAACACAAGCATAAGAGAATTTAGCAAAAATTATAAGAATATAAAATATTAAGAATAAGAGTTTAGAATCTCTCAATTCTTTAACTTCAATAGCTCCTTTGAATGCTAACATTTCTTTTTGCTCAAATCCTTACGATTATGCCTTTTAATGATGAAAAGAAATTCATAATGTAATTTAATATGTATGCCAATATGATGATCTTTATTCTCTAACTTATAATAGTTCTTTATATAGCCAAAAGTTTCCCTTATTAGTGTTAGAATCATATTAGTCTTCAAAGGAATCAAAATCCTAATTAAATTAGGATACTTGTACAACCTTTTGTCAATAACATAACTTCAATGGAATTTTAGTACCAGAAGATGATTAATCAGCTCATGATGTCTTCATGAACGTTATAGCCTTATCTCTTAGCTTATTAGAAAAATTTTAATTATATCATTTTGATCTATGTATCTAAAGTTATAGCTAAAACACTGAAGCATGTGACAATTAGAATTCTTCTAGATAGAAGTGCATGGCTATATTATGTAAGAGCATGGTTGTGCGGTCTTTCCTTTACTCTCAGCCCATACTGTATGTTTATGTGATACAAACCCATAGTTGTGTGCCTATTTTAGGTATTATTTTCTTACTTTCAAGCTCCTCCACACATTTGTGTTATGAAAACTACATAACTATTTGATTTTCTATGCTTTAATTTCAAGTTTGATTTCATTCATTTCACCCCTCCTTTTCTTATTATTCAAACTTTAACTATCAAATACCTAAACATAAACATAAAACACCTTAAAATTTAATTGAAAACATCATCAATATTAACCAAACATATAATTAAACCTAATATTTATGAATTGTGACAAATTGATAAATAACTAAATAAAATCATAAATTAACATATTTTAACTATCTTAACCAAAATAATCACACTTTAACAAGCAAAACTAGTTAAATATTAATTCAAAATAAGTATAAAATATGCACTTATCAATAACTCGCATATGGAGTGAGTAAAGATGTCACCCATAATGCCAACCTCAACATGAATTATTGAGGCATGTTTTGTAGCTTTATCTTTAAATATTGAAGTGTCTTATTTTTAGAGGATAATAATAATTTTATAATCTCTTTGAATACCATTAACATAGAAAGATATAAGATTTCTTTAAATTATTGTACTAAACGATAACTAAAAAAGGGACCAGAGATCTTAGTTGTTTGTACTAGTGTGCTTTAGTAATTTTATCTTTTAAGCTAGTAAACAGTACTAGAGGCACTAACTATTTTATTGTATTTTTATATAAACTCCTTCTACTTCTCAAGGAGGGACAGAATAAATAAAATTGAGATTTACACATATTTTTTAGAATATTTTTGCTACTATATACCTTATTTCTTCACATTAGGAAGGAGTGTTGTTTGTATGACCCATGTTACAAAAAGAGAAAGGGCAATTATAGCATAAAAGAACCTTCAACCAGTAGACAATTTCTAGAAATTATTATGAAGGAAACTAAAACTATTACATTAATTTAGGGGACCCTATTCATTGAAGGTATATATATAATCTTTTCTTGAATAATTGCTATATTGTGTTAAGCATTCATAACAAGAAGAGTTAACTGTGTCGATTTAAGCCAAATTTGGTGCATTTTCTTGTTTTGTTAATGATAAATAATTGCCCATATCTTAATTACTTGCATTTAGATCACATGGTAGGTAAGGATCTAGTAATAGGATTTTTAAATATGATTATTTATTGAATTAATTCTTTTAATGCTTGTTTATAAACTTTGATTGAATGAATTGAAAATCATTCTGAACAACTAAGATAGAGTGAATTTGAGAATTATTTTCTCAAGAACAAAGAGCCATTAGACCTTGTTTCTGGCTCTCAATACCTTAATGAGTACGAGAAGTTGAAAGAATTTAGAAATTTCATATTTCATTCCACTTAATCTTTGAGTAGTTCATTATTTTCACCTTGGTAAGACCATACTCAACCTGAGTAAGTCTAGCATAAAGGTTGAAAAATTTGATTTTCTAAATTCTTTGATAATTATGGAATGAATTGAAAAATTCAACATTATAAGGGACTTAAATACAAATTACAAGAATTTTAAAGGGTTGAATTGGATATGAGAACCTAAAAATACAAAAAAAGAGGGGGTTTTTTTTTTTATTTTTTTTATCTCTTATGGCTAATGATGCAGCTACTAACGACCCAAACAATATTCTTTTATTTGTTGTTTAAAGGTTGATTAATTTTTTACACACTTTATTTACTTAAAACTTGTTCAAGTTCTCCTGAGAAATTCTTGAGTGAACCTAGTTCACCATGTAGAATTATCAACTCTATACTATAATCTTGACATGTAGTACAATTAGTTAGTATTTATTATACTTTTAACTTTAAAAATTAAACATATAATTATAATTACTTTTAACATATTTATGAATTTCCTTTTTTAAGTTATGAGTTATTTCTAAAATGTAAATTTTTATATAAAATTATGGATAATTTTCTAAAATATTAACAAATGATTTAATTTATTTATTTACATGACAAATATTATTTTAGACATACTAACTATTAGATATATCTAATATAAAATTTTAAATAATTTTTAACTGTTGAAAAATATCACTCATTTCTAAAATATATATTAGGGCACCAAAAAAGAAGGGAGCATTAACTCCCTCTCGAACCAAGTTCTAATTTTCAAAGTCTAATTAAACAAGACATTATTATTATAGACACATATGAGTTTTAATTTTGACATATTAATTATTAAATATATTTAATTGAATTATTTTTAATTATAAGCTTTTCAATATTTTTAAGTATTGAAAAATGCTACTTATTTCTTAAAAAACTAACTTCATCCATATTAAGCTCCCATAGTTTAATTAAAATAAGTTCATTTGAATTAAAAATTAAATAATTTAATAAGATTTAATTTTAAAATTAATAATTATACTACATATCATTATTTTATAAAATTAACTTATAATTCTAAAACAAATTCATAAATGTGTTAAAAGTAATTATAAATAAATGTTCAAGTTTTAAAGTTAAAAAGTATAATAAATACTAACTAATTGTGCTAAATATCAAATTTATAAAGAAGAGTTCATAATTCATGTCTAATTTATCAGTAAGAGTTTATAATTCTATGTGACGAAAACCCAAGAATTTTTTGTTCTTCCTAACTGCAGGATTCTTCTTTTTTCCCCTCTTGTTCTATCTTTTAAGATTTCAAATTCTAGTATTTGAATTGCTAGAATAGTTAGTGATATGTTTTTCCCACATTGAGAAAAAGAAGAAGAATGAAAGAGTTTATAATCATTAATCCACCTAACAATTTAAATTTGGTTGGAGGGAAATATCGAAGAGAAATTTTGGGCCTATAAGTCTTTATATATCAAAGATGGGCACTTGGGCCTTGGGATCAAATCAATTAATATATTATTATTATTATTATTATTATTATTATTATTATTATTATTACTACTACTACTACTATTATGACTACTATTACTATTACCATTACCATTACTATTAATTAAAAGTTACTATTAGTTAATTTCCTAATTTTTACAAATGGTCATATCTCTTCAAAATGCAACTCTACAGTATTTTAAATACTATTTTCTTATACAAAATACAATACTTTTACTTTTTCTCATCTTCATTAACAAAACGTATATATTTTTTTGCCTTTTTTTTTTGGTTCTTGGGAGTATTTGGATATTTTGCTATCTAAATACTATTATTTCTTTGATAATCTTGGAGGAAGTTTACCATTAACCCTTAAGCAAATATAGTGGGGGCAAAGATTCCTTAAGGCAGTGATTACACAATCAAAGCATTATTTATTCTATTTTATTTTCTATATTTTCTTAATAATCTTAAGGAATCTCACAATGGAGAGCATTGCTTCTAATACCATTTTGAACAAATATTTCAATCATGACATGATCAAATTGCATCGTTTTAATGGAACGAATTTCACTCGGTGGAAAGACAAGTTGATATTCTTCTTAACTGAATTAAGTGTTGCATATCTTTTACCGGATGTAAAATTGCCCATTATTCCTGCACCAATTAATGAAATTAAAGTGCTTCATAAGAAATGTGAAGAGCATGAAAATTGTTGTAAAGCTTTCAATTTGAATGCATTGCCTTATCGTCTATATGATTTATTTAGTACATTTAAAACTCCACAAGAAATTTGGAGAGCCTTGGAAAATAAATACACATAAGAGAAACAAGTTATGAACAAATTTCTCAGTATGAAATTTTTTGAGTTTCACATGTCTAATCATAAGTCTGTTATGGATCAAGTGGATGAATTACTTATTCTGGTATATAGACTCAAGGAATTTAAAATAGAAGTTTCAAAACCATTCCAAGTGGTTGTTGTAATTGCAAAATTGCCTACCACTTGGAATGATTAGAGAAAGAAATTGTTACACATTTCTGAAGACTTCACCATAGACCAACTTATAAAGCATGTTCAAATTGAAGAGGAGACTCAAATTTGTGAAAATAAATTTATTTTAGAGGCTAGTTCTAAGGTTAATTTTGTTAAGTCTAGTAATAAGAATGTCAATAAGGCTGGAAAAAAAGTTCAGAAATATGCTGATGTTTGAAGTGAAATTCTTACCAACAATAAGAAAAATAAGTCATGCTTTTTCTGTGGTTAAAAAGGGTAGTTTAAGAAAGAATATAGTTTTTGTAAGAAGCTTAAGACAGAGGAAAAAGTTGGCCAAAAGAAGGCAAATATTATTGAAAAAACTCTTACTCCTTTAGAAATTATTGCCCTGGTTGCTAATCTTAATATTAGCATAACAATTGAATGAAATATGGCAAACAATGAAAAATTAGTAGATTGGTGATTTGATTTGGGTGCTACTATGGATATTTGTAATGACAAAAATCTAGTTAGGAAATTTGAAGTTATAGCTATATAATAGAAGGTTTTGATGGAAAATCATGACATAACCAAGGTTTTTGGAAAGGGAACTATTGAACTACTTTTTACCTCCAGAAGGAAATTAATTTTAATCAATGTTTACCATGTACCTAATGTAAGGAAAAATCTGGTCTCTGCAAATTCACTATACAAGAATGGCTTGAAGGTTGTCTTAAAGGCATAGAAGATTATTTTATCTAAGAATGGTGTATTAATAAAGTTAATCTTTTTATTTATATGCTTGAGTCCAATTGTTATGTATGACATGCTTGATTATGTCATGTGAATTTTAAATTAATTAATTTTATGTTTAAACATGGTATCTTCTATAAATGATAAATATAGAAAGTGTGAAATATGCATACAAGCCAAGATGACAAAGAAACCTTTTCCAAATAATGAAAGAATAACTGAATTGTTTGAATTAGTAAATTAAAATATTTATGAATTAAATGGGCATATAACTAGAGGTGGAATATTAGTTTTATTCAAGATATACTCACGTTTA
Source organism: Mallotus nudiflorus (assembly GCA_947683625.1). Classification (NCBI taxonomy): domain Eukaryota; kingdom Viridiplantae; phylum Streptophyta; class Magnoliopsida; order Malpighiales; family Euphorbiaceae; genus Mallotus; species Mallotus nudiflorus. Next base: position 70,152 of record CANTUR010000500.1, read on the forward strand.
TTTAAAAAGAACAAAAGATCAAGCATTTAATATGTTTAAATCCTATAAAGTCTTAGTAGAAAATCAATTGGGAAAGAAAATTACAACTCTACCAAGTGATAGAGGCGGTGAATATTTTCCAATAGAATTTTCTTTTTTTTTTTTTGAAAAAAATGGTTTAATCCATCAAACAAGTGCTCCTTATACTCTTTAACAAAACAGTTTAGTCGAAAGAAAAAATAGAATATTGGTAGATATGATTAATTCAATGCTCATGCATGCTAAATTACCAACGAATTTATGGGGAGAAGCATTATTATTAGCTTGTCACATACATAATATAGTACCCTCTAAGAAAACAAAAACTTCTCCATATGAAATATGGAAAGGAAGGCAACCTAACTTAAGTTATTTGAGGGTATGTGGCTATTATCATTTTATATAATTCATGATCCTAAATGAAAAAAATTAGGACCTAGAGCTCTTAAAAGCATTTTTATTGGATATGCCAAAAATTCTAAAGCATATTGTTTGTTGAATTCAAACTCAAATGATATTATAAAGTCTACAAATGTTGAATTTTTAAAAATAAGTTTTCTTAGTAATTCTCAGTATAACCCACATTTAAATACATATATAGACTCTAAAATTACACAAGTTAATTCAATAATTCCTAGTTCTTCTTCAAATAATAATAAACAGAAAATAGATAATACTCCTAGTAAACCTTGGAGAAGTCAAGGAATAAGAAAAGAGAAGAACCTTGAAACTAATTTTATTTCTTCACAAGCATTAGTCTTTTTAGTTGAAGGAAGTAGAGATGAAGTAATAAATAAGATACATATTACCTTTCATTTAGAAGAGGATCTTAAAACATATTTTGAAGTTTTAGCGTCAAGAGATTTTGCTTTCCAAAATGAAGCAATAAATAATGATATGGATTCTCTTCATCAAATGGTGCATGGGTATTAGTAGATTTACCTGAAGGTACTAAACCCATTGGATGTAAATAGGTATTTAGATGAAAATATAATACTAATGGTTCTCTACAAACCTTTAAAGCAAGACTAGTGGTAAAAGGTTTTAAACAAAAAGAAGGAATTAATTATTTTGGTACTTATGCACTTGTCGCAAAAATCACTTATATAAGAGTGTTGTTTGCCTTAGCATCTATATATAATTTATATGTTCATCAATTTGATGTTAAAATAATGTTTTTTTTGTTTTACCTGGTAATGAAAAGAAAGTTTGTAAATTAATTAAATCTTTGTATGGACTAAAACAAGCTCCAAAATAATGGCATAGAAAATTTGATAATGTAAAATTATCAAATGGTTTTAAACAAAATGGAGCAAATAGATGTATATATTCAAATTTCACTAAAGATTATGGTGTAATTGTTTGTCTATATTTAGATGACATGTTAATCATAAGAACTAACACCCAAGGAGTTAATAATACTAAGAAGTATTTAACTTCTCAATTTAAAAAGAAAGATTTAGTGGAAGTTGATACTATCTTAGGAATAAAAGTTAGAAAATACATTGGAGGTTATGCTCTATGGCAAAGTCATTATATTGATAAAGTTATTTCAAAATTTAATCACGTAGCATTAAAGAAGCAAATTGTCATACCCCATCTCATGTAGCCCAAGGTGGACTATTAGTATCTCATCCCGTCTTACATAGTTCGAGATAGACACTAAAACCAACCATTTCACTAACCATTTGGTTAAAACAAAAAAACCACACAAACACAGATATATATATATATATATATATATATATATTAATATATACTTTTTTTAAAATTATTTACTCAAATATTGTGATTAGGAAGCATAAAATATTATTATTTTTATTGCAAAAGTTTTAATAATTGCTAGCAATTAAATGAGTTAACCACTCAACAACAACTCCACAACAATCAAATAACAACTCGACATCGACAACAAAGCACCAATACAAATTAATTACCAGCAATTATGTGAGATAATTGAATAAGATAAATTAAATATTCCAAGAAATCACCTTTTTAAAATTTTTGAATACTGGAAATATGGACATAAACATCATTTAATATCATTATAATAATATGAAATATGTTTCTAGACATTTGCTTTACATGTAGTGTGTGTGTGTATATATATATATTTGTTAATAAAATATAAGACACAGTCTTGAATTTTTAAAAAAAATTAGTTACTCAAATATTGTGATTAGGAAACAGAAAATATTATTATTTTTATTGCAAAATTTTTAATAAGATAAATTAAATATTCGAAAAAACCACCTTTTTAAAACTAGTTATATTGTCATTTGAATAATTTAATATCATTATAACAATATGAAATATGTTTTTAAACATTTGCTTTACATGTAGTGTGTGCGTCTATATATATATATATATATATATATATATATATATATATATATATATATATATATATATACATATCTCTCTCTCTCTCTCTATTACAACACTTATAGGAACAAATTTAAGAAATAAAGTGCAAGACTCTCTTACAATGATGTTGTTGGCCAACCTTACTTCCAATTTTTATCTACTCTCACCCAACGTAGATAACCCTTTAACAAGCCCTAATATATGAAAAAGTTTAGAAAAAAAAATATAATGAGTATAGAAATACTCATTGAATAGATATTACAATCAGAAATCAATTAGGTTAAATCATCACAATAAACTTACAAATCTAAATACTAGAGTATTTAAAATCAAATTATAATCCAATTAAAATATTAAAGCCAAGATTTGCTTTCAAGCTTATAAAAAATTTAATTGAGTAAAACACATGCCTTTGAAATATCATTACAACTTTCATATGTATTAACCAACCTTTTAATCAAACATCACAACTGGGCCAAAACGCACAGGTCATCAGAAACTCACTCTCTAGGTGCACTTGAAGGCTAATCCTTCTACTACATTAGCACAAAATGCACCTTCTCCCTTCACTATCCTGTAATCAAGTGCCCTGTTGTTTATTGTGCAATAATAATCATCATGATCTCAAATGTGCATATCATGCCTCAGCACATTCTCACATCTCTTATAGGGTGGTAATACACAAAACAAGTACCATTTTATCTAAAATTAATCAAAATCATTCCATCACATTTATAGCTCATTAGAGTATTCAAAATCAAACCACTTCTCATCAAAATTCAAAGGAATAAAATCAATCTAATTACCACTCATTCAAATAATTAAGTAACTAAAATAAATCTCATTCAGCTTGCAAAACAAAGGTATAATGTTGTAATACCTTTAACTTGTGAATTTGAAACCTTTTTATTATTTCAAAGCTTGAATAATTCAAGTAGCAACAAGTTGAATTAAATCAATTTTAATATATCAAATTAGGTTCATAAAACAACATTAGATATAAAAAATATTAGAAGGGCTTGAACATCTATATACCAAAATAACTTATAAACACACAACCTTCTTCAAAAGCTTCCTAGTTTGCATTGACACCTTTTTTACATTTTTTCGCCCGTAACACATACAATATTATCTATAAATCATCAATATAACTATCTTATAGACTATTCTAGTCATGCAGCCCCCTAAATTATATTGCAAAAATGGCAAATCAATTTAACTCTAAAAATCAAGTTTATTATCCTCAAAGGGCTATTTTCAAGTGCAACTTCAAAAAATTTTTGAAATTTATAGGGCAATTTTGGTCTCACATTTTGATCAAACTTATATATATATGTCAATTACATACTGTAAAAATTTCATTACATTTGGACAACCACAAAAAAAAGTTATGGATGTCAGAACACTATCAGGTCAATTATGCTAATAGTTTAAGCAATAAAAAGTATTGCTTCGATTCACAATCATACAAGGAAATTAGTTCTTACTCAAGACTAAAAACTTGTAAAAGACTCTTCCAAGTTTTCTTAAAATCAAATCACTCTTAATTTGGAGTTTTCTAGCTTAAATTATGATCAAAACACTAAAGCTAATAAACCTAGAAAATCATACCCAAATTTTGTCAATTGCAAACCCTAACCCCAAATCAACCAAAGCATAATCATTTACCAATCAATCACTATGATTTTTGGAAAAAAAAAAATTACAGCCTTGAAGATGTCTTAAATCTTCAAACTCTTGAAAAATCATCATCAATAAGTGGGTTTTAAGTTTTCTCTCTTCTCTTCTCTTTTCTTTCTAAGAACAATTTCTTCTTTTCTTTTTTTTTTTTTAAAATTATGGTTGCACACTCATATTACCACCACTTAAGAAAATTCTAAAGTTTTTTTCTAGGATCATTTTAATATAAAATGTCCCTTATACCTTTGGAAAATCTAGGCTTCTATTATAAGCTCTAAGGGTTACCATTATCCATTCTAGAACAACTATCTATTTTAATTAAATACATAATATACCAAAATTTTTAACTCTCACTCTTGAACCAATATATATGTATCATAATTAGATGAAATGCATAGTAAATGCAAAAAGTACTTAGAGTTAAGGTATGAGTGTGATAATTCAATACTCCATTTGATGTGTCTAACAAGTTAATAGAAAATTCAGGAAGATCTGTTAGTCAATTAAATTATGCTAGTGCTATTGGTAGCTTAATGTATGCTATGCATTACACTAGACCTGATATTGCATATGCAATTTGCAAACTTTGTAGATATACTTATAATCCTAATGTTTTATTGGAAAGCTATTGAAAGAGTTCTTAGTTATCTTAAGACAACTATGTCTTATGGTTTATTTTATAATAAGTTTCCTTTAGTGTTAAAAGGTTTTGGTGATGCTTGTTGGATAATTAGTATTAATGATAATAAATTAACATATGGATGGATTTTTAAGTTAGGAGGAGGAGATATTTCATGGGCTTTAAAGAAATAAACATGCATTACTCATTCTACTATAGAATTAGAATTTGTAGCTTTAGCAACAACAAGTAAAGAGGAAAAATGGCTAAGAAATTTGTTACTAGATGTAGAGTTATTCCTACAACCGATGCCAACAATCTCTTTGCATTATGATAGTGAGGCAACTATGCCTAGGGCTTTTAACAAGATTTATAATGGAAAATGTAGACATATTGCTTTACAACATGAGTATGGAAGACAACTTATTTCTGATGTCATTATAACAGTTGTCTATGTAAGACCTTGTAGCAATCTTGCTAACCCATGAACTAAAGGACTCTTGAAAGATATGGTTAAAAAAAAACTTCGAGTGCGATGGTTTAACATCATTTTAATTTTAATCATCAATAATAAGAACCTTACTTTAATTATTGTTGTACAATATTAAAAGTTTAAAAGGTAATAACAACTAATTATTTATGATGGAAATTAAGTACTAAGATTTATGTACTTAATAAAAAGAGGTTGAATATTATTTATTCTTTATGGAGTTTAAGTTCAGGTAAAGAACAGGAAAATATAAAGTAAGATTTTAAAGAAATTTCACCTATATGAATACAAGACGTGGTGCTGCTTCTATCAAAAGTTTGAAGATTAAAACTTTTATAAGTGTTCTCTAATTCAGAATGCAGCATAAGGCCATAATATGGTGCTAAAGATCAGGGTGAACATATGAAAGAAATAATTAAGTTTTATATGTATAATATTTCTAATCTTATCATCTAGAAATTATGGTTTAATCAATTAGTAACCATCAATTTTGATAAGATTTTGAAATATTTATACTAACGATAGGTTTAATTGAAAGACACTTGTTTTATGCATAAATCTTAAATAATTTTTTTTATGTATGTCACTAACTAAGTAGGGGATTGTTAGAATATTTAGTGATACATTTTTCCCACATTGAGAAAAAAGAAAAAGAATGAAAAAGTTTATAATCATTAATCCACCCACCAATGTAAATTCAGTTGGAGTGAAATATTAAATAGAAAATTTGGGCCTATAAGTCTTTATATATCAAAGATGGGCACTTGGGCAATTAGGCCTTAGGTTTTATTAGCAAAAAGTATAGTTTTTCATTCTTTGTTCTTGGGAGTATTTGGATATTTGCTATCTAAATACTATTATTGCTTTGATAATCCTGGAGGAATTTTGCCATTGACCCTGAGCAAACATAGTGGAGGAAAATATTCCTTAAGGACAATGATTATATAATCACAACATTATTTATTTTGTTTTATTTTCTAGATTTTCTCAATAATTTGAATGGCTACAAATTTCTTATTATGTCTAGTTTTCTTAGTCATCGTGTCTACAAATTGTTGGCAAGTATAGATGATGGTTTTAGCACAACGAAGAGAGCATAAAAATAAGGGAAAACACACAAATATTTTCATTTATAAAAGCCATATATAGGAAAGTTACAAAAAATAGTAGGTAGAAGAAGTAAAAAAAGAATGTAACTGCTTCTAATTACTGCTATGATTTTAGTTCCTTTATTTAAGCTTACTTTAAGCATTACCACACATTACATTAGTTGTACATCTGTTCATACAAAATATGACATCAAAATATCTAGCAAAAATAGCTTTTAAGTACAACACTTGTGTTGTAGCCTTCATCACTCCTCCTTGACACAATTGCTAGACATGCATAGTACTTTTTTTAGCTATATAAGTCTTGATCTTAGCAAGGCTTTTGTAGGCATATTAGCTTTTTGTTCTTCTATGCGACAATGGACCACAAAAACTTCTTTTTCTTTTTCATATTCTCTAATGAAATGATATTTAATCTTTATATGCTTGGTCTTGCCATGGAACACTAGATTTTTTGCAACAGCCATAACTGATTGATTGTCATAAAAAATATGACTTGCATCTACTTGTTCTTACTTTAAATCGTTCAATAAATTTTTAATCCATATAGCTTGGTTTACAGCAGCAGCAGTAGAGATATACTCTGTTTCAATAGTTGACTGTGCAATTGTATTTTATTTCTTTAAAAACCAATTGAACACTCTTAAAACTAAAAAAAATACAAATCCAGACATGCTTTTCATGTCATCATAAGAACTAGCCTAATGATTGTCAGAAAAGCCAATTAATTTCATCTCCGGAACACTTATATAATAAATTCCATGTTTAATAAACCTTTTGACATATCTCAACACTTTTTTGGCAGCTTTGAAGTGCAATTCACTTGGAAAATGCATGAATCTATAGAGAAGACTCATAATATCAGGTCTTGTAGCTAATAGATATAGGAGACATCCAATTAGACTTCTATAAACTCCCTCTTGAATTCCCTCTTGAATTTTCTGAGCACTATCATCTTTATTTAGCTTTTCATTTTAAGCCATGGGAGTATCAATTGATTTGCAATTCTCCATCCTAAACATTTGTAAAATCTATCTAGCATACTTTCTTTGACAAATAAAAATTCCTTATTGAGTTTGTGAAATCTCAGTACCAAGGAAATAAGATAGTAATCTAAGGTCGTTCATTTAAAAAACTTTTAGCATTTCCTTTTTAAACTTATCTATAAGAATATGGCTACTTCTTATTATAAGCAGATCATCAACGTATATCGGTACGATCAATAGATCAACTTTAATACTTTCAACATAAATAGTTGTCTCACTTTTGTTTATGCCGAATCCCATATTGATTAAGTGTTGATCAATTTTGTTGTACTAGGCTCTTGGATATTTTTTTAGGCCATATAAAGCCTTTTTAATAGATACACTCTATCCTTCATGCCCTTAACTTCAAAACCTTTTGGTTGTTCAATATATATCTCCTCATTAAGTTGACCATTAAGATAGGCACACTTGACATCAAGTTGAAAGAGTTTCTAGCCTTTTTTAGCAATAAGAGCAATGAGAAGCCTTATGGTGTCCCTTCTTATAATAAGTGCAAATGTATCTAAGAAGTCAATTCTATATTGCTACTAAAAACCTTAATAACCAACCTTTCTTTGAGTTTATTGATAGCACCATCTAAATTATATTTGGTTCGAAAAACCCATTTAACACCAATCATATTTTTGTTGTTTGGTCTATCGATTAGTTGTCAAGTGTTGTTCTTCTCAATCATCATTAGTTCTTCTTTCATTACCTCAAACCAGCTTTATGAACTTAATGCTTCCTTAAAACATGAAGGTTTATATAAGACAAAATTACATCTTGCATACACATCTGAAAGTAATCTTGTTCCTCTTACGTCTCTTTCTAAGTCAGAATCTAAAATATCACTTGACTATTTCTTTGAAATAGTTGCTTTTTATTCTTGAGGAACATTTTCTTGATCTTAATTCTTACTATAAGGCTTGGCCATGCCTTTTTCCCAATTCTAACCTCTAACCTCATCAAATTTAACATCTCTTGCAACAATAACCTTTTATGCCTACACATCAAACACTCTGTAACCTTCATTATTGATATTATTACCAAGAAACACAACTTTAAAAGATCTTTGATCCAATTGCTTTCTTTTAACATTTGGAACATATACTTAGCAAAACGAACCAAAGATTATAAGATGATCAATTGAAGGCTTAATTCCAAACCAAGCTTCATATGGAGTTTTTTTTTTATTTAAAGCTTTTGTAAGAAGTCTCTTCAATAAGTATACAAATGTGTGTATAACTTCTGCCCAAAATTTTTTTGACATATTCTTTTCAAACAAAAGACACCTGACCATCTCTATGATTCTATTTTTCCTTTCACTCACTCCATTTTGTTGAGGAGTGTAAGGAGTTATAAGTTGATGATGAATACTAGTTATAATACCAAACTTGTCAAACTCTTAAGATGTATATTGGTACCATTATCAGACTTGATTATCTTGATTTAACAACCACTTTGCTTCTTAATCCAAGCTTTGAATCTTTGAAATATTGCAATAACCTTTAATTTTTTTAAAAGAAAATAAACCTAACACATTTGAAAAGAGTCATCAATGAACAAGAGAAAGTATCTACTACCACTCATCGTAGGAGTAGTCATAGGACCATAAATGTCGGTGTGAATAAGCTGTAATTTTCAATAAGTCTCCAAGATTGATTTGCAGGAAATGGCTTTTTGTTTCATTTTCCAAGTTGACAAGCTTTATATACTCCATTACAATAATAAATTATATGAATATCATCTACCAAACGCTTGTCATGCATATGCTTCAAAGAAGAAAAGCTACAGTGGAAAAATATTTTATGCCATAAATTAGAGTTATCCAAGATAGTGGTGTTTGCATGAGCTTCAGTATCTTTCAAATTCATCGTAAATAATCTATTTCTCACTTTCACTATGCATAATTCACTACCAGTTGGCTCTAAAATAGTGCATGACATATTTTGAAAGTGTAGAGAATAATTCCTTTCAAGCATCTGGCTAACACTCATTAAATTTTGACTCATTTTAGGTACAAACAACATATCTTGAATAAATTTGATACTTGATGGAGTTTCCACTACAACATCACTTTTCCTTTCACCTCTACAAGTTCATCATTCCTAACCGTCACCATGGAAGTATAAGATGTATTTAGCTCCTTGAACAAAGTAGGATTTGAACACATATGGTATGTGCAAACACTATCTACAAGCCAAGCTTCATTGGTGCTTTGAATTGTATTGCAGATAGCCATAAATAATTTTTCCTCCTGAGGTTAATTTTGATAAGTTTCTACAACTTATGATTAATTACCTTGGGAAGTGCCTTTATTTTTTCACACTTTATTGATGTGACCAAACTTCTTCCCCATGATCTACATTGAACACCTGGTCTAAACCAACATTTCTTTTCTATGTGATTTGTCTTTTTACAAGGTTGCAAGGAGGAAATTTATTTCTTTCACCATTCATGCTACTTTTAGCATCTTTCTTCTCTTGGTTATCACCACTTGGCTTCCTTCTATCTTTATTGTTCTAAGATTTGCCTTTAGTTTTTGAAAAAAATGTAGATTCTCCTGTTTCTTCTTGCCTTAAAGATTGTCTCTGCTCCAAGGCTTAAAGAACATTTACAAGCTCTGAAAGTGTGATATACGACAAATCCTTTGAATCCTCCAAGGAAGATATTTTTGATTCAAACCTCTCAGGAAAGCCTACAAGAGCTTTCTTAACAATTCTGTTATCAGGAAGTTGCTTACCAAGTAAATGAATTTGATTGACAACCTTAATCAACTTGTCAGTATACTCCTTTAAGTCTCTGTTTCTTTCATTTTGAGAATCTCAAATTCCTTCTTTAAGTTTAACAAATTCATTTACCTTGTTCTATCACTACCTTGGAACTCATTTTTCAAGAGATCCAGAGCCTCTTTGGCTGTTTCACAAGCCATAATTCTTAAACAAATGACATTTGAAACAGCAGATTGTATACAGGTAAGAGCTTTATATTTCTTTGCACTGTTCACTATGACATTTCATTTGAACTATGGTGGGATTAGCTCTTAGTGGAGGTGGATCTCTACCTGTTTCTACTACTTCCCAGAGCTTGAAAGCCCTTACATAAGTCTTCATTTTGAAAGGCCAAAGGCAATAATTTTCACCATTGAAGATAGGAGGTGCAACTGCTGAAAATCTTTGCAGCCATTTTGAGACTGTAGTTTTTTTATGGGTTTGCTTACTTGTTTTTTCTCTTATACACAGCCCTTCTAAGAACAAGAAGAGCTCCGATATCACTAATGGTTTTAGCACAAAGAAAAGAGCATAAAAACAAGGGAAAACGCACACCAATGTTTTCATTGATAAAAGCCTTTTACATGCAAGTTACAAAAATCAGTAGGCAGGAGAAGTCAAAAAAGCATGTAACTACTTCCAACTACTGCTATGATTTTAATTCCTTCATTTAAGCTTACTTTAAGCATGACCACACATTACATTATTCATAAATCTGTTCATACAAAATATGACATCAAATTATCTAGCAAAAATAGCTTTTAGGTACAGCACTTGTGTCATAGCCTTCATCAGTAGACATGTTCCGTTACCTATTGGCTCAGTTTTTCAGTGTAAAAGCACCAGTAAGCAATTTCATGCAGTTTTCTGATGAATTCATTTCGAAAAACACCACTTTTAAAACTGTTGCAAAATCAGTTTATTTAAAAATAGAACTACATCGTTTTATTAATTTGAAGAGAAAAGACAAACTAAGCAAACCAAAAAGGCATACAAGCAAATCATAGGTACATGCCAAAAAGCTATGCAACTTTTCAAGATGACTAAAGGTAGCTCTTTCATTACAATAGCAAAATGCCCTTTTCTTATTAGCATACGGTGACCTTCTTTACCATAATGGATCAGCTTTTTTGACTGAATAATCATTTATCCCAGGGATCACGTTCTGGCAACCTTAATAAAGATAGCAAGGGATATCTAAGCTCCTTCCCAAGCCTGACTGAATTAACATAGTTCACAGGACTATGAGCAGCAACACCAGGGAGGACCAATCCTGTCAGCCTGGCAAATGTGGACACCCAGCTCTCCCTGAATGCAAACCCACGTACATATGGAGTTATAAAACTTCTCAACAGCTCCCACCCGGCGGTCAGCCGCATAATGATGTAATTTGCTGATAAATAAAAGTTTCTGGTAGGCTCCTCTTTCGTAAACTTCATATTTCAGCACAACCATGACGAAAATGAATTTAATTAGTAAATGCTTCAGTAAAGCTCAATAGGGAAATTAAACATATTGGAGAGAAGGCCATAGTTAATACGTACGTAGCCATAGTAGAAGCTATCAATGTAGATACAGACCCCGAAATGTTCAAAAGCAAAGAAGGGATCGTCCAAAGGCACCCTGGGAACGAGGTCATTGCAGTAAACCATTCTGAAATACCTACGATGTGGGTAGTTCAACAACTTCTGCATGCTGTACCCGAGTTCGTAGTTACCGATCCTCGGCTGCCCAAATGTGTACACACTTAGCAATCTAGCAAGCACGTCTGTCTCCTGCTGCAATTTAAGAATGCATGGGAACAATATAGCCAATGCGCCACCTAAGCTATGTCCAGTGACTACAAATTTTGCTTTGGTGTGCGCCTTCAACAAGTCCTTAAGTTTCGATGACAAAAGATAGTAGGCACCTTCATGTGTGCATACTTGTTCCAGTGAGAGGTTCTCAAAGTCTTGGGTTCTTAATTCTTCAGAGCTTTTGGGCTCTATCTGAAGACATTTCTCGAAGGAGGAAATATTATATCTGTGGCCCAAACCCATTGCTTCTAGGAACCCAACATGCACATCACCGAATTCCTCGAACCCAACTAAGGAGCAATCAAAATCAGCGCACCAATTATGCATATCAAAAGGTCCCGTGCCTCTGAAGCTGATCACTATGAGTTTTGCATCTATTTCCTTGTCGCAAAAGATGAATGCATGGGTGTCGTTTTCCCTTTGGTACTCTATGCATGTACAAAAATATGGAGTTTATAGTAATAAAACAAAACATATACATACAAAGAAAGAGATGAGTTTTTTAGTTCTTACGATTTACGCATTTGTAAGATCCCACAAAATAATACTGTTGATCATTGCAGCAGAACTCCATCAGTAAGAATATTTCCATCAATGTATGTAGGCATATAAGTATAAAATCACAACATTAATTTCCTATAAATTTTTAAAATTTGATAAATACACTTTAATTTAACTAATTCGGTATACAATATGTATATTGACAAAAATTATTGAAGATGGATGCACACGCCGTATATATTTTTTTTTTTTAAAAAAACAATAGTGAGATTTTTTTTAATTTATATAATATTTTAAAATCGTAAATAATTGACTAAAAATTTTCATTAAATTTAAAAATTAAATTAAATTAAATTTATAATACGATAATATGGAGGGCTATAGTGGCCTGTAAAATAATAATTTTTTTTTACGCTTTTATTCCCTTTTTTTTTTTTTTAACATCCCATCCATGAAAATATTAAATGTATCGTAAAACAATAATTTTTGTGGGGGGATGAAAGAGTTCGTCATGGCTACGACGTTTATAATAAGGCCAAATATATATATTATATTCAACTTTTAAATTTTTATTTTAAATCTATCAAATAAAATCAATGTATTTTATAAATTAATATTAATATAAACTAAAATAAATTAAAATATGTTTAATAAAAAAATATAATTAAAAAAAATTTCCTCAACTTTTTTTATATAAATTTTTAGTTCTATTTATATTATTTTGAAGCTAATTTTAATATTTTATATATTTAAAATTATTTTAAATTAAAATATGATGCATTTGATATTAAATGAGTTAAATAAAATTAAAAATAGAAATTAAGTTAAAGATGAAAGTTTAATTAAGTTAAAAGATAAAAGTTTAAAAGTTGAATGAAAAACAATAAATTATGCATTCAGCCGTAAGCAAATATGTATAAGGTTGATGCAATTTGATAATTAAAAGCTTGCCTGCCAATAGTCTTCCACAACGTTTTGGATGACTTGGCTATTTTCATAGGCAAGCTTGGATGCCATGACGCAAAGATCCATGAGAGATCGGTGCCCGAGGGCTTCTTTTACGGCACTGGAGCCTAAATTACTCTGTGCATCTTCTGCCTCCATTACTAATTCATCTGCTTTGTAAGACAGCAGTGGATTCCCTGCAAGGTCTATCCGCGGATCCAAATACCCTACCATGCTTTTAAACTCTTTTGTGCCTCGTTTTGGTATTTTGACTGCAAGTAATTAACTTTCAGAGTCAACATCTACGTTGTGTATACACATATATGCATATTGATCACAAGAAAACCTTGCAGAGAATGTAAAATATATGTACCCGAGAAGGGGTTGAAGATTATGCCTAAGATGCCATCATTTTGATAATAGAAGTTGAGCAAGTACTCCACAGCATAACCATAATACCTGAGTGGGATACTGAAGAGCATAAGAAATTTGCATATGAGAACAGTTGTAATCCAGCTGCTGTAAGATGGAGCTATAGGTGAAACTATATCATCCGAAGCATGCAAGAATTTCACTCCACTGCTTATATCTCCCAACATCAAATGCTTGAACAAGTCCCATAAGCTTCCTCCGTCATAGTGCAGTATGAGGAAGCGTGTAATTTTAGGAGGAGCTCTCGCCATAGCTTTAAGTTATGGTTCGCGAAAAAAAAAAAAGATTCAAGGATGCTATCGACTATGTTTAACAAATTCCGGGAGCGAAATGATGTATTTAGCCAAAGGCAGACGAAATCTTTATTGCATCTGTATACGTTTGTTTCGAGTGTGACGAATGTAACGATTTTTAAAGACAGATAGCGGCAGCTGGGTACGCGTGGATCGTGGATTGAACACGTGTCTGTGGGCATGCGTGCATGAAGCATAAGTTGTGTATAAAGATCATCCTCTCAATTTTCACTTTGTACGCAAATCTGAATTAGATTAATTAGTTCAAAATTCCTCAACAATGTGCTCCCTGACTATTAGCTTTTCAAATAGCTTTTTACGATTCAATAAGTGTCTTTACTAAATATATTTGAAAAATAAAACTCACAAATAAAAAAAATTTAAATATTATCAAAAAATAATCAAGAAAAAAAATATTTATTATGTGAAAAATTATTACAACTATATTATAAAATATTTAATTTTTACACATTCCTAAAAATTCAAGTATATCAAAGAGAATTTATCATAAATTCTCTACTAGCTAATAACTCTCAATAATACATCAAATATTACGTAGTGATTAACATATACTAAATATTTATAATGATTAATGCATTTAATAAAAAAAATTATTTTATAATTAATTAACTCTTTCATTCATTCTTTTCTAATTAATGTGGGATAACATCCGTTTGTAAATATTTTTTTTATCATCTTTCAACAATAATATTATGGTTGGATCCCCTACTTTCCTTGGCCAATTGTTAAAAAAAAAGAAAAAAAAAATTTCCTCAACAATAGTCCAAGTTTTCACATCTCTATATGCATTAGCCACACGTAAGTCTCCTCTGTTTCGGTGTTCAAAGGACCGATGAAATCATCGCCAAATAATAATCAGATTCCAATCTTCACCGCAATCTCATAATATTTAATTTAATGTTACATAACACCAACAATAAACTTAGGCATTATTTAATTCAATTGTATTAAACAAATTTTATTTTATTTTTATTATTAATAAATTGTATTTAATTTAAATAAATATTACGAAAAATAAATTTATTTTAAAATTTTAATAACTTTTCAAAATTTAATTTAATAATAAACAATTCTGAAAAATTAATAATTCATATTGAAAAAAATCTCACAAAATGTTCATTTTAATCAAAATACATTCATTGAGATTTATAAATAAATACAAAATCTAATAAAAATTTTTTTATGTCAAATACACATATGATTATTTTAATAATTACATGTGAAATTCAATATTGGAGATTTTGTGGATTGTATAAAAAAATAATTGAATTCTATATTGGTACTAAGCTCACGGTTGTTTTATTTTGGAAAAAAAATGAAATTCATTTGAAAATTAATTTTTTTTATAAGTTTTCATATTTAGGCTTAATCAGAAAACATTATATGACTTTAAAACTTTTCATGATTTGATTCTGCTTTTACAATTTCAGTAATGTTTTTTTCCCCCAATATGTAACATAATTAATTTTTATTTGAAAATTATTTTTTTTTTCTTCCATCAACTAGTTTTAATTTGTTTGTTAAATTTATTCATTAATATTGTTTTAGTGAATAAGATATTTTAGTATTCTCTTTATAAAAGTAAATACTTTAATATTCTATTTTAATAAGATAAACGATTTTTAATTTTTAATTTTTAAATTTAAAATTTAAAATCAAATAAAAATTAGATTTTTTAATATTTTCACATGTTATTAAACATCTAAAAACTAAAAAAATCAATTTAATAAATTCATTAAATTTCATTTATTTTGTCTAATTATTACTTTTTTATTTAATTTAATTAATTTTAATTTCTGAATACAAATGAGAAAAGTAATAAAATTTCATACAAAATGTGAATTTATAATTGAGTTGGTAAACCTTTACGAGTTTGTTAAAATTGTAACTTAATTTTTTTATATAATGTATTAATGTAAATATGTATGTATGTTTAAAATTTAGTAAGCATTAAAATAATAAATTTAAAATAATTATAGAAAGATTAAATTATTTTTTTCTTATTAAATATTAGAAGTGGAACTATTTTATCATTATAAAATAAAAATATTCATTTGTGTTCCAATGTATGATTAATGAAAAATTTAACTGAAGGATTATACTAGAATTAAAATTGAGAGATGCAAATCCAAATTTTAAATATGAGGAATGCAAGTGTAGTTATAGGGTTATTGCATTAATGATATCTTAATTTTGTCAAATAATTCATTTTGATACTAAATTTTTTAATTTCTTTTCTTTTTCAGTTATCGAAATTCAATCAAATTTAGTATATGTGACAGTCAAAATAAATATATTCTTAGTATATTCACCACGTAAGCATTCCAATAAGCAACCTAATTATCTTGTGGGTCATAAAAAATAAAATTACAAGAGAGAACAAAATTAAAAATGAGAAAAAAATTATTTTCTAGTACTCATAAGATAATTAGACTACTTAATGAGATGTTTACATGGCGAATATATTAAAAACATATTTATTTCGGTTGCCACATATGCTAAATTTGATTAGATATATTTGAATTATTTTAACTTGAAACAAAAGTAAAACTTCAGTAAATGAAAAGAAATAATTTAAAATTTTACTACCAAAATGAAACATAAGCAAAGCTAAGGTACCATTGGTGCAATAAACCTGTGGTTACGGTATAATTTCATATAAACTAAGGGGGTTTATTGCACTAATGGGACCTTAAGTTTACCACATATTTCATTTTGGTATCAAATTTTTAATTTTTTTTTCTTCAGTTATTGAAGTTCTATTTTTTGTTTTAGAAAAGTACCTCAAACATATCTGATCAAATTTAGTATACATGGTAGTCGGAAAAAGCATATTCTTAGTATATTCACTAAGTAAACATTCTATTAAGCAGCCTACTCATCTTGTGAGTCCTAGAAAATACTTTTTTTTTCTTATTTTCAATTTTGTTCTCTTTAGTAATTTTATTTTTAAGACGCACAAAATGATTAGATTGTTTATTAGGATGCTTATATGGTGAATATATTAAGAATATGCATATTCTGGCTACCACGTATGTTAAATTTGCTTGGATATATTCAAGATACTTTAACCTGAAACAAAAATAGAACTCTAGTAATTGAAAAGAAAAAAATTAAAATTTGGTACTAAAATGAAATATGGTGCAAAGTTAAGATACCATTGGTACAATAAACCCAAACTCAAGGAGGTTAATTCTTTCCTTTAATTTTATAATTTGATATGGACCCTTCTATAGTACCTTGGGGTATAGATACCTACAACTTATCTACTATTGAAGTTGTATTTTAAATATTAACTGTGATTTAATATAACTTGTTATCTTAGTGTAGTCTATGATTACTTTGTATTTTTACAAAGTAAATCTTATTTTATTAATAACCACCATTGGATGATTCAATATACTATCATCCAATGGTGATAAGAATAAAGTGAAAATAAAGTAAATAAAAACTAAAATCACCCTAAAATTTTCCCTATTATCTTGTTGCATTGGTTAATAATTTTAATAATTTTTCAATTTATTTAATAATAATTTTTATAAATAAATAAATCACAATTTAAAGTCTTTTTTTATATGTACCTTCTTTATGACAATCCTAGTGCAACAATGACTCGTAATCCAACAAAGGTTCAAGATCCTTTGACTTATGATAGAGGTGCAATCACAAGGGCACATGCTAAAAAGAAGAATGAAGCATTACATATGCTAATTCAAAGAATTTGGGTTCAAAGTACAAATATGAAATCAATCTAATCCATTTGATGCACATAGAATTAATTATGGTTCAAAGCTTATTCATTTGTTGCAAATTGAAGATTTAGGGCTAAATAGTGTTATTAGGTCCAATTTGGATCTATTAAGCTCAAAGGAGTAGCTACACATATTCTAAGCCTGAGATGAAGCCCAATTGTGTGTTATTTAGTTTAATTAGTATTTAAAAATGAATTTGGATTTGTTACTTATCCAAAAAGTTTTTAGAGTGTTTGTTTTCAGTTAGGAATACTTTTCTTTAGTTTAGTTGACAAGCAAAATAATTCCTTATCTTTAAGGATTTGTTTTCTTATCTTTTAGGGATTTATTATCCTTATCTTTTAAGGATTTGTTTTAGTTTAGGTTTAGGATTAAGAATTCTTAGAAATAGCTTATTTTGTAGCCTATTTTAGGCATCTTTTTTATTAATCAAATCAAAGTGACGAATTTTGCTTCAAATTACTTAGAGTCTTATTCTTTAAACTTTCTAAACAAAATAGGTTGTTTGATAATTCACTTTTTTTTATTAATTAGAACATCCATATCTAATTGTGGTGACTTCCTGATAGCTAGAGTTCTTAATTGCTAGATAGTTAAGGGTTATAGTTTCCACCCAACTTGTTTCTTGGACGATCTAAGGTGTGGATATCAATAGATTATTACAAGTTTTATTTGTTAGATAAACTCAGTTCACATCAATTTGGTATCAGAGCTTTGGCTCTAAGAATCAGGTTACATATCCCTATTTATTTCATTTGTATTTATCATTCTCTGTGTTCTCTTCTTCTACTCCTTCTCATTAATTTCATCAACATTCTTATTTGTTCATCATCTTTTTTTTATTCAAATTCATTTTTTTCATCATTCATTATCATCTTTAATTTCATTTAATTGTTTCCTTAAAGTCTTGCATCAAGTTTCGACCGTAAGAAAAAATAATAATAATAGAAAGAAAAAAGAAAAGAAAAGAAAAAATAAAAAAAAAAGAAAAGAAAAGAAGAATTTGGTCATTTCTTTAAAATCTTTAAAGTTCTTACAAGTCTTTTTGAAAATCTTTGACTTTCTTAATTATTTTCTTGAAAATTGATCAAATTCATTGGAATCTTGAAGTTTCTTTAAGTTTATTATTTAAATCTTAATTAAAGATCTTAAATCTTGAAATTTTAGGTTACAAATTCATTTTCTTGGGTTTCTTTTGTAAAAATTCATTTTTTTCTTATTTGTTATGGATATCTTTATGGTTAAGATCAAATTTTGAGTAGATTATATCCTTATCTTTCTAGATTTAGTCATATCTTGTTTTGTCCTAATCCTTATCTTATCTTAAAGTTTTTATTTGTCCTAAAGGGATTAAATAACTCCTTTTTCTTATCTACATCTTCTTTTCCTTATCTATAACTTATTTGTCTTATCTAAAACTTCTTTCTTTCTTATTAGGGTTAAATTCATTTTTTTATATTCTTCTATTTTTGGTGGAAATTAAGTATAATTTCCTTAATTTAAGTCGGCAAAACTTACCAAATTCGTTCAATTGGTAGGCCATTATGAATTCTAACAATTTATATTGTTCAGTTAAAAAGTAAAAGGTAAAACTCCTAATTAGGTTAGATTTAAAATAGAGTGTGTTTGTGAGTTCAATAGAGTGTCCAAACACTAAATTGAATGAAACACATGAGGGAGTGTTACAATTTTATTTTACTAGCTTTTCTTGCATGTTTGAACATAGTAAAGCATGGATGATCCTAAATTAAAGTTATTTATTGAGGCTATACAACAAAAAATGGAGGATGTAAGGAAGTGACTTGAGAGGCTAAAAATGAGTTCCCCTTCATAAAGCAAAGAAAGGAGTACTAAACGAAGCTTAGAACAGGAGTTTGATGAGGGAAGTGAAGAAAACACCTTAACAAGACTAAATAAGGGCAGCAACAAAGACAATAACATAAGAACCATCAAAATGAAGATTCCTAGTTTTCAAGGCAACAACAATCCTCAAGCATACTTACAGTGGGAAAAGAAGGTTGATCGCGTCTTTGAGTGCCATAACTATAGTAAGGAGAAAAAAGTGAAGCTAGTCGTACTTGAGTTCACCGACTATGCAAGTGTTTGGTTGTAATAACTTTAATTTTTAAATTATTTTAATTTAAAAGGATATGCAGTGTTAATAAAATTTAAACCTATATTTTATTATTTTATTATCTTGTGATTAATATTCGTTATTTCATGTTTAATCAAAATTTTCTACGTAAATATTTATTTTAAAACTTATTATTTTAGAGATTTATTTACGTAAATTTATTACTTTAAGAATTATTTTAATAATCCTACTTAAGTACTAAGGTTATTTTTAACAATGATATTGTTTATTATTATTATTATTGTTCTTGTTGTTGTTGTTATTGTTATTGTTATTTTTATTATAATGCATTATTGCATGATTATAATATGTGTTATTACACATATATATATACACATGCATTAAGGTTATAATACTATTTTATTGTGTGTAAATGCATGTATGTGTGTATATATATATTGATATATACATGTGTAGATTAGTGTGTGTGTGTGTGTGTGTGTATATATATATATACACATAATGTGTGTGTGTGTGTGTGTGTGTGTGTGTATATATATATATATACACATTATGTTAAAAAAAAAAGTCTTCTTCTTCTTCTTCTTCTTCTTCCTGCGAACCCCCACCATCCCCATCGCTGTCACGCCTTTCATCCAACGTTGGAGTGCCTCACCATTGTCCAGCCACCTCCTGCCATCCTCCCTATCTCCTCCTTCCTCTCCAGTAAGCAGCAGATCAACAGTAATTGACAGAAGCTGAGAATTGAGCTTTCCGACTTCCCTCCTTCGTCCAGCCACCATTCTTCATGTTTTCGATGTCCTTGAGCTCCTCAAGCTCTGGTGAACTCGATTCTAGCCTTGGTTTGAGCTCTAACCCCTCCATTTTTATTGTTTCTTGAATTTTTAAATTCGGTCATTTAGGGTTTTTGATTTTTTTTTGGTGTTTATAGTGGATTCATGGAAAATTCCTTCACAAAAGTTGATCCCCTAGCTTAAGCTACTCCCATAAATTTTTGTGTGATTTTTGGAAATTATTTTGATTTTTGTGAATTTTTGAATATTTTATTATTATTTTATTAATTTTTGTAAATTAATTATATAAATTATGAAATTGTGATTTTTGGTGTTATTAGTAGTTATTATTAATTTTAGAGTTGAGTTTATAATTTTTGTGAATTTTGTGTTATTTTTATGATTATTTTAGGTTTATGTCAGTTTTAGAAATTAAGGTTAAATATATGTTTTGTTAGAAATTATTGGTTAATTAAATGTATTTGTTGATATTAATGAAAAATATGTTGAGAAAATAATTTTTGTGTATTTATATAAATTTTATTGAATTTTTTAGTATTATTAGTATATTATGTGAATTTTTTAATATTAGGGTTAATTTGGTAATTTGGTGGTAATTTTAGTTAAATATTATGTTTAATTGATTTTTATAATATTTGAGGTATAAAATGATTTTTATAAATTATTTACTAATTTTAACTAATTAATACTAGTTTTTGAAAATTATTTTCCAATAATTTATAATATACTATTTTTGTAATAAAATGAATTTTTAGTAATTTTTAATATGTATTTGGACTAATTAAGTACTTTGGATTTATAAAATCAATTTTTATTAATATTTTTGTAATTATTGAAAAAAGGGATTTTCAATAATATTATATTATTATTTAGGGTTTTTAAGTAATTATTATGCAAATAATTATTTTGGTGTTTCAATGTTGAATATACTATATTTTGATGTTTTGAGGGTATTTATGGTAATTATTGATTTCTAATATATTTTATTATATTATGTAAATTTGGTGAATTGTGGACCTCGGTTGGGGAATTTTTGTAGTTCGGTATCCCAACCAAGGGTTGTTTGAATCCTGAAAATAGAAGTGTATTTTTCTTGCAAGACCGGCTCTACTTTTTAATAAAGAGATATTTGTTTTACTGAGGAGGTTCTGCCGAATTTTTGGTAGAATTCTCATAAAACGTGACATCGAGTCTAATTCCTATTCTGTGTCTGTCTGTATTTTGTAATTCTAGATCGAGTCTCTAGAAGTCTAAGTTAAATTTATTCTGATTCATGATCATTTTTATTATTTAGTTGCGTTGAGACCGAGACTTGGCGAACCAGTCTCGTGGAGCTCATCCTTGTGAGTTGTTATTAATATATACATTGCTTTAGGTTGTCTGTTTTAGAAATATATGTTTTAAATGTATTATTATGCATAATTATTTTATTAAATGCTTAGGTATATTTTAGGTATATTTTTAGTATATTCTTGGTATATTTTGAAATAAATGCATGTTTTCCCATTGATTTATATTCAAATTATTTTTAAGTATATTATTGGTTTATTTTGAGTATATTTTATGACTTAATTGAATTTATTTTACATTTTTATACTTGAAATATACTTAGTTTATTTTAGGTATATTTCTAGTATATATATGGTTTATTTGACTATTATGAACGACCTTATACATTATTTGTTACTTGAATGTATGTTTTAATGTAAATGAAGGATATCGATAGAATGTGATTCCTAATGGGCAGCACTATGACCGAGTACGTATCGGTGCGATAGATTGTAAGTTGAATTACTAACATATTTGTGGAAATTATGACTTGATTGATTTGATTAATGCAAGATATGATTAATGATGTGATTGCTGAAGCTTGGTTGACCAAGTGTCTTGGGGCCAATCACACTAACAGTTAGACTGCTGGAGCTTGGTCGACTTAATGTCTCGGGGCCAGTCTACTATCTAGTTGGATTAAGGGAATTTATTTGGAATTAAGTGAGCCAGTATGACTAGAGTGTTTTCTATTGCTAATTGAGGTTATGATCACTTAGGATTCTATTTGATCCTTCATAAACTGATTTTTTTAGTACTATATATATAAGTGATTTTCAGCATTTGTGTGTATATATTTGTATATATATTTATTATATACATATGATTATTTCCATTTGTCATTTAGTAATGCATGTATATATATTATAACAATTCACTCATTGAGGTTTGACTACCCTCCTTTGATATTTTTACAAAAGAATCTTCTTCATCAGACCACAGCAGTAGGCCTATCCGCTGGATTTCTTCTAGCTCGACTTTATTATGTAAATTATCTACTTAATTATTTATTGTTGTACTCTAGAAAACTGCAATAGTTGTATTTGTAATGGTAGTGAGTTTTATTTATGTTGTTGTAAGAGATTTTAAATTTAGAGTTTTTCTCTAATAGTGTATTAAGATATTTTTTTTAGTATATTATAGATTTGAGATTTACATTATGGCACATATTGATTGATTGATTTTATTTGTTATATGTTTTTATTATTTTGAGGCTTGCTACAGGTTCTAGATTCGAAAGAATTCCCATTCCCTAGTGCCGATCATGGGCCCTAGTTTTGGATCATGATAAAGTTGGTATCAGAGCCGAGTTTTGTATTAGGGCCTTAGTTGTTAAGTTGTGGCCCAATGTTTTCAGTGTTGTGTTTTCTTTTGAAACTACTACAGTTGATTAGGTTCGAGTATGTCTTGATACATATTCCTTGATTTAGTTTTCTGTGTTACCATTAGTTGTCTATTTTATATGAATTATTCTGTTTGTCTTTCAGAATGAGGAGGCGAGCGCATGTCGCTCCATCGGTCATTGAGGCCGAGGATGATGAGTCTTTCTAGGATGAGGTTTTACCTCTTAAGCCGCCAGCTAAGCGCAGAGGTCGTGGTAGAGGTAGACCTTAAGGAGCGGCAGGTCGCCGTAGACAGAGAGAGGTACAAGATGAGGAACTTGTAGAGCCTGAGTACGAGGATATTCCAGTACCTCTTGTTTCACCACCTATTCAACCTGCCTATCAGCAGGGTATGTCTGACCTTGAGGCAGCCCTATTCTATACCAGAGTCGGCAGGATCGCCTTCGATGGGACTTCTAACCCTTTAGACTTTTTGCATGCGATCGAGACGAGGACTCAGACTGCTCATACTGAGTATCAGTGGATCATGATAGTTGAGCTATCAGTAAAGGGACCAGCTCTGGACTGGTTTATTTAGATGATTCAGCCATACATGATGACGATGACCTGGGCTCAATTTAGAGAGCCATTCATGAGGAGATTCTGCCCAGAGCCACTCCATATGAGCTACAGACTCTGACTGACTAGCATTACCCAAGGTGACAGATCTGTTGAGGACTACACCAAAGAGTTCCTTCGACTGGGCAAATATGCAGAGGACCTAATGCGAGATCAGTAGTTCGTAGTCACTACTTATGCCATTGGTTTGGGTTCTGCATTTGCTGGGATGCCTACAGCAGGCCTTACTCTAGAGTCAGTAATAAAGTTGGCCAAGAAGATTGAGCTAAGATTACTCAGGTAAGGAGCTATGCCTGATTATTACCAGTTGGGCATTCAGTCAGGTGGATTTCAGACTACTTCGTACTCGAGTTTTTAGATTGGTTCAATTAGTCAATAGAGAGGCCCAACCCATCAGAGTCAAAGGTAGCAACAGAGGGTACATAGGAGCAGTAGACATGGCCGTGGAGGTCAGCATGGACCATTAAGACTTGGGTCAGGTGCTTTGAGCAGCAGTAATGGTCGCAGTTCTAGGTTAGCTGCCAGTGTTTGTCAGATGTGTGGCAGATTCCATCAGGGACCGTGTTACATGGCATTGCTGATGTGTTTCAGATGCGAATAGATAAGACATTTTGCCAAATCATGTCCCTATTTTGGTTATCAACAGTCGTAGATTCTGTGATTCCCTCAGTAGTCTATTATTAGTGCAGCACCTGTTCCTTTTCAGTTGCCTCCAGCTTAGCACCAGAGTTCTACTCAGATTGTTCCTTAATAGGGTCATGGTAGAGGTACCAGAGGAGGTGCCAGAGGTGTTGGCCAGGCTTCTACCAGTCAGTAGGGAGGTCAAGGTAAAGCTAGAGTCTTCCATCATACCCAGCAAGATGCTCAAGCATCTAATGCAGTCGTGGCAGGTATTATTTCTGTCTGTTACCTAGAGATGCATGAATTTTATTTAATCTAGGTGCCACGCATTCATTCGTTTCTCCTATTTTTGCTTCCAAGTCTTGTTGGCAAGTTTCGAGGATGGATTTTCCTTTGTCTGTCGCCATTCCTTTAAGCGATTCATTGGACACAAATGTTATTCTTTCTGGTTGTCCAGTTCTTATCGGAGGTTGAGAATTGTCCGTTGATTTGATTTTGTTGAATGTGATGGAATTCGATGTTATTCTGGGTATGAATTGGTTATCTCAGCACTATGTCATGGTGGATTGTCGGAGTAAAGAGGTGACTTTCAGAATTCCTGATGAAGAAAAATTTAAGTTTGTGGGTGATAAGAGTTCTGCACCTTAGAATCTTATTTCTGCTATTACGACTAGGAAGTTGCTAAGGAAGGGTTGTCAAGGTTATTTAGCAATAGTCAGGGATACTTCAGTGGAGAAGTTGTCGCTCACAGATGTTCCTATTGCTTGTGAGTTTCCTAATGTTTTTCTTGAGGAGTTACCAGGTTTATCACCTCATAGAGAGATTGAGTGTGAACGACCTTATACAATATTTGTTACTTGAATGTATGTTTTAATGTAAATAAAGGATATCGATAGAACGTGCTTCCTAATGAGCAGCACTAGGACTGAGTACGTACCAGTGCGATATATTGTAGGTTGAATTACTAACATATTTGTAGAAATAATGACTTGATTGATTTAATTGATGCGAGATGTGATTGATGGTGTGATAGCTGGAGCTCGGTTGACCAAGTGTCTCGAGACCAATCATACTGACAATCAAACTGTTAGAGCTCAGTCAACTTAATGTCTCAGGGCTAGTCTACTGTCCAGTTGGATTAAGTGAATTTATTTGGAATTAAGTGAGCCAGTATGGCTAGAGTGTTTTCTGTTGCTAATTAAGGTTGCGATCACTTAAGGTTTTATTTGATCCTTTATAAACTGATGTTTTTCAGTATTATATATATAAGTGATTTTCAGCATCTGTGTGTACATGCCTGTATATATATCTATTGTATACATATGATTGTTTGCATTTGTCATTTAGTAATGTATGTATATATATTATAACAATTCACTTAATGAAATTTGACTCCCCTCCGTTGATATTTTTATAGGAGAGTCTTCTTCATCAGACCTCAGCAGTAGGCCTATCCACTGGATTTCTTCCGCCCCACCTTTATTATGTAAATTATCTACTTAATTATTTATTATTGTACTCTAGAAAACTATAGTAGTTGTATTTATAACGGTAATGAGTTTTATTTATATTGCTATAAGAGATTTTAAATTCAGAGTTTTTCTTTGAATAGTGTATTAAGATATTATTTTTAGTATATTATGGATTTGAGATTTAAATTATGGCGCATATTGATTTATTTATTTTATTTATTGTATGTTTTTATTATTTTGAGGCTTGCTATAGGTTCCAAATTCGAAAGAATTTTCATTCCCTAGCGTCGGTCATGGCCCCCAATTTTGGGTCGTGACATTGGTGGGATTAACTAGTTACAAGTCGAAGAAGGAATAAGAACATGTAGTTTCTACATGGGATGAAATGAAGATAATCATGCGCAAGCGATTTGTCCTACAATATTACTATCTCGAACTATATAATGGTTTGCAATGATTCTAAAAGTGTGGAACAATATTATCAAAAGATAGAGATCTATATGATTAGGGCTAATGTGATTAAAGATAGAGAGGCCACTATGGCTAGGTTTCTCCATGGTTTGAATTGTGACATTGCCAACCTTATAGAACTACACCATTATATTGAATTGGATGACATGCTAGAAATGGCTATCAAGGTAGAGAAGCAATTAAGGGCTATAAGCAAGACTAATTTGAATTCCTCTACCCCATGGAAGTTAAATTGGAAGGGCAATGAAAAGAGCAGCACTTCATTAAACTTCAAACCAAAGGGCGATCAAGGAAGTAAGAAGGTAGACATGGGAAATAATAAATTTATCCCTAAAAGTGACAATCCTAGCTTTATAACAAGTGATCTCAAGTGTTTTAGGTGTTTAGGCTTTGGTCACAAGGCTGCTCAATGTCCAAATGCAAAGGTGATGGTTGCTTTAGCCAATGGCAAAATTGAAAGTGAGGATAAAGATGAAGATATAAGTGACATGCCACCACTTAAGGATGCATCTAATGATGAGGGAAAGGAGATGGAACCTTTAGATGGATCATTATTCACTCTTATCACAAGAAGTGTGCTTAGCATGCAAGCTAAGGAAGAAGAGGTACAACGCGAAAACATCTTTCATGCTAGGTGTTTAATTGATAATAAATTATATAGTATGATTATTGATGGTAGTAGTTGTACTAATGTTATTAATGTTGGTTTAGTTGTTAAGTTAGGCAAAAAAATAACTAAACATCCTAAGCCTTATAGATTACAATGGCTAAATGATTGTGGGGATATTAAGATTACTAGGTAAGCAATGACAACATTTTCTATTTGGCGATATCATGATGAAGTATTATGTGATGTAGTTCCTATGCATGCTAGTCATATACTATTAAGACGCCCATGGCAATATGATAGGCGAGCTAAGCATGATAGTTTTACTAATAAATACTCTTTTGTTATGAAAAATAAGCATATTACTCTTATTCCTTTGACTCTAGAGTAAGTTTTTTAAGATAAAATTTTTTTAAGTGAGTCTAAGAGTGCGCATGAAAAAGAAAAGGCATACAAGAAAAAGGAGAGTTATGAGAAAAGCCTAGAGAGGTATAAGAAATGAGTGGAAAAAGCTAAGAAAGAGGGGATGCATAGAAAGAATGAGTATGATGTACATGCAAAAGGAGAACTAATTATGCAAAGAGTGGAAAGAAAAGAGGTAAAAGGAAATTTTTATACTAGGGAGGCTGAGGTATGAAAGGCTTTATTAACTAGGCATCCTTTTCTTATGCTTTTGTACAAAGGTGCCTATTTGTCCACTAACCCTAATCTTTTTTCCTTGTCTAGTTCTTTTCAAACTCTTTTATAGGAATATGAAGATTTGTTCCTCGAAGAGATGCTAAAGGGTTTGCCTCCATTAAGAGGGATTAAGCATCAAATTGATTTCATTTTTAGTGCACAAATACCTAATAGACCATCTTATAGAAGTAATCTTGAAGAAACTAAGGAGATGCAATGTCTAGTTGAAGAGTTATTTTCCAAAGGATTGATTAGGGAAAGTATGAGTCCATGCACTGCTCCTGTTCTATTAGTGCCTAAAAAAGATGGTTCTTAAAGAATGTGCATTGATTGTCGTGCTATAAATAAAATTACAGTTAAGTATCACCACCCTATTCCTCGTTTAAATGATATGTTAGATGAATTGGATGGTTCTTCTATATTCTCTAAAATTGATTTGAAGTCTAGTTATCATCAAATTAGAATGAAAGTAGGGGATGAATGGAAAACTGCCTTTAAAACTAACTATGGATTATATGAATGGTTAGTTATGCCTTTTGGTTTAACTAATGCACTTAGTACTTTCATGCGTTTAATGAACCATGTTTTTTATGATTTTATAAGTAAGTTTGTGGTTTTGTATTTTAATGATATTCTTGTATATAACAAGTTGTTAGATGAGCATATTACACATGTGCAATTAGTTTTTAAAACTTTGCATAAAGAACAATTGTATACTAACCTTGCTAAGTGTAGTTTTTATACAGCTAAAGTTGTGTTTTTAGGTTTTGTTGTTATTTTTAATGGAATTGAGGTAGATAGTGAGAAGGTTAAGGCTATTGAATCATGGCCTACACCTAAGATGTTAGGGATGTTAGATCTTTTCATGGCTTAACTAGTTTTTACAGGAGGTTTGTTAAGGATTTTTCTAGTATAGCCACACCACTCACAAAAGTAATTAAAAAGAATGTAGGTTTCAAGTGGGGTAGTGATCCAGTAAAGGCATTTATGGTGCTTAAATCTAATTTAACTAATGCACCTTTGCTTGTTTTACCTAACTTTGATAAGACTTTTGAGATTGAATGTGATGCTTCTAGATTTGACATTGGAGCTATTTTAATGAAAAAAGGAAGACCTATTGCTTATTTTAGTGAAAAGCTTAATGGAGCAGCTCTAAACTACCCAACATATGATAAAAAGATGTATGCATTAGTTAGGGCATTAGAAATGTGGCAACACTATCTTTTACATAAAGAGTTTGTAAATCACACTGATAATGAGAGTTTAAAGCATTTGAAGGGGAAAAATAAGCTTAATAAGAGGCATGCTAGATGGAGTGAATTCATAGAGTCCTTTCCATATGTCATCAAGTACAAACAAGGAAAAAATAACATAGTGGCTGATGCATTATCTCGAAGGTACACACTTCTTTCTACTTTAGACACTAAATTACTTAGTTTTAAGCATGTTAAAGAATTATATGTGAATGATCAGGATTTTAGCAATGTTTTTAATGCATGTGAAAAGAGTGCATTTAGTAAATTTTATAGGTAAAATGGGTTTTTATTTAAGGAAAATAAATTATGTGTGCCTCAAAGTTCCATGTGCAAATTTTTTATTAAAGAAGCACATGAAACGAGTTTAATGAGACACTTTGGAATAGCTAAAACTTTAGATGTTTTTCATGAGCATTTTTTTTAAATGAAGTATAATGTTGAAAAATATTATGCTAAGTGCATTACATGTTTGCAAGCTAAATCCCAAGATAAACCTAATGGTTTGTATATGCCTTTTCTTGTTCCTATGTCACCTTGGGTTGATATATCTATGGATTTTGTTCTTGGTTTACCTAGGTTTAGGCATGGTCATGATAGTATTTATGTTGTTGTTGATAGGTTTAGTAAGATGGTGCATTTACTGTATGTTATAAAATTGATGATGCAACACATATTACTAATATATTCTTTAAAGAAATAGTACGTTTACATGGGATACCTAGAACTATTACTAGTGATAGGATTCTAAGTTCTTATCTCACTTTTAAAAGACTTTGTGGGTGAAATTAGGAACTAAGTTATTATTTTCTACTACTTGTCACCTATAAACTGATGGTCAAACAAAGGTTGTGAATAGGAAATTAGGACTGTTATTGCATGCTATTATCAAAAATAATTTAAAATCATAGGAGAATGTTTACCTTATATAATTTGCACATAATTGAGTGTGCATTCATCTACACATTTTCACCTTTTGAGATTATATATGGGTTTAATCCATTGACACCATTAGATTTATCTCATTTACCTACATATGAATATTCTAATCTTGATAGTGCAAAGAAGGAAGAATTTATTAAACAATTTCATAAGAAGGTTAGGCAAAATATTAAGAAAAGGAATGCACAAACAACAAATCAAACAACAAAGGGCGAAAACAAGTTATGTTTGAGCCTTGCATAGAGATGGACCATTGTATAGAGATTGGGCTTGGTTACATATGCATAAAGAAAGGTTTCCCTCCCACAGGCATTCAAAGCTTCATTTGCATAGAGATGGACCATTTCAAGTAGTTGCATGGATTAGTGACAACGCATATAAGCTTGACCTACCTGGTGAGTATAATGTTAGTGCTACTTTTAATGTTACTGATTTGAGTCCTTTTGATTTTGAAGGTGCTGATTCGAGGATGAATCCACTTGAGGAAAGGGGGAATGATGACAATCCTAGTGCAACAAGGACTCCTAATCCAATAAAGATTCAAGATCCTTTAACTTATGATAGAGGTCCAATCACAAGGGCACATGCTAAGAAGATAAAGGACACATTACATATGCTAATTAAAAGAATTTAGGCTCAAAGTACAAATTTGAATCAATATAATCCATTTGATGCACATGGAATTGATTATGGTCTAAATTTTATTCATTTGGTGCAAATTGAAGATTTAGGCCCAAATAGTGTTATTGGGTCCAATTTGGGTCTATTAAGTTCAAAGGAGTAGCTACACATATTCCAAGCCCAAGATAAAGCCCAAATATATGTTATTTAGTTTAATTAGTATTTAAAAATGAATTTTTCATTTGTTACTTATCCAATACATTTTTAGAGTGTTTATTTTTAGTTAGGAATACTTTTCTTTAGCTTACTTAACAAACAAAATAATTCCTTACCTTTAAGGGTTTGTGTTCTTATCTTTTAGGGATTTATTGTCCTTATCTTTTAAGGATTTTTTTTTAGTTTAGGTCAAGGATTAAGAATTCTTATAAATAGCTTATTTGGTAGCCTATTTTGGGGGGTTTTTTTTTATCAATCAAATCAAAGTGATGAATTTTGCTTCAAATTACTTGGAGTTTTATTCTTTGAACTTTCTAAACAAAATAGGTTGTTTGATAGTTCACTTGTCTTATCGATTCGAACATCCATATCTAATTATGGTGACTTCTTGATAGCTAGAGTTCTTAATTGTTAGATAGTTAAGGGTTCTAATTGTTAGTGATATGCATTAGGTCAATCATTTGTGATTATGTATTGACTTTCTTATTTTATTAATAAAGAGGTATTTCATTATCATTTGATTTTATGATAATTATATGAATGGTTAATTTTTACTAAGGTCATCAAGTATATGACTTGATAGTAAAACACTTAGATTAAAATAAGAGTCATATTCTAATTATCCCTAGCCATTTATTCATTATATAAATATTAAAGTATTAAGGCTAGTATGATGTTAACTGATGGTTGTGTTTTACTAATCATGAATATGAGATATTAAGTCAACTCATAAGTACAAAATAAGAGATCATGTACTAGATTGACCCACTATGAGAATACTACATAGATTATTGTCATAAGTATTTCTCATCACAGTAATTTTAGTTTGGTCCTTTGACCTTGAAATCATCATGGATTTCTACATAGCTATTTTATATTTTGACACATTCTAACATTGTCTTTAACCGGACGATTAAATAGGATGTTATTGGATATGAAATTAGTTATGTGAGGAATGTGAGTGATTCAGAAGGAATTTATCCCTCATTAATATGAGAAAGATGTCTAAGGGCCCTTTGATGAGATGGACTGAAGGAAAATGCATGGCCATGCTGAAATGAATTGATAAAGAGTTATCATTTTCAGTCTACTTGGAATCAAGTCATAATATTGAACTACATAAGGATGACATTCTATGTCTTATGTTTAATTAGGATATCATGTGACAAAGGGACAATAAAATTCACTATAATTTGGTTTGTTGGATTATTGACTTCACATGACTTTGGTAGTCATAATGTCTTGCTAGAGGCCACTTATAACTTGTAGGCCTAAATAGAGATTTAGGCCCATTGCCAATGTTATGTGAACCTACAGGGTCACACACTTAGAACAAGCCCAAGACGGATATAGGTTTAATAAGCCCAAAATAAACTCTGTGGAAATAAATAATTAAAGTATTTTATTTATTTTTTTGTTTATTTATTTAAGATAAATGTTATTCTAAATAAATAAATAAGATATTATTTATGATTTGTTTTTTAAACAAAATCAGAATATAATAAATGGAAGTTACCAAAAGGTTATTGGTAGGTGAAACCCTAATTTGGAGTCTATAAATATATTATATTCTCTAGGGTTTAACACTTGTTTTTCTTACCTCCAAATTCGTTTTCTTTCTTCTTAGAAAACAAAGACAGAGTTTTTCTTTTGTTCTTGATTTGTGAGACAATCAAGAAGGTTGCTAGCACACACTCCAATTCGTTTTGTGAAGGGTTGTTCGTGTGGATACCTATAGAGGACTCATCCTTTTGGAGACGTTTAGATCCAAGCAACCAAAGCAAAAGGCTCGAGGTAAGGTGTCACCGGTGTGAACCTCCTCTCATCCTTCTAGAAAATTTTGCCTCTTCTACGTCTTGGTGAGATTTTTGAAACCCTAGATTTAATCAAGTAGTCAAATTACATGGATTCAGGTTTAGGAACATGATAAATTTTTAATTTTTCTGCTACGTTTGTATCACGAAGCCCAGCACTAATTTTCACTTAACTTGTTTCTTAGACAATTTAAAGTGTGAGTATCAATAAATTTTGCGAGTTTTGTTTGTTAGATAAATTCAGTTTGCATCACTTCTATTTTATTTATTCTCAATGATTCTTTTTATAGTTCTCTCATCTTTCAGATTTTATGGTAACAATTTTTTAGGAAAAAGAATCTTAAAATGTTCTACAAAGGAGTCACATTAAATTTCAATTATACTAACACAAGTATTGTCCTTTTAAGGTATGTATATTTGTTTCCTATTTAGTTGAATTTATTAGTGGGTTATTATAATTTTCATTAGACCTAAATCAATTTGATTATGGTTTATTGGTAGATTATTGTAATTCTTATTCTGTCTAAATCAATTGGATTATAGGTTTTTATTAGTTTATTATATAATCCTAATTTTATAAAAATTAAATTGATTGCAGTTTATTATTATGGTTTATAATAATTTTTGTTTAAAGTCGAGATCATATTGATTTGAATCCATTAGCTTTTTTAGTAATTCTAGTTTCATATTTTCATTTATCCAAATTTTTTTCGAAGAATTATATTGGTATGATTTTTTTTTTTCCATTGATTATGCTATTAAAGCTGATTAAAGTTTATTATTACGGATTTATAGTAATATTTTTTAAAGTTGAGATCGTATTGATATAAATTTATTAGGGTTATAGTAAATTTAGTTTCACTAATTCATATACTTTCATTGTTATGATTCTTTATTTACTGCTATGATTCTAAATCAATGGATTTATCCTTGCGATAGTCAATGGCAACATGGTTGATGTGGATTTTTTCTGTTCTGTTGATTGTTCCATTATTTTTTCCCGTTGACTGTTCATTTGTGATTTGGTATTTGAGGTTTTGTTGCACCATTTTCTTTTTTGTTACTGTTCATATTATTGACACATTTTTAAAAATTTTATGTCATCAATTATAATTTTATAGAATTACAACTTAAATTAAATTTATTTTGTATATGAAAATATATTGATTTATATTTTTAAATGTTAAAAACAATAATCTAGTTCTTTTCTTTTTTTTTCCATATGTCATTACTTTTTTTGAAGGAGTTGGCTGGTTTTTATGTTGTTTAACATTTGGTTTACCATTTGTTTTATATCGTTTTGAATATTTTTAGACTATTTACTCATAATTTTTTAATTTTATTTTATCATAAATCTATAAATTTGCAGCATTGCGGTTGCAGTTATTAAAATTATTATGAAATTTAATTGTATTTTTTATTTATCTATGTATTTAAAGAGTATTTTTATGTATATCAAAATTCTAATAATAATAATTGATTATAGATACTTTATTCGTCGATATCGTATTATAGATATACTTTACAATTTTGCAAACTAATAGGTCATTATGAAAATTCTTTGTAATGCTTCAATCTTACAAAAAACAGTTAGTAAACAACTTTGTATGTAATAATTCATTGCATTAAATTATTTTATGTATAATATTATAGGTGTGATTGTGGTATATTACTGACCCTTTGTATGATTAATGTCATGATAAATCTTAAATCAACCTTTGTTTTGACTGCAACAATCAATTTTAGTTGATGACTTGTATATTTTTTGTTTTATGAGGTAGGTTTAAGGTGCAATCAATAGGCCTTGTATTGAAGGCCAATAAAGTCATTTGGAGGTTGAATTGCCCCTCAGTATTATACAAGGTGACATATAAGGTAGTAGGGGAGGGAGAACTGGAGGAGAGAACTTGTTTTAGAAGAGCTTCAAGATCACTCACAGTAATGACAATAGATCCATCAGAGGCAGCAACAATAATAATAGATGATCTAGATTGAGAAGAACTTCTAGACTTAGAAGATCCACCCTTTGATTTTGATGGGCGAATAGGACAATTTTCAGTAATATGTCCATATTGATGACAATATTTGCATTCAATAGTAGGACAATAAAAAAAATTATGACTAGTTTGGCAACAAATCTTACAAAATTTTGATCCCAATTTTTAGTAGTGTGTTTTGAACTGTGTAGTTGCAAGAGTAGTCTCAATTAATGGAAACCTATTAAAGCCAAGAGATTATCTTTTTAAAGATAATCTCTTGAACAACAATGTCTAAAGTAGGAAGAGGATAATGATGCAATAATGAAGCCCTTACTACTTCATATTTTGGGCAAAGAGCCATGAGAACCTGAATGAGATGGATATGATCTTTACTAATTTTAGCATGAGCTAACTAATTCCAAATAGGTTGTACTTGGGTAAGAAAATCATTCACTAATTGCTTTGGTTCTTGTTTAAGAGTATGTAGAGTGGTTCATAATTGGTAATAGTTAGCAAGTTCAATGGCTTTGAATCGATTAACTAAAAAACCCTATATTTCCTTAACATTATCAAAATAAAAAAAACTAAATATAAATGGAGGGAATTGAGTGTTATGAAACCATGTGATAATTTGGTAATTTTTGCTATTACAATCTTCAAGTCTTTCAATGAACCTAGCACTAAGTTCATCTTTTTCTTGCACAGATTTAATAATATCTCTAGTAACTACATGCTAGAATTTACACCCAATTAAGAAACTTTTCATACTTTGGACGCAAAGAGTATAGTTTGATCTAGTCAAAATAGTGATAATTGGTTTAGAGACATCAATTTTCTCCATGCTAGAATTATCAGAAATAGATCCAGAAACGAGTTTAACAAGAAGAAGAAAATTAGAAACACATGAAATAAAGGTATAGCTTTCGGATAGAAAGGCAAAAGAACTTAGATATAGAGAATATATTATTGAATTGTGTGTATTTTTTTGGTACAGAAAGTTAGGGCAAAGCCTAGAACCAAAGAAAAATTACAAAATGCTATGATTCTAAGCCTCTAGCCTATCAGAGTCTTCTAGTAGCAGCACTAGAAATGTAGAATCGTCAGGCCCCATTGAGCAACCATAGCTTGGTTAGCTATCCAGTCCGCACATCCATTGCTATCTTTGAGAATATGCTGGCATTTAACTTCCCATATTCTATATAATAAGTTGTTGATTTGAGTTAAAATAGCTCCATTTATAGTTAAGATGGCTATAAGAGAATTTGATCACTTTCTTATAACCTGCATTCCAAACTGCTTCAAGACCATGATAAATGGCCCATAATTCAACTTCAAGAGGGGAGCAAACTCCAATACTATACATGAACCCAAACAGCCGGCTGCCTTTATCATCTCTGAGAATACCACATGTTGTTGAATGGTAGAAGAGAGCTTACAGGTAGCATCAACATTAAGTTTTACGAAGTTATTCTCTGGAGGTTTCCAAGTGATTTCATTCCTTAATCTGTTGGGCTTTCTAGAGTTGAGGATTGAAATAACTTCTTCACTCTTCTAAATTTCATCACAATTTCTTGTGCTAAGATCAATGAGGTCATTTTTATAGAAATTACCTTTAAAACAATAATTGTTTCTCCATTGCCATAGGCACCAAACTATAACACCAAATATGAGATTCCACCAAAACCCCATGTTTGTTCGTTTACTGATTAACAAGTTCTGCTGCATCCAATTGTGAATATTCAGTTGAAAAAACTGAGCTCACCTTGGGTGATGAAGCAACTTATTCCAAATAGCTTTGGCAAAATGATAGTCACAAACTGCATGAATGGTGGTTTTATCCTCCTTACCATAAATTGGGTATAAGGGAGAAGCATTGAGTCTTCTCTTCCAGCATAAGCTATTTATCGAGATCCTATCCTTGGTAATGAGCCATAGAAGAGATTTGATCCTCTCTGGGCCCCTCCATTTCTTGATTCGGTTCCAAATTAGCATAGCTTGCGTACTACCTAGCTCTCTAAATTTGTCTATTTCTTAACAAGTGGAGATGGTAAATTTAGACGTGAGCATTGGATAAATAGGCATAGATTAAAGAACTGATATAACCAATGTTATTCTCCCTATTAGAGAGATTTTTTGCCCCTCAATTCGACTTAATAGGCTTCCACTCCCCTTTAGAGATTAAAGAAAATTAGATAGAATAATCTCTCCATGCACAAAACAAATAGATAAGGGGGAAACTAAGTCACTTGACAGATTCCATGTAAAGGATAGAAGAGGTTGGTGTTTTCCCTATTCCATAGAGCCCTCATGTTAGCCGAGGTTACACATTTCATAATTTGACTCCTCAAACTCAGAATGATCCCACAGAGCTCTAAAGTTTCCTTTATGAACTTCCAATTAAGCATGTCATACGCTTTCTCTAGATTAACTTTAATGATCAATATACCTTTCTTTCTTTGCCATTTTCTTATTGTATTCACTGCCTTTTGAATGATAATGGTATTGTCTATGATCTGCCTACCTGGAATAAAAATGCACTAAGTTTGATTGGTCAAGCTGCTTATGTGAGTTCTGAGTCTAGTAGCAATAAGTTTAGTGATCACCTTATAGGCTACATTACACAGACTAATGGGTCTCAACTGGGTTAGAGATTCAGGGTTATTAACTTTCAGAATGGGAACTGTAAGAGTCTCATTTAACTTTGCATCCAAAGAACTTGTATCGAAAAAATTCTTCACAATACGATATAGATCTTCTCCAACTATCTTCTATTGGCTTTGATAGAAAATGGGTTGAAACCCATTAGGGGGGCTTTAAAAGGGCCCATCTTGGATAATGCTTTCAAGACTTTCTCTTTAGTAATGCCTCTCCTCATTTCTTCTAGTACTATTGAAGGTAATTTTGGAAAAGGATTTGGCTATGAGGATTAAGTTATTGCACTTTACTCTTCTCTGTACATCTTTTGATAATAATCCTACCATTCCCCAACATCATCTCTGATCATCTTAATTTGGTTTCTTTTCCTTCTTATCATAGTTGTTGTATGGAAATAACTAGTATTTATGTCACTCAGTTGAAGCCATCTTTAACGGGACTTTTAGAACCAGATAATCTCCTCCTACATAAAGGTTTATTCATAGTCTAGCGATAGATTATGTCTTAGCTCCAGCAATTTGGAAGAGTCCCTATGTTCCATTATTTTATTAATTCCTTGAATGCAGGCTAAAAGATTCCTTTTCCTAGCCCCAACATAATTGGAAACTTCATTATTCCATATTCTAATTTTTTCTACAAGATTTATTGTAACAACTCCAAAACCTTGCTATCCATCCCAGGTTTCTTTTACGAACTCACTAAACCTATTGTGAGTGAGCCAGGCTGCTTGGAAATGGAAAGGATGTATATTAGCAGCTAGAACAGGAATTTTTTGAAGCTTGAGAAGGATAGGTCTGTGATCTAATTTTATCCGAGGCAAATGATGAAAGGATTGCTTTTGGATAATTATTTCTCTATAAAAGAAAAGCAATAGCTCTATCCAATCTTTCTTTGATTCCACTTCTTTGCCATGTAAATTTTGGGCCAATAAACCCTAGATCAATGAGATTGCACCCCATCCATATAGTTTTTGAAATCTTGACATTTTGCAAGCGATGCTTGCCTTCCACCCTTTTTCTCATCCAAGCTAAGATAAACGTTGAAATCGCCTATTAACACCCAAAGATGGTCATGTGTAACTCTCTAATTGATTCCTTAAGCTGTGAACGAAGAGAAGAAACAGTACTACAATATACTACAATACACTGAGTATGTGGCCTTGTTGATTCCAACAAAAGTGTACAAATTGTGAGTAGGACTCTAGAACGTTTACATTAATTTTTTTTTATCATCCCAAAGAATCCAAATGCCTCCAGAGCACTCACTTATGAGCCTGCTCTTTGTAAAAGCTAGAGAATCTCAATTTCTTAATAACATCCTCTGCCTTGCTACCACTAATTCTTGGCTCAATAATAATACAAATCATAAGTTAGTGAGTTCTAATCAGTTCATGAAAAACCTGCAAAAAATATTTACTACAAGCTCCCTGGCAATTCCACGAAAAGATTGACGTAAATAATAGATTAAAAGTATGAGAAAATCATAAACACTAAGAAGATGGAGTGACTCCATTTCTAATATTCCCATCCTCTTATGATTCAGTCCTATCCACCAATGAAGTGAAATACTTATCGTCATTCTCAGTTCAAAGCTTACGGCTAGGGGTCCCTTCCTCAACTATTGCTTTTACTTTTTTAGAAGAAATTGATATTCTGTGTCTTTTCTTAATGGTGTCCAGTGGTGGTTTTTTGATTGAAAAGAATAAAACAAGCTTCTCATTACTTGCTTTTTAGGGATTGTCTATGTGGCAAAAAAATTGGCCCACTTTGCAATGAGTAAGATCTCTGGGTTGGTTTCATTTTATGGAGGGGGTCCAATGTTGATTTGGTTTTCTTTAATTTACTAAGGAATTGCCTTTAAAATATCTGTTCACATGCTATCTATGATCTCCTCCTTCTTCTTTTCCTTATTCTCCTTATTCTCTTCATTCTTTTTTCCTTTTTATGATCTTTTTTATTCTCCTTTACCATTTTGGCAATATTCAAACCTCTGTTTCTTCCATAATCTAGTCAATAAATTCCTCTGTGATCTCTTGGTTTTCTTCATTCATCTCTATCAATGCTGAAAATCTAAATCCCAATCCGGTTTTGGAATTTCTCCAAGAATTTGCCTCCTCCTTATGGGTTTCCTTTTTTGGTCTCTAGGCATGAATCCATGGGCCATATTTTCCGTCGGTCACTTTCAGTGAGTTATCTTCTTCTTAAGCTGTTTGTATCAGTGTTGATCGGATTCACTTGTTCACTTTCATCCTACGACTTCTGCTTTTCTTTCTTATATGTGCATATTATTGTATTATGCCCTATCCTGCCACATCAAAAATAAACATAAGGCAAGCCTTTATATTCTACCTTTTGGTTTTTGCCGTCTTGATTAAAACTTGCTCCACAGGCTTCAAAAGATCAAGTTCAACTATAACCCTTGTATACAGCCCTAGTTGCAAGTTGAGTGTTTACATGTAGAGCCTATTACGTTGCTAATGCAGTGTAGCACCTTCTATTAATAGACATCCCTGGAAACCTGACACATACCACCATTGATTTCAGTTCCATTTCTGATGTTACAAACTTTGGTGTCTACCTTTAGACAGTCAAATAGTGACCTAGTATACTCGAAGGGCCATATCCTCTTTCTAAGGAAGTTGGGCGAGATGAGAACCATTATCTGGATCAAGAACTTTGAAGAGGCCTCTAGGTTACCATAACGATTTGATTTTAGCATACAAGATGTTATACACAATATGTCTACCCATTAGTTTAACAATCACAAAATTTTCCAAGGCCAATTAATTTCATCCTTTAGACGGTCTGATAATAAAATTGTAGGACGTGATGGATCATGAATAATCTTAATATCTCCATCTTGGATGTTAATAATTGAATCAAACTCATTATAATTATCATTCATCACATCAAGTAGCATGTCCTTGTATAATGACATCCTCGCTCTGTCACCATCTGGTTTAAACGTTGGATTCAAGACGTTCACAATAGGGGAATCTTTAGGGGGTTGAAAGTTGTCCTTGTCTACCTCCTGGTCAGTGGCAGACATATTCGAAGAAAAGCTTTTTCAAAAAAAAAAGAAAATCAATTGTGCTACAACAAATATGAAAGTAATAATAATAATAATCAAAGTTGAAAATTTCATAAAATGTGTGTATTATACATTACAAAAAAAGTCTATATATATAGTGTGCAAAAATAGAGTTAAAAGAAAAAAAACTTTACAATAAAAAACCTTTACAACAAGAAAAATCTATATAATAGAAAAAAATTAAGAAATAGTGACAAGTTAAGGTCAAAATAGGAAGAATATCACAATTACAAGTGTAAATAAGTTAAGCCGCTCATGAGCTGCTCGATATTCGGCTCAATAAAAGCTTGTTCAAGCTCGTATACTAAAACTCATTTAATAAATAAGCTAAACACAAGCTATATAAAGCTTAGATTGTGAAGCTCGCGAACAAGTTCGAATAGAAGTTTATGAGCTAATTCATAATTTTTATGTTTAGTAATTTGATTTTAAATATATAATACATAAATTTGTAGTGTAAAAAATATTTTTAAAATATATTATTAGAATAAAATCATAATTTTTATTAAATATATTGTAATTTATTTAATAAATAATTTGTTTTAATTTAGTTAATGAATGAATTTAATTTATAATTTGTATTTTAAAAAAAAAATTAAACTCGTTTAAATTTGTAAACAGCTCATAAACATAATGTTAGAATAGCGAGTTCAACTCAAACTCGAATCATTTATAAATAAATCAAATCTAAATTAATCAAAGTTCGGCTCGACTCGATTTAACTCATTTACACCCCTAATCATAATCCCTATAATCATGCTAATATAAGTAAATGGAAGCTTGTGTAGCCTTTTTGACTTTTGCAAATGCCTAGGAAAAAAAAATTTGCAAAACTTTTTGTGTTTTGTTAATCTTCTTTGTGTGATAACAACCTAAGTCGCACCAATTTTAAATGAAATATATAGTTGTGATAAAATTATGGATTTTTTGATAGGTTTTGTAATTAATAATGAAGAAATAGCTGAAAAAAGAAAAAAAATAATAATAAAAGAGTAGCATCTGGTATCATAATTTTTTTTTAAAAATGTACAATTTTTAAAAGTTTTTATATTATTTATTTATTCTTAATTTTATTGTTATTATAATTTATTTAGTTATTTTTTATGAATTATATTACTATAAATTAGATAATGTCACTCCCTTTTAACAGTCAGTGAGTGTGAGAAGAAAGAATTCAAGGGTCCAAGGGAACTTATTTTACTTGAGGGTTAGGGTTCAATAGCATGAAACCAAAAAAATTCGGGGGCAATTTATGGGTTTCTGCGAAGTTGGCAAGGCAAACTGGTAACAGAGTTCTAACGATCAAATGCAAATTAATCCAATAACAAATAGACATGTGCCTTCTTCGTCATTTGAGTTTCTCGCGCCTTTTCCTTCTTCCACTTTTGTAGCTTCCATATGGTATGCCCGAAATCTTCTTTTTCATTGAACAAATACATCAAAATCAAGAAACCCAACTTATTTCTTCATCCTTTTCTTTTAATCAATACTCACTCACATCACGAGATGCGTTATCAATTCCCTCGTATATAGGTTATATGTTGAGAAAATAAATATTTTGAATATATATATTAGAAAGTAAATATTTATATATAATTAGAAATAAAATTTTTATTTTCTTTAAGATGTTATTTTATTCCTAATTATGATGTAAATATGTTTCCTATGTATATATATAAGAGATGTAACTTTTCTTTTATTAATAGATAAAAACATATTTTTCTTTAATTTTTTTCTTTAAATTTTATTTTTCATGGTATTAGATGTAATATTCCAAGTTTTTAAATATTTTTATACTGCATCGGGATATGCAGTGTTAATAATTTTTGTACATATTTATGATATTTTTATGAGTTTGCTATTTGTTTAAAACTAATTTTATATTATTTTAAGTATTTTACATAAAAAATTTTCGGGAATTATATTTTCGGGGAAATTGACACGTAAATAATTTAATATTATTTATTTTAAATAGATTTACGAATTTGCATGAACTCATATATAATTTCTAAAGTGCTAAATAAAAAGTATATATATACACTTATTTAAATTAAATTAGGGTTTAATTAATTAACTTAATTTTTATTATATAGTTTCAATATTAATTAATTAATTTTATATGAGTATATATGTGTATATATTATTAAAATATGTGTGTGGTGTATATTTAATGTGTGTGAGATTTTGTATTATTATAATATATAGTGTGAATATGTATATATATACATATATATGTAATTTATTATCAAAAATATAAAGTTCCCATTATTTATGAAACTGCCACTCCTTCCTCTCCTTATTCCCGATCGTTCTCATTCACTTTCCAACGCCGATCACGTGATTTTCTTTCTATCACTGTGCCTCCCGGCGAGCCACCTTCATCCACAGCTAGTTCTGCCACCAGCAGCAGTCGTTTTCGGCGTCGAAGGAGCTCGAAATCACTAGAAAGCCGAAACTTCTTCTCACCATCGATCGACGCATTTTCGGCCACCATTTTTGACACCGCCAGTCTCTATCTTCTCCTTGAGCTCGGGTGAGTGTGATTCTAAGCTTTTTTTCACTTAAAATGGTCTATATTTCCCTAGGTTTCAATTTTTCAATTTTTCAATTTCGGCCTATTAGGGTTCTTGATTTTTTTTTTGAGCTTCAATTTGATTGATTCATGAAAATTTCCTTTAAAAACTTTGATCCTTGTAGCTCAATATACATGATGTAATTTTTTTGGAATTTATTTTGATTTTTGGGTATTTTTGATTATTTTATTAATATTTTCTAATTTCTGAAAATTAATTAATTAAATTATGAAATTGTATTTTATGGTAATTATAGGTGTTGAAATGAATTATAGAAATTTATTTGTAATTTTTGTGAATTTTTATGTATTTATTTTGAATTTATTTAGTTTATGTAATTTTGAAAAAAAAATGGGTTAATTATGTGTTTAATTGAAATAAATTGATTAATTGAGTATATTTATTGATATTATTGAAATATATGTTGAGAAAATTAATTTTGTGCAATTATATTATTTTTGGTGAATTTTTGGATTTATTTTAGTAAATTTATATATATAGGGGTATTTTGGTAATTTTACACTAAATTGGCTAAAAATGTAATTAAATTGATTTAATAGTTATTTAGGGTATAAAAATGATTTCTAAAAATTATTTAGTATTTTTAACTAATTAAAACTATTTTTCATAAATTATTTTCAAATTATATATAATATACGATTTTTCTAATAAAATGAGTTTTCATCGGTTCTTAATGTGTTTTAGGGTTAATTAAGTAATTTGGATTTATAAAATGTATTTTTATTATATAAGGGTATTTTTGGTATTTCTATAGCATTCTGTGAATTGTGAACCTCGGTCGGTGAGTTGTAGTTTGGAGTCCGACCGAGGGATTTTGGTTGTGAATATTGTGTTATTTCGAAGTGTGTTTCTTTGCAGGACCGGCTCTACTCTTTGAGTAGAGAGATGTCTGTTTTACAGGGGAGGTTCTGCAGGATTTTTGATAGAATTTTCGTAAAACGTGATGTTCAGTCGAACTCTAATCTTAATTCTACGTCTAGTATTCTAGATCGAGTCTTTAGAACTTCTGTTAGATTTATTATGATTTCTGTCATTATTTGTTTGTTTAGTTGCACCGAGACCGAGGCCTAGTGGATCAGACCCATCTTGAGGAGTGCAATAATTGTGAGTTGTTATTTTATATATATATGCTATAGGGTGCATGATTTTATAAAAATATGTTTTATTTTGATTAAATATGCATAATGATTTAATTAGTACTTAAGTTTATTTTTAGTATATTTTCGGTATATTTTAAACTATATGTATGTTTTATTAATGAATTATGCTTAAAATATTTTTAAATATATTTCTAGTTCATTTTGTAATTTAATTGGATTTATTTGACGTATATATACTCAAAATATACCTGGTTTACTTTTGGTATATTTCTAGCATATATATGGTTTATATTGTTATTTATTTTGAATTCATTCATCATTTGTTTTTATGAATGTATGTTTTATATATAATGAAGGATATCAATAGAACGTGCTACCTAGTGGGCAGCACTAGGACCGAGTACGTACCGATACACTGATAACATTTAGGCTATATCACTAACCTATTGGTGGATATTGATTGGATTTGATTAATTTATGTGTGAGAAATGATTTGGGAGTGTGATTGTTGGAGCTTGATTGACTAAGTGTCTCGGGACCAATCACACTG
The DNA here is from genome assembly GCA_947683625.1 of Mallotus nudiflorus. Taxonomy (NCBI): domain Eukaryota; kingdom Viridiplantae; phylum Streptophyta; class Magnoliopsida; order Malpighiales; family Euphorbiaceae; genus Mallotus; species Mallotus nudiflorus. Next base: position 114,813 of record CANTUR010000500.1, read on the forward strand.
ACAGTCAGACTGCTGGAGCTCGATTGACTTAGTGTCTCGGGGCCAGTCTACTGTCCAAATGGAACAAGTGAATATATTGGAATAAGTGAGCATGTATGGCTAGAGTGTTGTCTAACACTATTTTGAGGTTGCGATTTTCTAGGGTTCTATTTGATCCTTCATAAACAGTGATTTTCAATAAAAATATATAAAATGATTTTATTGCATCTGTGTGTCTTTGCTTGTATATATATTTATTATATATACTTTTGACTGTGTGCATTGACATTTAGTATGCATGTACATATATTATAGCAATTCACTCAGTGAGGTCTGACTCCCCTCCGTTGACTATTTTTTAGGAAAGTCATCATCTTCAGACCTCAGTAGCAGACCCTTACGTCGGATTTCTTCTGCCCCAACTTTATTATGTAAACTGCTCACCTGAATTTTATTTTTACAATCTAGACACTACAATAGTTGTAAAATTGAAAAAGGATTGTTGTATTATATTTGTATGAGTTATGTACTTTAAATATTTGGACTGGATTTATATTAAAAGTTTATTTATATATATGAGATGAGTTGTTGATTTAAATCCCGTGGTGGATTATTATTTTATTTTATTTATGATTTATTTTCGCTGCAGAATATTTTAATTATGTTATTATTATTATTGTATTTTTTATTTTATTTTTAGGCTTGTTACGGATTTTAGATTCGAAAGAATTCCCGTGCCCTAGCGCTGGTCATGGCCCCTATTTTGGGTCGTGACATTAGAGCATACCCATTGAAATCAATTTTTTTTATTGAATCCTTAAAATCATATCTTTTCTTTTCTTATCCTTTAAATCCCTTGAATTTTGAAATCATGACCATTGAAAACACATTCATCATTTTTCATGGAACACTCAATTTTATTCAAACTCTTCAAGATAATTCTCCCTTTCCTTTGAGAATTGTTCTTAATGATACAAACTATCCTCTATGGTTACAACTCATAGAGATGTGAATTGAAGCCAAAAATAAATCTAGCTTCATTACTGGTATAATGCCAAAACCACTAGTAGGAGATAAAGATTTGGAGACTTGGCTTATTGATAATAACTGAGTCAAAAGTTGGTTGATTGATTCCATAAGTCTGACATTAATGCAGAGATTCATCCATCTTTCAACAGCAAAAGAGATATGAGATATTGTCTCAAAAACTTTCTATAATGGATTTAATGAAATTCAGTTGTTTGAATTAAATTGAAAAATCATTCACTACATGTCAGAATGGTAGGTCATTACCTACATATTATAATGAGCTGGTTAGAATATTTTAGGAAATTGATGCTCAGACTTATGCTCAAAAGGAGGATATTAATAGAGCAGTATCACTCCACAAGTATATTACCCAACTTCAAATATAAATTTTCTTAGTTGGGCTGGATTCAGAATTTAACAATGCTCGGAGTGAAGTAGTATAAAAGGATCCACCTCTTGATCTCAAATCTAGTTATATGTATGTGTAAAGAGATCACAACCAGCCACATACAATGGAAGGGCTGAAGATTCTGCCAGATCATGCAGTACTTGTAGTAGCTCATACTCATCCCTAATTCAAAGAGAAAGTATCGAGTAAGTCCATCATAAACACTTTTACTCATTGTGGTGAAGTTGGACACTTCAAGGAATGATGCTATAAAATTATAGGATATACAAATGGTGGGATTTCAATAGAAAGCCTCGTAAGAATCTCAAAAAAGCTGTAATTGCTATCTCTAATAGTACTAAACTAAGTAGTGATCTTGATGAAACATTAAGTATGAAAAATCTTAATCAAAATAATACATGGGTTTTTGATATAGGTGCTACTGATCATATGACAAACTCCACTCACCATCTTACATCCATCTGACCATCAACTCAATAAAGTATCCTAACTGCTAATAGAGGCATAGCACTAGTCACTCATGAAGGATCAGTATCTAACTCTGACTCTCTTAATTTAGATACTGTTCTTGTTGTTTCATCTCTTGTAATCTATTATCTTTTGGCCAAATCACTGAAACCTTGAATTACACTATTAAATTTTAGCCTAATTATTGTGTATTTTAAGAATTGCAATGCACTAGATTCTTAGCTATGGTGTTAAATGTGAAAAGTTGTACTACTATCTTGATTTGCATGGTGATCTGAGTCAGAAGTCAAGTCAAGTTAATAAGGTTGGTAAAAGTTGCTCAGTTAAAGATTAAGTTATTTTATGGCATTGTCGTATTTGTCATCTTTCTTTTCATTATCTTAGACAAATAAAATCAAATTTGTTTTTGAGTACTACAGACTCTGAATTTAAGTGTCATTAGATTCATATGTACCGAGTTATAATAAAAATTAAATTCCATTTATGACAATTCATTCTAATGTATGGGGACCTACTCGAATTCCTACTTTGTTTGGTGCTAGATATTTTGTAATGTTTATTGATGAATGTACCCGGATGACTTGGGTATCACTGCTTTCAAACAAGGGAAATATATTCTCTAATTTTCAAGACCTATACAAAATAGTGGTTGTGTAATACCAAAGTAAAATTTGAGTCTTGTAGTTTGATAATGGTGGGGAGTATTTAAACTCGGCTCTTAAAGATTTTTTCCACGAGCATGGCATTCACCACCAAACATCTTGTGCCAACACTTCCCAACATAATGGTATAGTCGAATGGAAGAATCGATAGTTATTGGAAGTCATTTGAGCATCATTGTTTAACATGAATGTTCCTTGAGAATACTAAGGAGATACTGTTCAATCTAACGCGTATCTCATAAACTGGACTCTATCAAGAGTACTTGATTTCAAAATGCCTCTTCAGAAACTTCAATAATTTTTCATATCTTCACCTCTCAATAATCCTAAGCCTTGAAACTTTGGATGCTTGACATATGTTCATAAAAAACTCAGTAAATTAGATCCTCGAGCTATCTGGTGTATCTTTGTTGGCTATACGGATCTACAAAAGGGATATCAATGCTATGATTCAAATGCAAAAAAGATGTACATAACTCAGGATGTTTAGTTTCATGAAAATGCTTCCTTCTACACCTAATATGAGTGCTCTCTTTAGGGGGAGAGAATTTCGAGCATCTTGGAACATAGCACTCTAAGTATTACAGATGTTTTAAGCATCTTATCTGGACAGACATTTGATGTTTCAAGTGGTCTAAGCATCTTATCTGGATGGAAAATTAATGATAATCTGAGTATCTTGCTCAGACCTAAAACAAATCAAGATAGTGCGTCTTCCTAGCTCACACCAGAAGCTAAAGAAACTCCAAATGTGCATAATAAGGAAAACTTGTCTCCCCTAGTACCTCTAAATATTGAGCCTTATTGTCCTTCTAAAATCAATAGAGGGATTCCAAAACTATAATATAATCAAAACCTTAATACCAAAGCTAAATATCCTATCAATAATCTCATATCAACTAACCATTTGTCTAAATCTCATACATATACTATGAATTAATTATCTATTGTATCTATTTAAAGTAATATGCAGGAGGCTTTAGTTGATCCAGATTAGAAGAAAGCCATGAATAATGAAATGGAGGCATTGCTAAAGAATTGTACATAGGATCTTGTTCCACTCTCTGAAGGAAAGAAAATGATGGGGGCATAGGTGGATATTTACTACCAAACTCAATCCAGATGGAAGCATTAATTGATATAAAGCTTAATTGGTAGTAAAAGGATATACTCAGAAGTTTCGAATTAACTATAAAGATACATTTGCTTTAGTAGCAAAAATGAACACCATCTGAGTTCTTATTTCCTTAGTTGCCAACATAGACTAGCTACTATGTGAAGAATGCTTTTTTAAATAGAACCATAGATGAAGAAGTGTATATAGATCCAACATCCGGAATAAGATGTACTAACCGAGTGTGAAAACTAAAAAGGGCATTTTATGGACTCAAGAAATTGCCTTGAGAATGGTTTGGATGACTCACAACTTTCATGAGGAAGCTTGATTATAAGCAAAGTGATGCTAATCATAAGCTATTCATCAAATAAAAGTTAGGTAATGCCACTGCATTGATTGTGTATGTTGATGATATAGTGGTCATTGGAAATGATACGAGTGAGACAACAGTCTTGTAAAGACAGTTAGCAGCCAAGTTTGAACTTAAGGATTTGGGTAACTTAAAGTATTTTTTAGGGATTGAAGTTACAAGATCAGCTGAAGGAATTTCCTTCTGCTAATAAAAGTATTTAATGGATTTACTAATAGTTAACCATGGACTATCAATCCGAGGAGATTAAGTCCCAACCGACAAAGATCAGTATCAAAGGTTAATGGGAATATTGATTTGCTTATCTCATACTCGGTTGGACATTACTTATGTAGTAAGTGTTGTAAGTCAGTTTATGCAATCTCCGAGTAAAGAGCATATGGGTGCAGTATACCAAGTATTAAGATATCTGAAGTCTTCTTCAGGCAACGGTTTATTCTTTAGGAGAAATAAGGATTATAAAATTACTGCTTATACAGATGCTGATTAGGCCAAAGATCGGACTGATAAAAAATTAACATCTATGTACTTTACGTTTATTGGAAAGAATTTGGTCACTTAGAGAAGTAAGAAACAGAAAGTCGTAGCTAGGTCGAGTGCTGAAACTGAGTTTATAGAAAGTCGTAGCTAAGTCGAGTGTTGAAACTGAGTTTAGCGAAATGACTTATAGAGTGTGTAAGTTGCTCTGGATAAGACGAATTGTTTAGGATTTAGGACTAAAATATTCGAAGCCTATATTATTACATTGTGAATATAAGGTAGCCATAGAAATTACAAATAACCCAGTTCAATATGATCGAACTAAGCATGTGAAGGTTGACAAGAATTTCATCAATGATCATTTGAATCAAGGAACAATTTATCTTCCATTTGTTTCTTCTCAGACTCAACTAGCTTACATCCTCATGAAAGCTGTATTCAAAAAATCGTTCTATAACTCACTTGGCAAGTTGGAAATGATTAACAAACATTAACCAACTTTAGGAGGAGTGTTGAGGAAGTAAATATTTTGAATGTATATATTAGGAAGTAAATATTTGTACACAATTAGGAATAAAATCTTTATTTTACTTAGGATGTTATTTTATTCCTAATTAGGATGTGAATAGGTTTCCTATGTATATATATAAGTGTTGTAGCCTCTCTTTTATGAATATATAAAAGCATATTTCCTTTAAATTTTCATTGAATTTTATTCTTCATTATCATCTATCTATCTATGCCTTTATTGTATATAATCTTGGTGTAGAAGATGAGAGATTGATGTTCTCTTATTTTTTTTCTTGATTTTATAGACTTTAAAGCAACAAAGAGAATATGAATAATGAAAAAGTTACATCAATTTTTGAAGAATACAAAAGCAGACGTGATGGCTTGATCAAGGCTCCTACTACTGGTTTGATTTTCTTGATTAATTGAATTGGCTTTTGCTTCATTTGATTTTTTTTCTTGCTGAATTAGTTTTTCACTTAACTCTTTCTCTTGTGGTTTCTGGGTTAAATTAATTAGTTTGTTAATTTCTTGCACATTATAACAAGTTTTATCAAGATTGTGACCCAAGTGTGTTTTATCTCTTTTACTTATTTACTTGATCTTGAAATTATTCTCGTTGATGGATAATGTATAATTAATTATATAAGTTCATGCATATGTTCTTGATTTTTCAAGGTTCATAACTTTGTTGTTGTATGTGAATTTATACTAACCTTTTTATTGCTTTCCTCCGACTTCAGGAATTTTTTTTTTAAGAAAATGACTTTGGCTAGTAGAGATATTTCAAGATCTCTCTCTCTTTTATTTTTATGTTAACAAAGTGCTTACTAGCATCTTACTACTGTCATCTTGTAACGGGTTCTCCTTGGATTTTGTTTAAAATTTGTAAATGTTTGCACATTTTGCTAATAATGTTAAAACATGACCAATGAAAATTTAGAATTTAGCTCTCTTGTTGGACATACAATTGTCAAAACATAGCATTCTACTAATAATGTTGTTTGTAATGATGGAAAATGTGCCTTCTTCTTGAGGTTGAATATGTTCTTAATATGAATGAATCCGTTTGGAAGATTGGTCACACACCTATATATAGTATAGAATTTTTTGCATATCCATATTATGATTGAGAATTTGAGATATGTGACAGATACAATACAAGAGTTATGTGTGTTTTTGGTTCTAAAACTATTGTGTTTAAATTTTATAAATGCTGGTACCTTGTGCCTAAATAAATGTCTAGATGGAACATAGAAGGTTAAACCGCCTGACGTACAACTACTTAATATTACTCCTGAGCCGCCTCTTGGTATAAAGTTTGGTCACAGAGATGTAGGGGAATGGTTACTATCAGTTGCATATCGTAGTGATTCATGGCTGATTTATGTAGCCTATCATTTTATTGTGCAGTATGACTTCGATGAAAATGAAAAGTAGGACCAATTTTTCTTCCTTGTTTGGTATTTTTGAGCATTGACATGTGCATTATTATTTTAATGATAACTACATATCATTAACATCATAATTAAAACCCTAAGCTTTTACAAGGATTTATACATACATACATACATACATATATATATATATATATATATATAACAAGCATCTGTAAAGATAGGCAGCTTGCTCCATTAAAACATGTTAACTTATGACTGGAAATCTACAAGGGTTTATGTCTTGCTTCTTTCACAAAATGCTTTAGTGGATGAGAGTTTGAAAATGAGCATTTAGTTCAATATTTAAAATATTTTTGTTACATCTAAGTATTGAAAGACAATATTGTAAAATTGATTAGAACTTTTAGGAACTTTAGGACATTGTTGTTTGTGGCTTGATTTTTATACTTCCATTAAAGTACTTGCACACTTGAGTTTGTTAAAGGCCCGTAAATAGGATCTCGTCACTCGTTGGTTAACGGAAACATTTTTTTACTTTCCCTTGTTCCTCCCTTTCTTTGAGGAACCTATATTGATTTGTTAAAGTGATCACCAACTCTCCTCTACTTCCTTTGATTTAGCTGAAAATATCAATGATTTTTATTGAATATCAATTGCTCCTTTATATAGGAGTTACAAGAAAGTAAAATTTCTTATTTAAGGATTCCTACTTAATATAGGAATAATAATACTACTAACAATTGCCTAGGTAAAAGTCCCTATTTAGGAATTCTTACTTAATATGGGAATAATAATACTACTGGCCACTACCTTATTAATAGAAAATATTACTGCCTAATAAATAAAATAGGAATATTGAATTCAACACCCTTTTCTGTTATTGTCCCTTTACTGCTACTTTTTACAGCTGTACTTCATACCAATAAAATCATCCACAACATTACTCCTCTCCGGGACTAAAAGCTTGTCCCTAAGCTTGAATTCAGGATGGGTTTCCTGAAATATAGTCAAAGGAATCTAGGTAGCTTCAGCCATTGGTAAGCGAGCCCATTCCACTAAAACTTTAACTACACCTCAATTAATTCAGGAATGAACAATAAACTGAGGTTGGGGAATGATTTTTCCATCCTTGAAAGGTGATAGGGAGGGAATAGTGAAAGGTGGATCACCCTTAAAGGGCTTAAGCAAAGAAATGTGGAAAACATTATGAATCTGGTTGTACTTCTAAAGCTTTAACTGATATGCAACCTTACCAATTCGTTGCAAAACCTTGAAAGGTCCATAAAACTTAGGAGATAATTTATGAACAGCCCTCCAACTCAAAAAGTGCTAATGATAGGGCTGAAGTTTATGCCAAACAAACTACCCAGGTTCAAATGTCATTTCCAAATTGTGCTAATCATAAACTTGCTTCATGCGGAGCTGTGCCTATTGTAAACGAAGATGAATTTCAGCCAAAAGAGCATCATAATCTTATAAGGAACAATTAATCTCGTCCAAAACGAGTATATAATATCCCGAGTTTTTAGATAATTTTAAACTACATCGGGATATACAGTGTTAATAATTTTTATAGATATTTATGATTATTTGATGAGTTTTTTATTTATTAAAGACATTTTTAATTTTTTTTAATTATTTTAAGTTCTTTACGTAAAATTTTCCCAGGAATTTTATTTTCGGGGAAATTAAGATGTAAATAATTTAATATTAATTATTTGAAATAGTTTTATGAATTTGCATAAACTTATACGTGAGTTTAAAGTGTTAAATAAAATGCATATATGTACATTTATTTAAATTAAAATTAGGGTTTATTTTTAATTAAAAATAGATTATATAGTTTTATTAAGTTAATGTGTGTTATATATATATGTATATGTATATAATATTAAGTTGATTTTTATATATGTGGTGTACATTATTTTGAATATAATATTCATATATTATAATAATATAAGTTAATTTATATATATATATATATATATATAAACAAAAAATAAAAGTTTGGTTTATTTACGACTTGTTTCATCGATCCTTCTTCCCCATTCTTGATTGCCTCCTTCGCCATTTCTGGCCTCTGCAATGTCGTTTCTTCCCCATCGGTGTGCCTCCCGGCTTGCCACCACCACCTCCAACCATTCCCGACGCCTGCTACCTCTTTCTCTAGCACCGTTTCACCTTGTTTTGGCCGAGAAGCCGAAACTTGAAGCCATCACCGATCGTCGACTTTTTGGCCACCAAACTTAACGCCACCAGTCTCTATATTCTCCTTGATCTCATGTGAGTCCAATTCCAAGCTTTGTTTCACTTGAAATGGTATAGATTTCTCTAGGTTTCGATTTTACAATTTTCGCCTATTAGGGTTTTCAATTTTTTTTAGTTTTGATTTGAATGATTCATGCAAACTCCCTTCACAAACATTTATTCTTGTAGCTTAATCTACCTCTGTAAATTTTTATGGAATTTTTGGGAATTATTTTGATTTTTGTGAATTTTTTATTATTTATTAATATTTTCTAATTTTCAAAAATTAATTAATTAAATCATGAAATTGTGTTTTATGGTGATTTATAGGTGTTGAAATGCATTTTAGAAATTTATTTGTAATTTTTGTGAACTTTATATAATTATTTGAAATTTATTTAGTTTATGTAATTTTTGGAAAATTAGGTTAATTATATGTTTATTTGAAATTAATTCATTAATTGAGTATATTTATTAATATTATTCAATTATATGTTGAGAAAATTAATTTTGAGTAATTATACTATTTTTGGTGAATTTTAGATTAATGTTAGGGAATTTACGAAACTAGGGGTATTTTGGTAATTTGACACTAAATTGGCTAAAAATTTAATTAAATTGGTTTTAATAGTTATTTAAGGTATAAAAATGATTTCTATAAATTATTTAGTATTTTTAACTAATTAGAACTATTTTTCGTAAATTATTTTCAAATTATATATAATATACGATTTTTCTAAATAAATGAGTTTTTATCAATTTTTAATATGTTTTAGGGTTAATTATGTAATTTGGACTTATAAAATGTATTTTGGTCAATATTTTATGAATTTATTGAGAATTACCGATTTTTAATAATATTTTATTAAAATTAGGGTTTTTGTGTATTTATCGGTTAAATCAATATTTTTAGTGTTTGAATATCTAAATTTGCTATATTTTGAGTATTGAAGGGCATTTTTGGAATTTTTTCATGTGTTCTGTATTATTCTGTGAATTGTGAACCTTGGTCGGTGAATTGTAGTTTAGAGTCCGACCGAGGGATTGTGAATTGTGTTCTGCGTATATTCGAAGTGTGTTTCTTTATAGAACCGGCTTTACTCTTTGAGTAGAGAGATGTCCATTTCACAAGGGAGGTTCTGCCGGATTTTTGATAGAATTCTAGTAAAACATGATGTCCGGTCAAATTCTTATTTTGATTCTGTGTCTAGTATTCTAGATCGAGTTTCTAGGAATTTTGATAGATTTATTCTAATGTCGTATTGTCGTTTGTTTTTTTAGTTGCGACGAGACCGAGGCCTAGTGGACTAGGCTCGTCGAACTCGTCTCGAGGAGCGCAATAACTGTGAGTTGTTATTTTATATATGTATGTTTTAGGGTGCATGTTTTAGAAATGTATGTTTTATCTTATAAAATATGCATACAAGGTTTTTATTTTTTGTATATTTCTAGTATATATATGGTTTATGTTGTTACTTTATTTAATATCATGCATCATTTGTTTTATGAATGTATGTTTTATATATAAATGAAGGATATTAATAGAACGTGCTACCTAGTAAGCAGCACTAGGACCGAGTACGTACCGGTACGCTGATAGCATTTAGGCTTCATTACTAACCATTTATGGATATTGATCAGATTGATTTGATTTAATGTGTGATATGATTTAGGAGTGTGATTGCTGGAGCTCGGTTGACCAAGTGTCTCGGGGCCAATCACACTGACAGTCAGACTGTTGGAGCTCGGTTGACTTAGTGTCTCGAGGCCAGTCTACTGTCCAAATGGAACAAGTGAATATATTTGGAATAAGTGAGCCTATATAGCTAGAGTGTTGTCTAATACTGTTTGAGGTTGCGGTTTTCTAGGGTTCTATTTGATTCTTCATATACGGATGTATTTTCTTAATATGTATATAAAATGGTTTTACTGCATCTATGTGATTTTGCCTGTATATATATTTATTATATATACTATTGAATGTGTACATTATCATTTAGCTATGCATGTATATATATTATAGCAATTCACTGAGTGAGGTCTGACTCCCCTCCGTTGACTATTTTTCAAGAGAGTCATCGTCTTTAGACCTCAGTAGCAAAACCATACGCTGAATTTCTTCCGCCCCGGCTTCGCTATGTAAGCTGCTTATCTGAGCTTTATTTTATAATCTAGACACTACAGTAGTTGTAAAAAGTTGTGGGGTTTATGAATTATATTTGTGTGAGTTATGTATTTTAAAGATTTGAACTGGATTTGTATTTAAAAGATATCATTTATATAAGATGAGTTGTTATTTAAATCCATTGGTGGATATTTACTTTATCTTATTTATGATTTCATTTTCGTTGCAAAATATTTTATTTATGTTATTATGATTATTGCATGTTTTATTTTATTTTAAGGCTTGGTACGGGTTCTGGATTCGAAAGAATTCCCGTTCCCTAGCGCCGGTCATGGCCCCTGTTTTGGGTCAAGACAGAGTAGAACCAGGATCATAAGACAACAAACGAGGAGGTTCATGACCATAAACAACTCGGAAGGGTGTCATTCCTTGCCAATGAAAATCAGCTTGGATGTAAAACATTATTTTTTGAATACCTTCATGGAATTGGCGCTGATACTCCTTTACAGTTCCTATCTGTTTGAGATTGATTAGTTCGCCTAATGGATTGCTTGTTAATGGGGGCCCAAATCTAAAAAGATAGTAGGATTTGAACTAGGCCCAACTAAGCCCAAGTTCCTCATGGTCCAATTTATAAAAATAGAGTTGTGCCTCCTATGTCATATGGAATGTAGCTAATCCTACCTTGTCCTTGTCCTTGTCCTTTGTCTGTTGGTTGCTTATAAATTATTCACATCTGTATAGCCATCCCAAAGGGTCTCCAGCTCCATTATATGAAGGTAATTCCAGCCTGCTATATTTGGGAACAACCATTGTTCCCTTGGCAGCAACATGTTATTTACTAAATGATTCTACCAGGTTTGATCGACGGTTGCCTATGGTTGTTGCTGCTTTTGAACTCTTTTCGTTGCTAGAAAAATGTAACTCCAATAAGTGCCTCAATTCACGGACATTGTCCTTGATCTCACGCACCTCTTTATTACTTTCTAATAGTTTGTGCTCTAGATCATGAACCCTAGTCTTTAATTTGCTCAGAGTCACCTATGACGATAGGCTCTGATGCCAAATTTAAAGGCCTATAAATAGGATCTTGTCATAAGTCAGTTAATAGAAAGATTTCTTATTTTCCCTTGTTCCTCCTTTTCTTTGAGGAACCTATAGTGATTTGTTAAAGAAATCACCAACTCTCCTTTCCTTCCTTTGATTTAGCTGAAAATATCAATGATTTTTTTATTGAATATCACTTGCTCCTTTATATAGGAGTTACAAGAAAGTAAAAGTTCCTATTTAAGGATTCCTACTTAATATAAGAATAATAATACTACTAGCCACTGCCTAGGTAAAAATCCCTATTTAGGAATTCATACTTAATATAGGAATAATAATACTATTGGTCATTGCCTTATTAATAGAAAATATTATTGCCTAGTTAATAAAATAAGAATACTAAATTCAACACCCTTTTCTGTTACTGTCCCTTTACTGCTACTTTTTACAGTTATACTTCTTACCAATAAAAGCATCCACGATAGTACTGCTTATAAAGATCTCATTAAAACATCATACATACTGCAACTTGTGCGTGCACAAATGTGTTGGGAGATGTTAGCTGCTTCATTCAAATATCAATTCTTCCTTTTATTACTGATATTTATTTTTTGTTTGGAATTTAATTAATAGGTCAATGTTTTTCATATGATAAATCAACTTCCCACATTAAAAAATATTGTGAATCAAGATCAATCATGGACCATAGCAACTAGTAGCCCATTTGCACCCAGTACAACATCTGTACCTATTAAGATATTTGGACCATAGAATCTGACTGTTGAGGGTGGGAAAGAGAATAAGCATGATCAAGTATTAAGATTAGCAGTGGAGACTTCTAGATTTGCAACTTATGGGGCATGCTATGAAAAAGGTAATAACTTTTGGATTCTCTATGATATATGTAAGAAATGGTTCCATGGTAGGTGTGTCAAGATTAGTTGTTCAATGGCCAAGGATGTGGAGCAGTACACGTGTTCATATTGCCATAGTGATTTTAAAAATAAGTATTTTACATCAGTTTAAAAAAGTAGAAAAAGTTAAAAGCAAAGTTAATCTTCACAGTTCCTAAAACATAATCAATTATATATCCTAATCTATGAGTTACAATGATTGATGATTGCAATTTAAGTTTCGGTATTTCATGTCCCTAGTTATGTACATTCTTCTAGGAACTTATTGTAATTGTGAATAGTTTTTGACAACTGAAGATGCATGATGCTAAATACGTTCATAGTGCTTTTTAGTTCTTGCCTAGGTGTACAATATAAAGAGTAGAATTGATTTATGAGAAGGATTTATATATATATATATTTTATAAACAATAAATGTAGGGATATATATAATATGAGGGGAAATAGGTAGCAAAGTTATAATATGATATAAACACTTATTAGTAGTAACAAGCTAAGTCTTATCCTTTAACACCCCCCCCCCCACAAAACATTGAGTCCGATGAAGGGAGAAGCTGGAGTTTGGAAATGATATGCTAAAAAGAACGCATATTTAATGGTTTGGTGAATTTGTTAGTGAGCTGGTCTTTAGTCAAAAGAAATCTAACATGAATAGCTCCATTTAACACTTTTTCACGGTCAAAATGGTGATCAAGCTCAATGTGTTTCGTTCGAGCATGGAAGACCAAATTGGAGGACATGTAGATGGCTTCAATGTTATCACACCATAATGTTGTATGAGAAGAAAAGGAAATGCCAAATTCGGAGATGAGATATGTAATCCAAAGCAATTTAGTTATTGTATTGGCAAGAGCTTTATATTCACTTTCAGACAACGATCGAGCTATTGTGGGTTACTTTTTCGCACACCATGAAATGAGATTGTTGCTAAGATAAATTGCATACCTATTTGTAGACCGACAATCATCGAGGCATCGGCCTCAGTTGCTATCTGTAAAGTATTGAAGATGGTGTGATAAACTTCGATAAAAAAAGAGAGAGTAACGAATGGTGTGTTTGAGATAGCAAAGTAACTGTTTCAAAGCTTGCCAATGGTTATCGATAAGGCCATGCATGAATTGACATAACTTGTTTACAGAAAATGCTATTTCGAGTTTAGTGAGTGTGGCATATTAAAGGGCTCCGACCAATTGGCAATAAAGTTTTGGTTTGGCAAAGGAGGTTCCATCATTTTTGTGAAGAGGAGGAGTAGTGGCCATGGGAGTCATACAACCCTTTGCATAATGTAATATGGATTTATGAAGTAAATTATAAAGATACTTAGACTGATAAAGTGTGATTCCCTTTATAGAGTGTTGGACTTTGATTCCTAAAAAATAACAAAGTTGGCTAATATCTTAAAGAGGAAATGCTGGAAAGTAATTGTGAAGATGATCCGGTCAAGATGATGTCATCGACATAAACAAGCAGTAAGATCACATGGGAGTCTTTGTGCAAAATAAATAAAGACTGATAAGCTTTAGAAGTGGTAAAGCCAATGGATTGAAGAAACTACTAAAGTCGAGTGAACTAGGCCCAGGGTGCTTGTTGAAGTCGATATAAAGATCGATGGAGCTGACAGACATAATCCGAATGAATAGAGTCAATAAATCCCTGCGATTAAGTCATATACACTAGAGAGTCAAGAAAGCCATAGAGAAATGCATTGGACACATCAATTTGTTGAAGTGGCCAATGATTCATAGAAGCTAAGGAGATTATGAGGTAGATTTTCATGGATTTTACGAACAGACTGAAAGTATCTGTGAAATTAACTCCACTTTATTGATCATAACCCTTAGCAACCAAACGAGCTTTGTATCTAAAGATTGAATTATTAGGATTTCTCTTAATGTAGTATACAAATTTATTTCCAATGATATTCTGATTTAAAGGTTTAAGTACGAGTATCCAGGTTTGGGTTTTAATAAGAGCATCAAATTTATGTTACATTGCTTCTCACCAAGGTTTGTGTTTGTTGGCTTCAGTAAAAGAGGTTCGTTCAAGTGGCTAAGAGAGAGATGGCGAGGTGAGGAAGGCTTGGCGTTTGTTCATCACGAATTGGCGGAGTGTCATGTTATGGGTACGAGATGATAATAGTGGTGGCTGTGTGTGATCAGGTTGTTGGTATAGATCACGCAATAATTTGATATTGTGTGGTAAGGATAAGGTGGAGTGAGAGGTAGATATTGTCAGGCTATTGGGTGAGATAGAAACAACAGGATCAAAGTCAGGTGGAGTGGGTGGAGTAGAGTGATATGAAGAAGATGAGGATAAAAGAGAGGTTGGTTGTGATGTGTGGGAAGCTATTAGAGAAGATGTAGGAGAAAGAGAAGGAGAGTTAGGATGGGATAAGGATAATGTACTTGAGGTGTTATGAAAATCAGATTGGAGTTATAGCCAAGGATTGGGAACTGATGGTATTATGGTAGGAGTGGACTACTTAGAGGAGAGTTGAGTGAAGGGAAGGTTGTTTCAATGAACTGGACATGCCTTGTAATATAGATGCAACCATATTGAAGATTAAGACATCGATGCCCTTGGTGTTAGTATGATGGACCAAGATACACATAGTCCTTCAACTGAAAGGGAAACTTAAATCTATTGTAAGGGCAAAGTAAAGGAAACACTGAGCACCCAAACACTTTTAGTTCTTTGTAATTTGGTGTAGAACCAAACAATTTTTCAAAAGGACAGCCCTTAGTAATTGATTGAGAAGGGAGACCATTAATCAAAGTAACTGTAGTATTAAATGAATATGGCCAATATCTGAATGGTAAAGAACAATGTGCCATTAGCGTAAGTCCAGTATCAACAAGATGTCTTTTTTTACGCTTAGCCACCCCATTTTATTCATGGGTGTGTGGGCATGCTAAGTGATGAATGATACCTTTAAAGCGAAGGTAGGGAGATAATTTTTGAAATTTCCCTCCAAAATCATATTGTAAAGCTTTCACCTTAGTATTGAAATGTAATTCCAAAAGCTGAACAAAATAAATAAAGATTTGAGGAATGTCACTTTTATTTTTCATAAGATATACCTAGGTAAATCTTATAAAATCATCCATAAAAATGATAAAATATCAAAATCCAAGATTCAATAATATGGGTGTCGATCTCTAAACATCGGAATAAATTAACTTAAAAGGTTTTTGAGAATGATATTCAACAAGATATAATGGAAATTTGCAATGCTTGCCTAGTAAACATAAACTACACTGGACTTTATTACATGTTTTTTAAAAAGTAAGATGATGAGCATCGACAATTTGCTTGGTGGTTTGATGAGACGGATGTGCAAGACAAGCGTGCCACCATGCCAAAGGAATTTGATCAACAAGAAATGCAGAAGGAGATGGAAATTTGTAAAGTCCTTGGTCAAGTGCCCCTTTCAAAAGCTCTCTCCTTATGGCTTGATCCTTGATGAGAAAGAGGGAGGGCTAAAATTCAAAATAACAATGGTTATCGTAGTGAACTTCTGAACCGAAACTAATGGTTTAGTTATTTGTGGAACATGTAAAGTATTGTGTAATGTAAAAGAGTGAGTAGGGGTAGTGATAGAAGAGGTACCAAAATTCTAAATTGGCAAGGCTTGACCATTACCAACAAAGAGGTGTTTAGAGGTCTCAATTAGTTGTGGAAGATGCAATGCACCTAAGTCAGGTGTGATATGCAAGGTTGCTCCAGTATCAATGATCTAGGGTTGGAGAAAGGGTGAACGACGTTAATGAATGAGGTTGGCTTGAGGAGAATAATTTTGCCGATTTCCCGATGGTGGGTGGTTATATGTCTAATACCTTCATCTATAAACATTCGTCAGATGATTAGAGAGGCCACAAATTTGGCAACCACTATGCTACCTCTACCACTATAATGTTGTTGCCAAAGGCGAGGCCCATTATGGCGTCCTGAAAAGGATGAGGAAGCAGGCGAAATGGGCATAGGCGGAGTAGGCAGTAAAGGTGGTGGAGTACCTAGAGTATGTCAATAAGCAGCATAGACAGTAATAGGAAGTTCCTAATGACTTCGAATGAGAATCTTATGAGCTGAGAGCTGACTTTGCAGTTTGTTGAAAGAAGGAGGATCAACCTGCATATTCAAGGCAGTAATCACACTTTGGAACTCAGATCGAAGATTCTTGAAGATGATAGCATTAAATTCAACCAAAGATAGAGGCCGACCAATAGCTGCTAGTTCATTAACTATCAATTTTTCTTTAAGTAAATATTCATTGATAGTAGAATCATGTTGTTTTAATTCTTAAAGTTTGATATGCAATTGTAATTGGTGATTTTGAGAGATTGCACCAAAGGTTTGTGCTAGAAGATGCCAAACATTATAAAAAGAGGTAATGTTGGTAATGTAAGGGAAAACTTCTTCAGAGAGGGATGAGAGAATCCAAAAAGCTAAGGATAACACTCAATTGACAATCAACAATTCAATTTCTACTGCTCAACTCAAAGAAGTTTTCAAATATCAAGTGTAGACTCTAGCTTAGTTCTCTTTTACATATGCAAAGCCATACACACAAAGAATGATATACTAAAAATGCCTTCAAATTACCAACCACCTAAGTTTCAATAATTTGATGGCAAGGGCAATCCAAGACAACATGTTGCTCACTTTGTTGAAACTTATAGTAATGCTAGACGAATGATGATTTGCTTATTAAGCAATTTGTCTTATCATTGAAAGACATTGCCTTTGATTGATACACATCTGAAAGTTGGTTCAATAGATAGCTGTGAGCAATTGGAATGAGAATTTCTCAGTCATTTCTACAACATTCGCTGCATAGTCAACATGAACTTGTTGCTAAATGCAAGATGGTATAGTATGAAAATTTATAAATTTAATACAGTTTTTTTTTTTTAATTTTATAGAGTTCTAGAAAAAATCTTCAATTTCCTAATTATTTTGCTCCATCAAGTAAAATTATTTTTTTTCAAAAATAAAAATTATAAAAAAGCAAAAAGAAAAGAGTTGAATTAAAAAGGCTCTTACTATGGTACAAACATTTATATCTATAAAAATAAAATTAGAACCATTGAATTAATTTTTATTTTATTACAACCATTGATTAGTTTTATGTATTAATTAGGGTTTTAAATAATGGTTTCGTGTTCCATTTTGGTATCGGCAACGGTGTAATGATATTAGACTAAATTGGATCATTCCGGACTGTATTATTCGGTGTTACTGTAAATTTAAAAAAAGTAATAAAATGCAACATATTAATAAAAAATACAAAATAAACTTTAACATGTAATATAATAAGTTAAGAATATATATATATATATATATATATTGCACTAAAAAATATATATTTAAAAAAATAACAAATATAATATAAAAATTATTATTTATAAGAGTAATTCAAACCTTTAAAACGTAAATAATTATATTATATTAATGACATGAAGTTTGTATGGTTCCATTCAAAAGAAAATAAGTAACGTAATATTTGTCCTAAAATACAAATAAATAAAAAATTAAAAAAATTTACAGTATCTAATGGTTTAACAAATACCTTAATAAATACAATTAACAATAATCCTATAAACAATTAATGGGCACAAACTTCATTTTTGGGCTGATATCCATTTCTTGGCCTAATTATTAGTAAAATAGGGCTGCCAGTTTCGTTAATTGGTTGCTGCTGCTGCTACTTCTTAGTCTTCTTCTTCATGGCGAGACACCAGGCGCATCCAGCATGAACACAGAAAATAACTGTCAGATCAGACTAATTAGCAATAAAACAGCCGGTTCATCCACCAAATTTGGATTGCGAAATCTAGCGATTTCGATCCGTCTATATCTCATATATCTCATATTACTCTTTCTAAATTCCGTTACAAAACGGCTAACACACGTAGTATTAACGGTTATTTAAAACTCTTATATTAATATTTATAAAATGTATCCATGATTATAATTAAATTAGTAATAATTTAATGATTGTAATTTTATTTGTATATATACAAAATATTTGTCCTGTAAAGACTTTTTTTTTCCTTTTTGAGAAATAAGAAAGTGGCTATGAAAAAATGAAGATGATCTTATGAATAGTAAAAAAATATGATTGTGATAAGTTGATAGAGTTTTGATAGATTTTATGATGCATGATAAAGGAAAGGAATAGTTGAAAAAAGAATAAAAGTATTTTTATCTTAATTTTTAATGGTTATTATAATATTTATTTAGTATTTTTATAAATTGGATTTTTAGCTTTTTATAACTGCAAATTAGATAACATGACTTGCTTCTAAATGTTGAGAGCGAAGTTGGCAAGGCAAACTTGTAACAGATTTTTAACAAGTTGACACGTGTTTTCTTCGTAATTTGAGTTTCCCGCGCCTTTTCCTTCTTTCCCTTGTTGCAGCTTCTATATATTACATACCCTTTCTGATTTCTTTTCCTTTTCTTTCAACACATACATCAACACCAAGTAACCCAAGTTATTTTCTTTTTCTTTCAACTGATACTCACATCACAAGAAGAAGCATTACCATTTCCCTTCATATATAGGTTATCATCTATCTATCTATTTGATTATTGCATACAATCTTGGTGTAGAAGATGAGAGATTGACGTTCTCGTTTTCGTTCTTGATTTTAAAGACTTCGAAGGAACAAACAGAATATGATTAACGACAGAGTTGCACAAGTTCTTGAAGACTACAGAGGCAGGCGTGATGGCTTGATCAAGGCTCTTACTACTGGTTTTATTTTCTTGATTAATTGAATTGGCTTTTGCTTCATTTGATTCCTTTTTTCTTTTTGAATTGGGTTTTAACTTTATTCTTTATCTCGTGGTTTCTGAGTTTCGAATTGATTAGTTCGTTGATATCTTGCAGATTATAACGAGTTTTATCAAGACTGCGACCCAAGTGTGTTTTTTTTTCTCTCTTTTTCTTTTTTTATTTGACTTCGAAAATTTTCTTTTGGGGTTGAAATTGTTTTATCAAGTTGCTTTTTGAACTTATGCAGACCTGGCCTTTTATGTTGATTCTTAGATGAATATATAATTAATTAAATTCATGGAGATGTTCTTTTGCGTTCTTGATGTTTTATTGATGTGAATTTCTGGAATTTTTCTAAAATGACTTTCCTATAGTAGAGATATTTCAAGATCTTATTTCTTTTTTGACAAAGTTCTTATGAGCATTTGATTACTGTAATCTTGTAATAGGTTCTGCCTGGGTTTTGTTTAAAATTTGAAAATGTCTGCACTCTGAGGAATTAGTGCCAAATGAACTTCTAGAGCCTTGCTAATAATATCAAATCATGACATATGAAAAGTTGCAATTGGGCTCTGTTGTTGAACATACAATTGTCACAACATGGTATTTTGCTAAAACTGTTGTTTCTAATATTATCTAGTATACGCTCTTCTTTTTATGTTGAATCTGTTCTTAACATGACTGAATCCATTTGGAAGCCTGGTTGCCTATCTAATGTGATTTAGATAAAAGTATAATGTTTCTAATGGTTACCATGTTGCAGATATTCAACATTATCTGTTTCTTATTTTAACTTTCCATTTGGTTGGTGGGTATTAATTATTACAACATTAATGATGATTTCATCTGAGCAAGTGATAGTGGAAATGATGAAATGGTTGGCTAGCAAAATGTGTTTCTATGTGCTGCTGATGGAATTTTCTGCAAATACAATTATGATTGAGAATTTCAGACATGTGCTTGATACAATACAAGAATTATGTGTATTTTTGTTTCTGAAAATGTTAAGTTTAAATTTTACAGATGCCCATGAATTGTGCCTATATGGATATCCAAATGGAACATGGAAAGTCAAACCGTCTGAGGAATTAGTGCCTACTGAACTTCCAGAGCCAGCTTTAGGTATAAATATTGATGACAGAGATTCAGAGGGATGGTTATGGATGGTTGCAGATCATAGTGATTCATGGCTGATTTCTGTAGCATATCATTTAGCTGCGCAGTATGGCTTTGATAAAAATGATAGGTAGGACCAACTTTTCTTCCTAGTTTAGTATTTGTGAGCATTGAAACGTGCATTACTTTTAAAAACAAATAAAAATCAGAACTGTTCATAGTCAATAATAACTGCAGATTATCCTAACCATTTACAAGGCTTTCCTTAGTCATTGTCCAAGTTGACTTAAGAGGATCTTTTATATGAGGCATAGAGCTTTGATAATTTTACAAATAATGAAATATTTGTAAAATGTAATGCAACCACTGTAACTTCTAAGGCTACTTAGATAGATTTGATAGTTAGCTTGCTCCACTAAAACAAGTTATTTTAAAAGACTGGAAATCTTTAAGCATTTATGACCTGTTTTTTTTTCAGAGAAATGCTCTAGTGGATTATAATTTGGCGAGCATTCAGATTAGTATCCAAGATATTTTTAGGAATTTTAATTTTGCAGGACATTGTTGTTAGTGGCTTGATAGTTCCATTAAGTACTTGCACACTTGAGTTAATACCGCTCATGCAAATTTCATTAAAACCTAATACATATGCTGCTACTTGTACATGTTCAAATGTGTTAGACAATACTTTTGGACCACAATGATCTAAGGCACTAGCTGCGTCATTCAAATACTTGAATCTTCCTTCTTCCTACTGTAAATCATTTTTTGTGCCATGTGAAGGATTCACCATTTCTGTTCTGTTTGATTAAAATTGAAATAAGTGTGTCATACTGATAGTGATTGGAATTTAATTGACAGGTCGATGCTTTTTCAGATGATTAACGAACTTCCCAATTTACACGAAGTTGTGAATCAAAACCAATCTCGGATAATGGCACCCAACATAACATCTCCACCCAGTATAACATCTGCACCTAGTATATCGTCTGTACCCAATGTAACATCTGAACTCAGTATGACATCTGCACCCAGTATAACGTCTTCACCCAGTGTAACATCTGCACTCAGTATGACATCTGCACCACATAATCCGATTGTTGAAGACAGGAAAGAAGATAAGCAAGAGAAAGTTGAAGACGAAGAAGATGCTACTTGTGGGGAATGCCATGAAAGCAGTGGTGGCTTCTGGATTTTCTGACGATACATGTAAGAAATGGTTCCATGGCAGGTGTGTCCAGATTAATCCTTCAATGGCTGTGAATATAGGGCATTTCATGTGTTCACGTTGTAGCAGCAAGAAAAATTAAATATTTTGAAGCTGAACACTTTATATCAGTTAAACAAAGCAGAAAAAAATTGAAAAAAGAAAGTTAATCTTTGCAGTTCCTAAAGAGTACGTAAAACAGAATCAGTTGTTATCCATTTTAGTCTACGAGTTTGAGTGATTGATGATTGCATTTTAAGTTTTGGTACTTCCCGTCCCTTATTATGTACATTTTCCTGGGACTTACTGTGTTTTTTTGTAGATGTTGACAACTGTAGATGAATGATGTTATATATGTTCAAGCAGCTCTTCAGTTCTTGCCTGAGTCCAAATATCACTTATATGCTTTATCAGAGCTTCCTCTAAATATTTTATGTATTGTGATTCATTTTAATCGTTATTCATGTCAATATATGTATGAATATATGCTGCATTTAACATGAATAAATGATTGTTGAATGATTCAAGTGTTTGCTTTTCGGATAGATTTTATGTTGCTTGGTTTCTTAACGCAGCGTATAGCATGAATAACCAAAACATGATTAATTATTAAAAATAAATCAGTTTCAATCCAGAGACAAACTTCTCAATCTAGATAAAAATAAGCTAAAAACTTCAATTTGATTAATAAAAGTGAAAAATCATCATAAACAAACTCTAAAACAATTATTTATACCCTATGAATAAGAATAAAATAGGAATAAATTAAATATCCCAAATAATAAAATAGAATTAAAAAAAAAAACTCAAAACACGTAATCTTTAATGGTTTGTGGCAGATGGCTGTGTGCATCTGATGCTCAAAAATTTGCTCTCAGACACAATCATGTTTGAGCCTTGACTGTCAACTCTACTTTGCTCATATTTAGGTCAAGTTGTGTTACACATCCACATAGATTTGCACTGTCTAGATCCCTCAAAAGAATGGTCTTTGTCCTCCTCTTGCGAAGAACTCATCATCGAGTTAAAATCTAGATATTCAGGCATCATGTCTAGATGAAACAAGGTATAAGATCTTCAACATGGAAAGTCTTCGAGATTCTTATCAATTCGGCAAAGCTACCTCCTCATCTCCAATGTGAAACACCTTGAACTGCTCATGCTTGTCTATCTTTATCTTGTACTTGACATTAGTTGTCTCTGGCATGCTCTTGATATCCTCTTGCATTTGTTGGACTTGTTTTGTGAAGCCACCAGCTGTTACACTAAAACTTGTTGCACAATGAATAATGTTGTTAGATACAGACTTCATTTGTGCTTTAATAACATCACATGGCTTTGGTCCATCCCTTTCAAAATGTCTAGTTGATCCACCTCCATGTAAATTATGCACCTCCACTAGAAGTTAACCTCTCACTAAGTCTCTGCTACTGAATCAGATTGTATTCAAGCTAAAATAAATCTTCACCTCTTCTTTAGCTAGGCCAAACAACCCAAGTTATATCAAAACCTTAACATTTTGAATTAATTGCAAATAAGCAATAAAGGGTTGGTTTAGAAGGATAATAGATGCCACACTCATAATAGAAATGAGAAGGTGAGTGATAACTCTAGGGTTTGTATGCTACATGGGTTAACTTTGATGAGTACGAAAATTTCTCAAAAGAACATAGATGGAAAAATCCAATCTAAAGAAAAAAAAATTCTCATAAACTTAATAATCTTGCTCCAAAGGGTTTACAACATTCATATATGCATAAAATAGGGTAAACTAAGTAGGATTAGACTCTAAACACATCAATTAAAACCAAAACTTAAGCGACATGAATTTGGGCTTTAGCTTTTATCGGTTAATAGAGAAATCTAAGCATGTATTGTTGTTTGGCCTCAAGAATATTAAGAATTGGCCCAAGCACCTTTTAATTATTTAAATGGGTTCGTGTGAGCCTTTTATAATATCACAAAAGATGATATTGAAGAACAAGACTTTTACCACCAACTCAGGGTGGTGATAGGGGCAAGAAATAGGTTCAAGTCCCTTCTAACCTATTTAATTTGGATCAAACAGGAGGTTTGCTTCATTAGGAAGTTGTTGATCATTGGGATTTGCATAAAAATAAACATCGAGTATGATAAAATAGCTTAGAGCAGTATATTGAGTTTTAATTGAATATGTGTTGAGACCTTTAAAATACAAACACTTTAGCTTTTATAAGCCTAGAACCTTACTAAACTAGGAAACTTCCTAATTTAAAAACTTACCTAATCTTAGTTAAGGAAATAAATTATAATAAAAACCTTCCTAAATTACAATAAGACAATAATTTATATCTAAGGAAATGTATAAAACATGCTAAAAATAAAAAATACACCCACTTTACCACCATAATCCATATTTAAGCAAATGTGTGGGCATTTGAGGGTGAGTTAGACCTGTTGAATAGTGAATTCATCTTCCGAAGTGCATTAGGCCTATTGAATGCTTTCAATAGGAATTTAGGCCATTTAGGTTGGTATAAATGATGCCCCCTAGAATCTGACTTGAAAACAAACTAGATAGGAAGATTCTGCCCTATAAACTGGCCCAAATATTTTCAATTGAACTACCGACTGAATTTTTCCATCGGTCAATTTTTTTAATCGATCAAAGCAATTAAAAATAAATATGACATTAAAATTTTTTATGACCGATTAAAGAAATCAAAAAAATACAATATCTAGGACTAAGATTCGTTTAATTGGTCTCACATATCTTTAGATTAAGCAATTACTGTAATTGATAACCTTACTCAATCCATGCGTTATTTTCTCTATGACCGAATTGTATAACATCAGTCTTTTTTTTATATGACTAAATATATAATTGATTGGCCATGAAAGCATTCTCATGCAGTACATGACCAATAAAAGCTTTCCATGACCAAATTTTTTTAAAAAAAATTGGCTTAACATATATATTCGGTCTTGTTTATGTATATATGGCCAAAGACATCATGCACCAACATTCTTATAATTAACTCATGATATATATGACCGATTAGCACTCAACATTCCCCAACTTCCATGAATGGCTATATATATAAATATATGACCATGACCGATGGCCTACTAAAGCTATTTCTTATATTAGTTTGCCAAGAATTTTCCCACAACTAGTGGCCTTAATGCTAAATCAGACATTCACTATGCATGGAATTTATTTTACTAATTTTTGCACTCATGGCCATACTTCCATGACTGATTAATTCAGTCCTTTTTATTATTATTTTTAATTGGTCACTTAAGATTTCAAATGGCCATCCAATTTAATTCAGTTCTATACACATATAATATGACCAATTATATTTCATGACCCTCTTGACCAACTCCTCTTTTTGTTAATTGGTCTTAAACCCTTGTAGTTGATATTTCACTCAACTAAACATGGCACTTGGTCTTGACTGATCAGAACCACTTCCACCAATTTAAAGTCCTTTTTTTTAATTACTCACTTTATTGATTTGGTACATATAACCAAAGTTAACATTAGACTTCACCTTGACACTTCCCTATGATTCTCTTCTTGACTGAACCAACATATCTAAGTAATTTAATGTCCGAATTTTTAATGTTTAATCGGTCAATCATGACCCCAACTCTATAGTAAGGAAAAATTTTAATTGAAGTAACTAAAGAATACTTACCTATAGTTGATTGTGGTAAGAGATTGACTTCCACAATATGTAATTTCTTTCAAATGATCTTGATCGGCCATAATTAAATATCTTCGTTAGATGTTAAATTTATGGGCAATGTGCCCCTAGTGTGATTGAATGTGTTTATATCTTGTCCTTTTGCACAAATTGAACTTAAAAAAATTTCTTAAAAGGTCCTACTTTGCACATCCTCTAAATTGTACCCCCTTGCACTTCATAAGGCAATCAGTTATACCTGCTCAACTTTTTCTTCCTTGCCCTATCACTTACAACTTAAGGTTCTTTTAGTCCCTCTTTTACATATTTTCTAATCCATTTTGTTTACATCGACCTTAGACACTTCTGTTGGCCATTTACACCCTTTTTTAGGTATTAAAGCCTCTTAAAAATTTTGAGTCTGAGCTTATGCCTTTGCCACTCTTTTGAAGCTCTTAGTTTGAATGCCTTAGAATTTAACCAAATTTCTCTAAATCGGTCTTTAGTTCCTCCTTTTGGATGTTAGAAGGCTTTATTACAATATGAGGATGTGACTATTTCTTTAATTACCTCATCTAGAACTTCAACTTCAAGGCAAGACCGACTTATCAGTCTAGGAATAAGTCCTTAATCAATACTACATTTTTCTAAGGCAACCTTTGAAAAAGATTGATTAGTCTTCAGTGGCCTAGATTCATATTGGCAAGGTGATAAACCCATTTGAAATCTCATGTTTGGATTTATCTCAAACTCATCAAGTGCCCCTAGTTTTATCACCTACCATAATTACTAGAAGATTGATCGATCCTAAAAGGCCTAAATATATAATCAAAAGGTAATGAAGCCCTATCTGTCTTATCATGTTCAATAGATGCCCCCTGTTTTCTCACCCAATCATATTGATTAAAGGTGAAGTGAGCACTTGATCTCTAAGAATTTTGATTGATCAATCATCCTTTATCATTTGCTAACTTGTTATCTGGCCTCCTAAGAATTTGAAAATTGCCATTTTGCAAGTATATGGATCTTTCTCTTGGATCTTCATAGTTTTGTTTAGGATTCTCTACGATTGGTCTTCCTTCAAAGGTGGACACTAAACAATGTAAACCCATATTGAATTCTTCCATGTGCCTATTCATGGCTTCAGAACTATCAATGAATGACATAAGCATCTTGGATATCTAACTGATTACATCTGTGAACCTAGAATGGTTCTCGTTTGAAACTTCACTTCCTGAGAGCTCTATATCTCCAATCTTCTATGATATTGTCTATACATGCATACAAGGTCCCATCGAGCATGCCAAAAAGATGTTGGGCCTTAAGAATATTAAGAATTGGCCCAAACACCTTTTGATTGTTTAAATGGGTTCATGTGAGCCTTTTAAAATATCATAAAAGATGGTATTGAAGAACAAGAGTTTTATCATCAGCTCAAGGTGGTGACAGGGGCAAAAAACAGGTTCAAGTCCCTTCTAACTTATTTGATTTGGATTAAACAGGAGGTTTAATTCATCGGGAAGCTGTTGATCACTGGGATTTGGATAAAAATAAACAACAAGTCTCATAAAATAGCTTAGAGCAGTATATTAAGTTTTGATTGAATATGTGTAGAGACCTTTACAATACAAACACTTTGGCTTTTATAAGCCTAGAACCTAACTAAACAAGGAAACAACCTAATTTAAAAACTTACCTAATCTTACTTAAGGAAATAAATCATAATAAAAACCTTCCTAAATAACAATAAGTCAACAATCCATATCTAAGGAAATGTATAAAACATGCTAAAAATAAAAGATACACCCACTTTACTACCACAATCCACATTTGAGGAAATGTGTAGGCATTTGAGAGTGAGTTGGACATGTTGAATAGTGAATCCATCTTCCAAAGTGCATAAGGTCTATTGAATGCTTTCGATAGGAGCTTGGATCATTTAGGCCGGTACAAACAACTGTACAATAAGAAACTAGAAATTTTATTATGGATCCCTGTCCATATTGCTATATGGACAAGGAGTCCATCATGTGTTAAAGGGAATAAAAAAAGTTTTTTTGGTTACATGGAACACAAATGGAATATCATTATCTCAGCCTTGTGCATCCAATTTGAGGCTAATATAATGATATGTTCCACATTCTTTTCCTCAACTTTAGAGTTTAAAGTTAATCATCATATGATCCCACTTATATTATTTCACAAACCAAATTTAAATTTAAATTTAAATTTAATATATATATATATAACTGATCATTTATAGTAATTGTATAAAACCTAATTTTATGATCAATGAACATAGCAAAATTCTTATTTTAATGTGTATAAATTCTAAAAACTAATAGCCATTATTGTTCTTAATTAGTTGTAATATATAGAGGTCATTTGTTATTAATTGTAGGTTCATCATAATTTTAATATATTGCTTGTCAAATTCATTTGTTTACTTTTTTTTTATCTAATGAACCTATTTATTTTATATTATAAACATATATTATTTAAGTAATGAACCTGCAATATTTAACTAAAATAAAAAGACAAGTAAAACTCTATTTATTATAATTAAAAAATTAAAAATTAAATGGTAAATATTTTTTAATGAATAAAATTTTTAGTTTGACAAAAAGCATGAATAAAAAATTAAATTCAACCACTGTAATTAATAAAATAAAATAAATAATTGTTTGATAGATAAAAAATACTTTTAAATTTTTTAATGAAATTAAAAGAAAACATTAATGAACATAGAGTTGAAAATCAATGAACCTAGATGTAAAAGTCAATGAATATGCAAGTGAAGGTTAATGAATATATATTATTTAAACAATGAACCTATATGTTATCTTATGAGCATACATTATTTAAGTAATGAACATATATTATTTAACTTTAAAAAAAATAAAACTCTATTATTATAATAAAAAAATTAAATAATTAAATATATTATTATTATTATTATTATTATTATCATCATCAATGAATATGCATTATTTAAGCAATGAACCTATATGTTTTATTTTATGAACATATATTATTTAAGTAATGAACATATATTATTTAACTACAATAAAAAAAATACAAGTAAAACTCTATTATTATAATAAAAAATTAAAAAATTAAAAATTTTATTATTATTATTATTATTATTATCAGGAATTTTTTCATAAATAGACCAAAAACCAAAATTATTATCTAAAGCCACATTGATAAAAAAAAATTTCAAAACTAACTTTTTTTTTTTTCAAAATTAACTTCTCTAACTTTTTTCTTTCAAATGTGAATCACTTTTTTCCTCCCTTATTTTTAAATATTGTCTTCTTTTAAAAAAAAAATTATCAATATTTTTTTCTACTATCTTCATTTTTTTTCTCAATATTTTTTTGTTAAACATTTTTTTCTATTTTTAAGGTACTATCTTTTTTTTTCAATATTTTTTCTATTACCTTCATCTTTTTTTCTCAATGTTTTTTTGTTCAACAACTTTTTTATTGTCTTTATTTTTTTTCCATATTTTTTTATGCTCAACATTTTTCTACCTTTAGGGCACTCTCAACATTTTATTTTATTTTTGTTCAACATTTTTTTTTATTTTTAAGGTACTATCGTCATTTTTTTTCCTTAAAGTTTTTTCTTTCTCAATATTTTTTTCTCTTCAAAGCTTTTTTAAGGTATTATCTTCTTTTTTTTTTCTCAATATTATTTTTTTGCTCAACATTTTTTCTATTATCTTCATTTTTTTTTCAATGTTTTTTTTGCTTCAACTTTTTTGTATTGTCTTCATTTTTTTCTCAATACTTTTTTATGCTCAACTTTTTTTCTATTTTTAAGGTACACTCAACATTTTTTTTAGGTACTATCATCATCTTGTTTTCCTCAACGTTTTTCTTTCTCATTATTTTTTTTCTCTTCAAAATATTTTTTTTTCAAATGAATAATTATGAACTAAACATCTTCAAATGTTGTAAAAACAAGCTATAAATATCTTCAACTGTTGTAACAACAAACCATAAATAAAATTTTCCCCTTTTATGTTCTTAAAAAATAAGAATTTTATTTTTTTTATTTTGATTTGTTTATTAAAATGTCTAAAAAGTTTTTTTTTTTCAAAAAAAAAATTATCTTAAACTTATTGATTATCAATATGTAACATGTTTACAATTTTTTTATAACGTATTTGTAACATCAAACAAAAAAAGTAACAAAAAGCAATGCTAAAAAAAACAACAACAACATGAAAAACAGAAACAATAAAAAGCAACTACATTGAAAAAAAAGCAACAACACTAAAATATAGTAGCATTGGAAAGCAACAAAAAACAACAATAGATAAAAAAGAAACAATAAAAACAACAACTGAAAGACAATAAAACAACAACAACAAACATAAAAAAAATGTGTCTTTTTTGGGCCAAATTTTGAGAGAAGCAAAAACAAAAAAACCCTGAAGAGGGGAGAGTTCAATTTATAATTCTCACCCTTAATTTATGGTAAAAGTAGAACTATCAAACCAAGTAAAAAATTTATAGAGCCACTAATTTGTAGAATCTCATGCAATAATTTACCTGCTAAAATTCAAATTTTTTTTAACAAACCAAGTAATATTTAAACCAACTAAACATATACATCAGAGTTTAGGTACATGTCCAAAACATAAGGAGGCTTAACAATCCAAGTTGACAGTACAAAAACTATGAACCATGCTTTGCTATCCAATCTGCTACCTGATTGGCCTCTCTCTTAACAAAAGTAATAGTATATGCCCTCCCACTACTGGCTATAAATCTAATATCTTGGATCATAGCTACAAATTCCTAAGGAATATCCTTCAAAATGCCCATTAATTGCCACAATAACTTGCTTGGAATTTGATTCAAACAAAGCATGATCCAATCCACAATATTTGGCTTATGTGACAGAAGCTAGAAGAGCTAAAGCTTTAGTTGACAGAGATGACAATGTTTTCTGAAAAAAGCACATATCATGTCTAAGCTTACCAGTTGAGTCTCTAGCCACCACCGCCATATTAGCTTAACCTAATGGGTAAATTCTATGAACAATACCAAAACTTTGCCCTTGATTACAAAATGGTACCATGTCATGACCCAAACTGAAAAGTCATGACTGGCGCTAAAGAACAGGAATTTTTTCGAATCCAGAACCCGTAGCAAACTTTAAAATAAAAACACATACAAAAAGAACACAAAAATGCACCAAAATTAAAAATTTAATTAATATAAAATAAATCTTTATATCATAACAATAAAATATCTTCATACAATATTCAAATACAAGGTCTCTCTAACTAATACAACGCAATGCTACAATAATAAATACTACTACTATAGCGATTACTAAAATACAAGAAAATGTATGGTTCAGTATTTACATAAATCAGTTGGAGAGGAAAGAGTCCGACAAATAATTCTACTAGGGAGGTCTAAGTAAAAGATCCTAAAAAAAATATTGAGGGGAGTTAGACTTCACTAAGTGAATTATTATAATATATTTACATGCAACCTAAAGCCATATACAATCAAGCATCAATATAACAATATATATATATATATATATATATATATATACATAAATCAGTTGGAGAGGAAAGAGTCCGACAAATAATTCTACTAGGGAGGTCTAAGTAAAAGATCCTAAAAAAAATATTGAGGGGAGTTAGACTTCACTAAGTGAATTATTATAATATATTTACATGCAACCTAAAGTCATATACAATCAAGCATCAATATAACAATATATACATATATATATATATATATATATATATATATACATGCATTTCATATAGATGCCAAAAATCCACTTTTTATAATAATAAATGCAAAAAAAAATTTGGGTGAAGGATCGGAACAGAACCCTAAAATATTCCGCAACCTCGATCATTGAACCTCACTAGCCAACAAGCTCATTTAATTCTGAAATATTTCTCTTCTCAATTTTTGGACAATAGATTGACCCCAAGACACTGAGTCAACCGAGCTCCCATGGTCTCACTATCGACAGGATTGGGCCCAAGACACTAGGTCAACCGAGCTCTGGCAATCACACTACTCTCTGACCACAAATATCAATAATCAATTATTCATATCTCACATCAATAAATTCCATAATATCAATCCTAACATTTTAACGTACTAGTGCACATATAGTCCTAGTGTATCCCACTAGGTAGCACGTTCGACTGCTATCCTCCAAAATATTTTATCAAAATAATTAAATAAATGAGATCATATTAAATATTTAAAGCATCCAATTTGTACAAATAAATTATTCAACTTTATATATATATATATAATATATATATATATATATATATATATATATATATATATATATATATATATGCAAACAAACATACATATATATAAATATTAACAATAATAAATATCATTTAATGAAATGAGCATAATTAAATTCATATTTATTAAAAACATATGGATGTTCATAATATTTATCTACATGTAATGTATACATATAATAATACCTCACAGTTGTGCGCTCCTCTAAAATGACTAGACTGACCTAATCCAGTAAGTCTCGGTCTTAACAATAATAATTATTTATTTTTTATTATTTATAAAAAATAAATAATAACAATATTATTACAATTAAATTCTTAATTTTAGACATCTGGAATTTCCAAAGAACAACTCAATCTAAAACATGACTCGACAACAAATTCAAAACTCAGGACCGACTTGATATCACATTTTGCGAGAATTCTACTGAAAATTCGACAGAGTCTCCTCTGTAAAATGAACGTCTCTTTAGTAAAAGTAGAGCCAATTCTACACACAAACACACATCAAATACATAAAATACTCAACTTTTCAAGTTGGCCCCCCAAACTACAATTATTGCCCAACCAAAAACTAATATACTCAAAATCAATAATAAACTAATAAATATTCAAATTCACTAAAATTCATAAAAATCATAAAATACCACAATTCAATTTATTTAAATAATAAAAACATCAAAGATATTTATTTTCAAAATAAATAATAAAATCCCAAATATCATTAAATAATATTAATAAAATCCATTTTTCAAATATTCTAAATTAAATAGCATAAATTACCAATAATTATTTAAATTCCTCAAATATATAATAAAAATAGCTAAAATTTCATTTAATCATAAAAATAATAAATAAAACTATTATTTGAATATATTTCTAGAAATTATTATTAATTAGCTAGAAATAGTAAATAATTCATAAAAATTATTTTAATACTATCTATTACTCAAAAATTATCCAAAACATAATATTTAACAATAATTTCAATTAAAATATAAAATTTTTTAATTTATACTAATTTTTTCAAAAATTCAATTTTCACATAAACATTCAAAAATTCATAATAAATAATTGGAATGCAATTTCAATAAACTTTCTTAACAAAATATGCTTGAAATAACTAGTAGAATTTATTTAAAATATAATTTTCCTTAGCTCAGAACAGTAAATGAACAATAACCCTAAGCCTGCAAATTCAAAATTTTTAGAAAAATAAATACAAATCACATTTAACTTCCTCACAACCTCTACAACAATTAATTTCAAAGTAACAATAGATAGTAAAATCAAATAAAGACTTAAATTAACAAAAAATTCAAAATACTAAAAAATGAATTATACAAAAATGGGATAATAACTGGAGTCGAAACTCAAAACGGTTTGAAGATTTGGGAAGCTTGGAGAATGAGCTTTCAAAAGAGCCTGACGTCGGCCTCCATCATTGCCTAAATCGTCTTTGGTGAGCAATTGAAGTTTTGGACAAAACAAGCAAAAAACATAAGAAGAAAAGAAAATAATAAGAGGCAGAAGAAGAAATGAGGAGGGGAGGGGGGGGGGGGGGGGGGGGGCATAAGTCTACTGGATATTTGACTTTTTTTTTTTTTCAAAAAGCATAAAAGACAACACTTAAAAAAATATGATATTATTTTATTTAAAATATCCTCTCTCAATAATTTCACACCACCAAATATATATATATATATAACGATTAATTTAATTTCACAAATAATAATATTAATAATATTAAAATAATATTCAACACTAAATATTCAAAATTAATTTTACAAAATAATTAAATATTATAATTTAATAAAATAATTATTAACACTACAAATCTCAAAAATTAATTTAATAATTTATAAAATTTTGGATTATAACATACCATTACTTCAATTTGTATCTTTTTGGTTCTTAAACTTCAATTTTAATTTTATAGGGAAGTATAATACAACAATCCGACCAATTTTAATGATAGAGCTGCCACATCAGCAGCCATAACTGTGTGACTCAACTTTTTATTTTTTCAACTTTTTTTTATGAAAAAAAAAGAAAAATTTAAAATTACTTACTTAGCCCTTTGTTGAAAAAAAGTTGAAAAAAAAGAGAAAATGTTGAGTAACACTAACATGGCTACTAATGTGGCATAAGACGTGGCAACTCATTAAAATTGGACGGATTCTCGTGGGTGACTTCCCTGTAAAACTAAAATTAAAGTTCAGGAACTGAAAAGATACAAATTAAAGTAATGGTAACATTTTGTAATTAAGGGTAAAGTTTTGGTATCGTTTATAGAATTTACCCTTAACTGACTCTTTGCAAAAAAATGCATCAGTGTTGAATTTTAAATACCCTAATAGAGGAGGGTTCTAGATAATTGAGAAGTCTTATACTTCTCTAGGCTGAGTTGTCCTTGTTGTACATGAAACACTCCTTGTTTATGTACATGCATCCATTGATCTTTAACATATTGTTGTTGGCTCTTGCCTTTTCTTGTTGAAGATGACTTCATTTTGGCTTTTCTAGATTTGCCAACACAGAGAGATGGTAAAATCTAGCAATTCTTCTCACCCTTACTCCTCAAAATCTATAGTCAACTGCATCCACCACCTACATAAATGAAGAAAATTCAAACTTATCATATTCTCAATGAATTAAGAGCATTTTTGAAGTAGTTTAATTATCGAAATTATCATAGTAGACTAAATGCAATTGAATTCTTGCATTTCCTAATTGTACAATAAAAAAAAATATAAATAAACAATTAGCTATTTAACTCCTATCAAACCTAACATTTATGGCATCAAAAGATAGCATTGACAATGAAGAGAGCATCCAAACATGTCTTAGAAGACTCCAACAATATATTCATCAGTCACTGCCCTAACACTTCCCACTACCAATTAAAGAAATTAGAGTAATTTATGACATTGCACTAGGTGTATAGTAGCTAACAGGCAACAGGCCTACAAGCTTCATGAATATTTAAAAAAAAAGACAAGGAGATCATGCAATAGTATAGATCAAAATGACACTGATCGATACCATTTTTGTTCTTTAATGTATGTAATGTATTTAAATTTATACCTAACATGACATGCTTTTTGTCTCTTTGAGATGCCAAATCTAAGGTTGATTCTGAATTGTCCAACAAATAATAGTCGAGATGGAGAAGACAAAGTTTGTCTTCCTATTATTGTATACTGACTAAAAACCAAAGTGTGAAGTCATGATATATCATTTGTCAATTGTCGATATGCATAATCATTTTTTTCCTTTAGCATTTTCTATGTTCCTTCTCACATAAGATTAAAGTTTGGTCTTATGTACCTAGATCATGACCTTAAGTTCAACATATGAACTCACAAATTATCTTTTGAAGACTTTATTAAGGAATAATTATTTAAGTAAAACTTCATCAACCCATCTACAGATGTTTTCCTTTAAGTGAAGAAAATTAATTTATTAATGTTTTCCTTTCATGCATTAAAATCTAAAGTCAAAAAGGACAATTCATAGTGATTCTTTTCTTCTTTTAAAATTCACAAAACATTCAGTTCCTTTACTATAAAAAGCTCATAACATCTAATAAAGTGATAAAGAAAATTATTCTTATTCTTATTCAAAAAAAAATGCAATAAATATAAATCCAAAGCAAAGAATTTTCAAGCTAGCAACTTAATTGTACCAATTTTGGAGTTTTATACAATCAAGAATCAAAATCCAAAACAAGAACTCAAAAGCTGGTAATATTCTTGAGACAACTCATTTTCTTTGATACCCAAATCATTACAAAAGAAAAATACAAATAGCTAAATAGTATATAGGGTGTAAGTGATGCATGCCCCACAGTATAAACAAGCATTCGATTCGCTAAACTTCAATCTTAATCTACCAAAATTGTCCTTAAACAAACCAAAGTACATATGGCTATAACTATCTTGTATGCATCTTTTACATCCTGAAAAATTGGTCTTTTCATGAATCCCTAAATATCTAATTCCAAATGCAAAAAATAATAATTAATTATTTCAATTCAACTAATTTTAAGTTGAAGAAAAAAGAAAAAAAAAACATATTGGAATTGAGATCAACCTCCATAGTTTGAATAGTAATGATTTGTGAATGCTCTTTCGTTGATACCTTTGCCGCCTGATCTTCCACATATATTGTAATTAACTTTGATGCTTCTTTAGATTAGTTTTATATAATCAATATGGACATGTAAGGGTATATATATAAAGAGAGAGAGAGAGAGAGAGAGAGAGAGAGAGAGATACCATTCATTTGAGAGCACAAAGTCTTCATGTATTGTAAGTACTCCTCCATCTTCCCTAATTACACAACAGATAACTAAATTCATGATTCACCAATTATTAAAGCGAAGTTCAAACTTGTCTTTTTGGGAATGATTTTTTATTATCCATTTATATGTACCATGGGAAACAAATGCATCGATCAATAATTTCTAACCCATTTTTGAGATGCTGATAATCCAATTGAAGATAAAGAGAGGAGAGATTAGCAAAAAAAAAAAAAGTAGCTCACTCACTCCTCTTCTTCCTTAAAGGAGAAGGGTTTTAGCATTAAAGAACAATGGCTAAAGAACAAAGGCCAAAAATGAAAAAAAAAATAAAAACATGCAAAACGCTGAGAAGCTATTTTTAAAAGATAAAAAGAATGCATGCTAAAAAAGAAAAGAAGGGTTAAAATAGGCTCATTGTTGTTGTTATTGTTAAACCCTAAGGGGTAAAATAGTTATTTTTAATGGTCACAAGTAATTAAGTAAAATTATATTTAATCTATGTGTTTAAGTGTTTATATTCAAGTTAATTAAAATTACAAAATTCAAGTCCAGACACAAGCAATGACAAGTCAATATATTGATTTTTCAAGTTTGCAGCTCTATTATAAATGATGATGAACTCATCATTGGTGGTGATTGCGGACAAAATCGAAGATAAGATTTTTTGCTAAAACCTAAAGTCAAATTTGGTCAAGTATGATGAGAATCTTTATTACAAATGATAATAAGCAACTCCCAAAATTAGAAAAATTGTTTAAGCAAAAGTATGAAGTTCCAATTTGTAATTTTCTCAAAATTCATTAAGCAAGCCATGACATACCTATCAAGAGTGGTGATAGAGTTTTCATGATTGCAATGACGGGCCAATTCCAAAAGTGCCAGAGAGTTATCATGACTATAGTCACCACAATTATTATGATCATGAAAGAGTGCGGATTTGAATTTTTATCTTGGTGCCCCGACTGTCATAACCAATGATGATTTTTCATGAGTCATGACAACGAGAAGAATTCCTTTTTCTTTTGTGGTTGAATGGTTCTATTTGCATTAAATGCACCTCCAACAACTCTTTTTCTCTTAGATAGTTTAAACACTATCAAGAATAGAGCTGGAAATAATTAATGAAGTTGAGAAAACATCTTTAGAGCAATCTTTGAGCATTCAATCTTGAATTTATTCTTCAACCACCTAAGTTCTCAATCTTTAATTATTGTAATCTTTTTCTATCTCAAAGTGTTATTAAGTGTGGGTTGATGAGTATTTAATTCCATTATTCAATAGCTCAATAGTGAGATTGAGTGAGTTAGGTTAGGGTTTTAAACAATTCTAAGCTAAGAGGATTGTTCTTATCATTTGGGTTAGAGTGTGAGCCTTGGGAAAACACTTGGGTTGAAGTGTGAACCTTGTTAAAACACTTGGGTGACTTAGTTTAAGCTTGTAAGGCTTAATCTACACATTGAAGTGGATTAAAATTCTTAACGAGTGGTTGAGGAAAAGACGTAGGCTTTGAGGGCCGAACCTCTATAAATTCTTTATGTTTTCTAGCTCATCTTCCCCATTTCATATTGCTCTAATTGTGTTTTTAGGTTGCTCTTTGTTAAAAATAGAAAATTGCCCATATTATTTAAAAAGCCAATTCAGCCCACCCCCCCCCCCCCCCCCCCCCTCTTTTGGCACTTGTAGAATTACAATAATAATAATAATAATAATAATAATAATAATAATAATTATTATTATTATTATTATTATTATTATTATTATTATTATTATTATTATTATTAAATGAAAATGTTAAAAATAATAATTGTATTATTTATTTATATAACAATTTGATATTAATTTAATATAGTTATAATTCATTACAATTTTTATAAATCTTTTATTTAAATAGTTATATAATATTCCTACAATATTTTTTATAATTAATTTTTCTCTAGTCTAGAACTAATTTTATATAAAAAAAATATTATGGTCATAATAAATCATAAGATAATAAAAAATTATTAGTTATTTTTTAATAAAAAATTTAAAAATAATAAAAGTTATATTTTTTTTATATAACAATTTAAATATTACAACCCCATTAAACATATAATTTATTACAATTTTAACAAAATTTTCATTTGAGGTATGATACTTTATTTCTTCAATATGTTTAATATTAATACTTTGATTTACTCAAAAATTAATTTCATGTAATTTTTCAAGTTCAACTAATAATTCAAGGATACATATTAATTAATTTAATTTTAAATCATTTTATTAAATTTTATAAAAATATCTAAAACTATAATTATACTATTTTTCTTATCAAAAATATACTTTAAAACAACTTGTATGCTCTATTTGTTATTCAATAATTTTTAATTTATAAAAATATCTACTTTTAAAACAAATTATATACTTTTCCTATTTTCATAAAATTTATTAATTTTGATTTTAATAATTTACTCATTAAATTTAATATTATAAGACTTATAAAATTATGTTATTTAATTTGATTTA
Organism: Mallotus nudiflorus; assembly: GCA_947683625.1. NCBI lineage: Eukaryota > Viridiplantae > Streptophyta > Magnoliopsida > Malpighiales > Euphorbiaceae > Mallotus > Mallotus nudiflorus. The sequence goes on from CANTUR010000500.1 coordinate 153,469, forward strand.
TATTAGATAAAATAGAAGTAAACATAATTAAAATAGAAAAATATATATATTTAACAAAATTATCACTAAAATTTTAATTAATTTAATTTTGTTAGAGATAAAATAGAAATTAACATAATTAGAATAGGATTCATAATTTCAATTAAATTAGAATTATATGTTAATTGATTTCATTTTATTAAATATAAAATAGAAGTCAACCTAATTAGAATAGGAAAAATATTTTTATTTAAATTAGAATTACATTTTAATTAATTTTATATATATTTAATTTTGTTAGAGGTAAAATAGAAGTTAGCTTAATTATAATAAGAAATATACTTTTAATTATATTAGAATTATATTTTAATTAAATTAATTTTTATAAAAGATAAAATAAAAGTTAATCTAATTAGAATAGACAATATACTTTCAATTAAATTAGAATTTTTATTAGAGATAAGATAGAAGTTAACCTAATTAAAATAGGAAACATACTTTCAATTAAATTAGAATTGTATTTTAGTTAATTTAATTTTTGTTAGAAATAAAATATAAGTTAATCTGATTAAAATATGAAATACAAACAGAACATTTTTTATCCAATTCTAGAATCATGTATAAAATATATATATATACAGGCAAGTAGTGCTTTTTTAGTATTGCTACTGCACTAAGATTTTTAGCTATAAAGTATCAAAAGAAAAAGAAAGGCAAAGCTGCTGGGAACGAAACAAAAAACAACATAAATAAGAAAGCAAAAAACGTTAAAAAAAAAAAAAGCGCGTTTTCCTTCACACGAGTGATGCATCCATGATTCATACTGCAATATGAAAAAAATTACATAATATAACAATTAACAGGGGACGGCTCTTTCCTTTTAATTTGATAATAGTAAAATTAAATTTTATATTTTAGATATCCTTAAAGAAAAATTATCACTTCCTGACTATATGTTTTTCGTTTAGTTCTTCAATTATAAAATCTTTGTGGTCATAGGTTCCAATTCATCTGAATTCAACACAGAGGGTTAAAATCTTTCAGCATTATTTATTTTATTTTGATTATGAACCCACATGCGTTTATTGTATACAATGGTTTCTTGAGGCACCAGCGCCTAAGAGTTTTCAGGGATCTATGAGTTTAAGGGACACCGCCCCACGAGATATTCTATAGAGAAAAAGTGTAGGAAAAGATGGGTAGGCTTTATATTTACTTAAAGCTTCTTCAGAGACAAACTTGAATCATTAATAACCGTAATCTGTTCTTAAACGTCACCCTGCAACATTTGTAAAGCTTGAAGCGTACTTGCCTTTCCAAGATTAAGGTTGTTATCACCACCATGGCTTGTCAGAAAGTATAAAAATATATGCACATAGTTGGTATAGTGAAAAAAGTCATTTCTGCAGTTATACAATGAACCCACCAAAATTGCCCATCTCTATCCAATCGGTGGAATCCTCTGTTCAGAATCTGATCAAAGCCTGGCAGAGAAGGCAAAAATGGAAGAACATTACCAATCACAGTACTGACGAAGAAGGCCAGAGTAGCAGTAGTGAAAATGTTAGAACAGCATGGAGAAACAGCTTAACCAAATTCTTAGAATCAACAACAGTTCACACCGTTGTAATCTTATTACTTTTTATGGATCTCATCTTAACTATTCTTGAACTTTCATCTTCTTTACTATCATGCACTCCAAAAAGAGATCATTATAAGATGGAGAAACTTTGGTATCATTGGGTAGGAATCGGCATATTGAGCCTGCTTTCTGCTAAGGCAGTAGCTTTAGCTGTTGGGCTTGGCAGCTCTTTCTTTAAGCGACCAGGTTACGTTGTTGATGGTACAGTTGCTATTATGGCGCTGTTTTTGGAAGCATTTTTAGAGAGGAAAGGCGGAGGTTTGCTTGTCATAGTGAGTCTGTGGAGAGTAGTTAGAGTGGTGGAGAGTGCTTTTGAGTTAAGTGATGAGGCCATAGAAGCACAGATTGAAGGGATCATATGTCAATTTGAGATGCTTAGAGAGGAGAATGCAAGACTATTGGAGACCATTGCTGAGAAGGATATTATCATAGGCAAGTTACAAGAGATAATAGAGAAGCTAGCTGCGACATCAACCGAAATGTAATCATTGTGAAGCTTTCATCAGACAAAAATAGCTTAATTAGCTAGGCATTTCTTCCACTTCAATAAAAAGGCAGTAGAAATTAAAGCATTAGCTGCTTTTTTGTTTTTTCTTTGTCCTCAAGGTAAAAAACATACAATTGATCAGAGCTTTTTTCTTGATCTTTTCTTCAATTTTTTTTTTCTCTAGTATAATTTTTTCATAAATTTATTCCAATTTTTAAAATTTGGTAAAAATTCAATAATTTGGTCGATTATATTTAATTCTAATTAATTAATAAAATACACACATAACTGCCTTAAAAAGGCTGTCTTTAAGTATCAAATATATGTGTATTCTTTCTTAATTTTGATCAAATTAAAATATTTTGCTAAATTGAAATTAAAAAAAAATCTACAACAAATTGCAATAATTTTTAGAACCGATAAACCTCTATAATTGTTCTATAATTACTAGAACAAAATTTAAAAAGAAATAAAGCAGTCAGAATTAATGCATCTATTCTGATACAAAGACACTTTTTTTTTATAAGCAGATAATTTTATTAAAAAACCAGGAAAAACTTAACATGAGGATGGCAGCTAAACCCAAGCCAATAGGCCTCCTCAAAAAAAACCAACCTAGGCAACCTCATGTTAAGTGAAAAAACCTGGAAAGAAACAAGGATCGTAGAACAAAAAACAAACCGAAAATGAAACGATACAAAAACTGGATACAACAGCACTGAAGCTACCAAATAAGAAACCGAGTGCAGAAGATAAGAAAAGAAAAGTGCAACCAAGGATCCAGCTTGACCTAGAAGGAAGGACTATGAATCATCAACTAGGAAATTGAAGAAATGGAGTAGAACTCAGAGATGAGCAATAAAATCCTTTTGCCTGACAACACCTTGCTTAGCCAACTGATCCGCAACAGAGTTACAAAGACAAACTTAGAGGAGCAATGATACTATATTGCTGCTAGATTCTGGACTCTTTGATGCAACTGCAAAAGAAATGAAAAAGGAAAAACCAACAAAAGAAAGAAGAAGGCCACACTTCTCAGTAATTTTAACAAACATTTTTAACCTCATCTACACAAGCAATTAAATCCACAAAAGCTTTGAGATTATTGTTCGAAGAGCCACCTTCCTTCACAGCATCTCTTGCTAACTCCTTCCATTTCATTGCATTCTTTTTCATATCTTTTCCTTTTTCACCATCGTCCATCACCAGATCAAAGCACCTCTTTATCTCCTCAGCTTCAGCAATTCCTTTTTCATTAGGTTGCACTCTTACCCCAGTCTTCCAAAAATCTTTGACCAGCTTAGAATTCGTCAGTTGATCTGTCCACTGAGGAAACGCCACCACTGGAACCCCACAAACCAAGCTTTCAGAAGTTGAATTCCAGCCACAGTGAGTCATGAAACAACCTATTGCTTTGTGGGACAGAACCTCTACTTGACTACACCATGGCACTATCATCCCCATCTCTTCCATTTCTTTTCTACTGCTTATCGCTTCTCCTTTTGAATTTTCTCTTACTACCCACAGGAATGGACGGCCTGTATCAATCACTGCTCGTACCATTTCCTCCATTTGTTCCTCTAAGATCACGGTTATGCTTCCAAAAGATATGTAAATTACAGAAGACTCAGGCTTCGAGTTAAGCCATTCAATGTAATTATTATTCTCAGACCCTTGGTAAAGATCACCTCCAAATGATGCATCAGACGGATCTTTTCCATCAAGAAATGCCGATGGAATCAAAGGGCCAACTCCAATCAACTTGTACTTACTAATTGAAGTTAAGGCCTCAGATTCTAATGCATCAAAGGTGTTAACAAGTACTTTGGGCTCGGAATCTTCATCAAGTATATCTAAGTGCTCTTTCATTAATGAAAGTGCAAAGGCATATTCATTTGCATTTGCAGGAAGGAAAAAGGACGGCAGATCATGACTAGCAAGGGGTGGCAACCCAGGTAAGTGAAGCAAAACTGAGGGATCATTGATTTGTTTATCTATGGCATCACCATAACCATGGAAGTAATGGTAATATACATCAAAAACTGTGGCTGGTTGACTCCAAAAAAATACTGAGGGAAGATGAAATTCTCGAGCTACAGTTGCCACCCAAGGAATAAGAACGCTGTATGCTACAAAAGTAAAAGGGTACTGATCATTACTGGTACCTGCCTTTATGAGCTCACGCAGCGTTTCTAAGCCATGAAGCCTAAGCTCAGACAAGTAGTTTTCAAAACGGGTGATGGGCTTAAATCCATCATCGTTTCCATCTGAGAAGGATGCAAAAGATAAGGCATCAGGGATTCCAGTTTTGGCCATGCGGCGTTGGCAACCAATGCTGGTGGCGAAGGTAACTTTAACGCCCATGGCTATTAGGCGCTTGGCAAATTGAAGAATTGGGTTGATGTGGCCTTGACCAGGAAATGTTACCAGGAGAATGTGAGGATTTACCATCTTGACTGGGTGTGAGATTGAGTAGTAGATGTGAGTTTTCTAGCTCGCTTGAAGAATGGAGATAGCTAGTTTACATGGAATTGATCATAACTTGCAGGGCTTGGGATATTTTCAAGATGCTATTCCATTTTACACTTGAAAACAACATTAAAAAGCGTAATTATTATGTGGTTGTTTGTTTTTGTCGGCTTTTCTTTTTCTGTTTATGTTTTTTTTTTTTATGAATATTGCTTGGACATTCATTTTTTATCCATTCACGATGTTTGTTCACTTGCGTGTTTATCTTGTCAATTTGCACTATGAAAAGCTTTCAGTCGATTGTTTTTCATGTGCAATAATTGCAGAATTTAATTTAATTTTAATTTTTAATTATATATTTTCAGTTACCATATTTTTTATATATAATATATTTTTTTTCCTTATCATCATTTAAATCAAATGAATCTTAATTGTCTAAAAAAAAATTGAGAAGCATTATTTTTTTTCGTTTAAATACGAAATGTATTGGAAGAATCCCAATTGTAGATTCAAATTAATTCTCGTTCGACTTGAAATAGACCCCGAATGACAGTAAAAGTCTACCTTAAGAATTTTAAAATAGTTAAATACTTAGAATTCAAAACTGAGATATCTTATTAAATTGAAAGAATTTCTCACCAATTTATCCACACTCTCTTGAGTCATTGAAAAGTATTATTGAAAACAAATAAAAGAATAATGACTTGAAAAGTAACCCAAAAAAATGTTTCAAATAAAAATCTTCTAATAAAAAATTATTGTATATAATAGGAATAATTTATATAAATTAAATTTTTTAACTTGCCAATAAAATTCACAATGTAAACACAATTTATTTATGCAAAATTCATTTATCTTTGCTATAGATCTAGTTTATTAAAAATAATAGTTTCAACCGGCAGTTTTTTTTTTTTTAATACTAGATTAATGAATGATTGAAAGAATGTTATGAAAATTAAAGAACAAGAAAATATGAAAATTTATTCCATTTCAGTAATTAAAGATTGATTTGTGTAAAAATTTTTATGTCTTGATTATAAATGAAATACACACTGATTTTGGTGAAAGAAATTAGAAAAGAAAAATCTTAGCAGATCCTCAAAGATAAATAAATGAATATGCAATTGATGTTTGAATATTGGAAGGTAATATTTAATTTCCAATTTCGTTAGTTTGTTGTTGATCCCTTTACAATCCAATGAATTTCAATTTTTTTTGGTGACTCATATTTTGTGGTCAATACTAATTTAAAAAAGGATAAAGATATATACCACTAGTAGCAGTACGTCCCTGTAAGCAACAATTTATTTTTTATTTCTGTATTATTTTAATAATTATAAAAATAATGAATTAATAAATTTAGTTATAATATATGAGTCTTTAAATCATAATACGATAAATTCATCCATTCACTTTTAAATTTTAAATTTCATTAATTTAATTAATTATTCAATTAAAACAATTGTTCAATTAAAATACAATGATTCACCCTTTTTTTATTCATTTTATTTCCTGTTTTCTTAAGTTTGTAATAAACTTCATTAATGCAAAAATTTTCTTTTATTATTTATGAAATATTTCTTTTTGCATAAAATCATATAAAAAAAAAACTATTGAAATCCAAACAAATGGGGAAACAGAGTTCGGAAATTTGCAAAATTGTTTGATTAGAAGTCATAATTTATTGAGGAAGCAATTCCTCTAGCACGCTCAATCCGGTTCACCATAAATTATGCTAATAATTTGTTGGCACGCCCAGTGGAACCAGTTCCAACGAGATGACAAATTTAGAAGTGAAAAAGAAACCTTTAAAGTTGGAGATTCGTCCAACAATTCGCTTGTAAAAATAGGTAAACATCTTAAATAATAACTAGAAGAAGGCTTGATGCCACATGATCAAAATAAAAGTGAGGCACCTATTGGCTATACGGGTCAAAAATTGAATATCACTAATACTATTGCTATTAATGAAAATTGTAATGAACAAACTATTTTTGCAGAAGGGATGAGGCTAATAGAAGATTGAATATGACATATGAACAATTCTTTTCAAAGTTCTATGCAGCAAGTCAATAATTCTCTTAACAATACTAATAATGTTGTTCAGAAAACTTTACAAGAGATCATGAGTTCGTTCTCCAAAATGAACGAACAAATTTCTAAAAAGGGAAGTCAAAGTTTCATCCTAAAAGCAATAGTCCAGCATCAAGAGGAACTTGGACATTTATCTACTAGTCTGGATTATAAAGGAATCTAGGTTTCTATTGATGATAGGTATATTCTCTCATTTCGAAGGAAAGAAATAGGAATTATCAATCAAGGAATAAATTACAACAACCATAATGGTCGGAATGGTAACAATAATATCATATTTATTATTAATCAACAATTTTTTGACAGGATAAATCCAATCTTACAGCTTGAAATTTATGATCAAGAGATGTGCAGCAAGAGAGAGGCACGAGGGGCAGCATTCCCCAAGGTCACATACTAGTTCCTTAAGGGCAACTTCCACTTTCCTAGGTATATATGCCACTTCCTCAGGCCCAAAGGTAGGAGTCAATCTAGATGTTGTATGAAATATTATTCAAGAATTGTATGGACATAGTCTGCACTAAATTGGCCATCTAAAATTCTACAAACCATACCCAAATGTAATTGATAGAGATAACCCCTATCCTACAGGGTATCGTATTCTTTTTTTTCTAGAGAAGATAGGCAATCAACTCTTGAACAAATTACTCAATTTATAATTCAATGTGGAGAGTTGGCTAATTATAAAAATTTCCTAAATATTTCTTAATACGTTGACAAGGGTAACTTACATTTGGTATGCAACCTTGCCCAAAAATTCAATTTTCACCTAGCAAGAGATGGAATATTAGTTTTATACTCAATTTTTCAAAACTGAACCAGAGGTGTGCATAGCAAAACTATCAAGGGTGACTTAAAAGGAAAGTGAAAGTGCAAACCTGTTCATTACAAGGTTCAAGAAAATGAGGAATATATGCAAAATCCTCTTTCTTGAATCTGAATATGTCATGATTACTCAAAGGGTATTAAACTGAGGAAAAATATTCAAAGTGTGGAATTCATGGATTTTTATAATTAGCTACAAAGATCAGTGTATATAAAGAGTTGCTTGAGTAAGAAAATCAAAGAAGAAAAGCATCCAACGACACTTACTTTCAGGATGTTTCAATATTGAAATTGCAGTAGTTGATCATGCAAACATTGGTTCTTATGTTGCTCTTTTTTGGGAAGAAAAGCCCCAAAAACTTGGAAGAGGCCTCAAGGCTCCAATCCTCAAAGCCTATATATATTTGCAGTATTAAAAACTAATTAAATCTTTAATTAACTCCTCAAGGAAGATTTCTTAAAATTACCTCCTAAGCATAAATTGCTTATTAAAGAGGAGCTTAAAGGAAAGAATTATTGTAAGTATTATAATTTCAATAATCATTCCATTAATGTTTGTTAGGTATTTAAAAATGTGATTTAGGACCGTATCAATAAAGGAGTAGTGAAATTCCATAAAAAAAAAGGAAACAATATTGATTAAGGAAGACCTTTTTCTACTAGTGGCAACAATTAACTTTATTTATGTAGATTTGAGAACTTTGCTAAACATAAAGAAGAAAGTCAAAAAGAAGGAGCAAGTATGGGATACTCTTGGAAAACCCTCTAGGAATTTTAACTACCTAATGAAGTATTTAAAACCACCATATGAAAATATTCATAGGGAGTTAATTGTTTCAATATGCTAAGGTAAAGAGTTTAAAGATAAAGACAAGGCAAATTTGTTAGCAAAGTAGAATCATAGGCAATGTCCCAATTGGAGCTTACATTAAAAGGGGCAACTACTAGATTCTCTCTTAAACCTTTAATCAATTTAGCCTTCATATTTTAAATTGAACTAAAGTTTACTAGTAAACCTTTAGAATATGAGTTTTGAGTTCTTGTTATATAAGAAGAACTTAATTAATTTGAGATGAATAAGATTTGGAAGGTAGTTCTAAAACCTAAAAACCTCTTATTATTGACACTAAATATATATTTATGAATAAATTAAATGCGTAAGGTGTCATTACTAGGAATAAGGTTGAATTAGTGGCCAAAGGTTATAATCAAGAATAAGGCACTAATTATGATAAAACCTTTGGTCCCATTACAGGGTTAGAGGCCATTAAAATGTTGCTTGCATTTTCATCCTATACGAATTTTAAATTGCTTCAAATGGATGTGAAAATTGCATTTTTAAATGGTTACATTTAAGAGGACGTATATGTAGAACAATTTTCGGGTTTTGAAAACCATAAATTTCTAAATCATATTTTTAAATTGTCTAAGGCATTATATGAATTGAAATAAGCTCCTAGAGTTTAGTATGATAAATTGAGCAATTTTCTTTTAAAGAAAGATTTTTTAAAAGAAAAAGTTGCCATAATTCTATTCATTAAGAAATTCAATAATGACTTATTAATTGTGCAAATTTATATTGATAATATTATATTTAGTGCTAGTAACCATTTCTTGTGTGAGAATTTCTCCAAGTTGATGCAAAGAGAATTTAAGATGAGCATGATATGTGAACTCAAATTCTTTATTAGACTCCTACTCAAGCAATGCAAAGATGCGATCTTCATCAACTAGATTAATTACATGAGGGAGATCATTAAGAAACTTAGAATGAATGGAGCCAGGGCTAGCAAGATTTTAATGAGCACCATTACTAAATTATCTAAAGATAATAGTGAAAATCCAATTAATGAAAAAAAAATATAGAGACAATATTAGATCCTTTCTTTACTTAACTGCAAGTATATCAGATCTAATATTTGCCACTTATCTATGTACTAGATTTCATTCATGTCATAAAGAGTCTTATTTAAATGTCATTTAAAGGATTTGCAAGTATCTCATTGGCACTTTAAATTTAGGATTTTAGTACCATAGGAATACATTCTTTGACTTAGTTAGTTATTTGAATACAAAGTTTGATAATAGTTTATTGGATAGAAAGAGCAATTCTAGAACTTATCAAATGTTAGGACAATACTTAGTTTCTTGGTTTAGTAAGAAAAAAATTTTAGTTGCCTTGTCCATCGTCAAAGCCAAATATATGGTGACTAGTTATTGTTGCTTAATAGTTTTATAGCAAAAACAATAACTTAAGTTATATGAACCATACCTATATCAAAAGTAAAACTTGGATCCAAATTTGAAATTTGTGCCCAATATCATCAAGATAAGTTATGTTGGTGGAATTGAAACTTGTTGCTTATTAAATGGATGCAAGAACCTTAGTTATTACTAAATGAACAATTACACAATTCTAAGTTTAATCTAACCTAGTAATTGCAATGAAAGGTAGAAATGAAATAATTCAAGTAAACTTACAAAACTTTAAAAGAACAAAGTTAAGGAAGACCTCACTTTAATTGATTAAAATTCACCTCTTCATTAGTTCCCAATTTCTAACCTTATTGTTCCTGTACATTCTCTATAATACCATCAAATCTTCCCACCATATAGTAGCGTGACCTAAGAACTTACAAGAAATAAGTATGCACTTTTGGAAATCACTTATTTCAAGAGAGTCAAATATCTCCTCCACTAGTTGCACCCATTTTAAGTAAATATAAAGATCATTTCTACTAAAAAAAATAAGTCATATGTATACTGAAAATCAAGTTAGAAAAGAAATCCTCATAAAGCATGATCCTTTACATGTTTACATTCAAGGATGCGAATAATGTTGTGTTTTACTCAATTTTTTTATTTTTTCTTAATAATAATCTCACCACTCTTGCCTTTTACTACTTAAATTTTCCAAATATTGGTTGTAATAAAACTAATGCAAATTCTTCAAGAATTGCTCAATCAACTCAACATCATAATCATAAAAATCAAATTAAACTTAAAATTCAAGGCAACTGTTCATGAATCAAATAATCAAGAAAATAAGCAAGTGAACAAAACTTAGCTTAAAATAAAAAAACTAAACCCAATTTAAATAATTAAAGAAGGTGCATACTACAAAAATTAACAAAAGAAACCAAATCTGATTTATAAACCCACTAACAACACTAATAATACAATCTTGAATTAAAATTGAATTAACAAACAATTTTTTTTATTTTTTTAGTTATATGTGAATTTTAACAAATTAAATCACTCAAGAGTCTTTTGATGGATTTCGAACTCTTTTGCATAAAACACAACAATTCAAACTTTTTTTTAATTTAAAAAGAATTGAGAAGAAAAAGAAGAGATTATGCATGAAAACTAAAGGATACTTAACCAAACCTTAAAGTTTGGCTCTTATATCAAATTGATATGAACCCACTAAATGACATGCTCTAGGAACCCATTCAACATGAACCCAAACCCACGCTCTTAAGAAAAGTTCAACTCAAGTTATAAATTAGACATAGGAAACCTTCATTCATGTTTAGTTAGTCCAAACAACCAAAGCTATATCAAAACTTTAACCTTTTGAATGAATAACAAGCAAGCAATAAAGGTTATAAAGAAGATGTCATAATCTATTATCTGAAATGTAGATTGATAAGTCAAAAAGGTTGCATGCCATAAATAAAAACTTTTATAAGAACACATGGTTAACTAAGTAACCAAATAGAATTCTCTCTAAATTTTATTATTCATCCATGATTGCACACCTTTAAGTTACATAAAGTAAAGCCTTTATATAGGCTTAAGGAAACCATAAATAAAACCTAATTAATTTCATAACTAAAAAAGAAAACATTATCCTTTTTAAATAAGAAAATATAATCCTACTTAAATAAGAAAATATATTCTTAATGAAATTTGGATTTATATATGCAACAGTTTTTAACACACTTTTGACCAAGATAAAGGATGAATTGTCTCAAGTCCAAAATAAAAAAGTTTTATCCCTTGATGTTTGCTTTAAGTAACATCCTAAATTGGTTTATTTGGATCTATATTAAGTGAGATACAACCCTTGATATATGTTCAGTTTGCCTAATTTTGTACATGATGTAATAATTTTTCATGATTTTAGCCCAAAAATATGATCAAATTAACCTCAATGTTATTCATAAAAGTTATAGCTCTCTATCTTATCTCTATATAACCTTTTAAATCACCTTAATTTGAGTTTTATATAGTAAGTTGTGGCCCAAATACTAATGCATGCTATAGAAGATATCAATTTATATGAATTGAGCTTGTCTTGAATTTCTGTTTACTTATTAGCACGAACTAATCTTGAAATCTTCCTTTTTGAAACCTAGGATCACATTATTAAGGACCATGGCATTACTATTAATCACATTCCAATTAAATGTAGTAGTATAAGTGTTATTAACCTTTTTATTAATGCAATTCAACATTCTAGAAATAACCATAATGATATTAGGCATCCTTTTTTGTGTGATCATGTTCAAAATGGTGATTTTGTTCTTGAATGTATTGATTTAAAAAACCAACTAGTAGATATTTTTAATAAACCTCTAAGTCAATATTATATTCCTCAAATAGTTTCCTTGAAATCCCTCTTGAATATCTTTCAAAATTATAACTAAAAGGTACTCTTAAATATGGATTTCTCAACACACGACCATACAAAAATAGACACAACATGTATAATCATTTTATCTTTAATATGGCTATGTAAAAATCAAGTCCTTCTCTTAGCAACAATTAAATGGCCTAACAAACAAATGTGCATAATCCCATGTACAAACTTTTGCTCATTATATGATCTTGGACACTACCATGTATAGATGCTTCAATTTCTCTTGAGACTCACACAGTTCACAATATGGTCATGTATTAACCTATATTGAACTAGCCTTTTTCATCCTGAAAGACACATTATTAACTATATAGGCATATAGGTGTTTGTACCAGAACTTGCACTTTTTTCTAAGAGATACACGGTCACTAACACGACCATATACTGACCTATACTAACGAGTCCTTTACACCCCGAAAGAAAAATGCCTATAAACATGGTCATGCAATTACCTATCTTTGAAACTCCTTTGAATCGTAATTCTTTAAGCTTCTTAAGCATATACATGCTTCCAACTTCATGCAAAACTTTTAAAATTCTCTCCATTTATTGGAATATACTTAAATCTCAACAAAAGTAAATATTAGAGGTTATTCTTAAACAAATTCTTGTAAAAAGAAATAAAAACTTAAAAAATAATTAGTAAATTATATTTCAATTTGATTGAAAACAAATAGCACGTAATAAAAAGAAACAAAATTCTTGAAAGAATTTATTAAAAAGTGTAACAAAAGGAAAAAATTGAAAATTTTTTTACTAAATAAATTTATGGCTTTGATACTGTAATAAAGTTGAAGAGAATGAATTTTTCATATATTCAAATTGTAATGTATATGGCTATTTATATATACATATCAATATATATGCATGTAAAACTAGCAAATCAAGGGGAAAAAAGAAAGATATACTAGGAATATTTGCATAATACAAAATTATTTCTTGACTATAATTCAATATTTGAATGGGGTTATATATATATATATATATTAGGTGTAGTTATTAGTTTAATTTAAATAGATAAGAATATTTAAATAATCATATTTAAGTAGATAACATTACTTATTAATTTAATTCAAATAGATAATAATATTTATACAATTTTGTCTAAGTTGATAAGGATAATTAATAATTATATTCAAATAAATGGGAATTGTTCATAAAAACTGAAAATTGAAACTAATATAAATGATAGTTGATATGTATTTCAACAATTATCATTTATTATTTCTTGAAAAAAAAATTATTTTGAAACTGTTGGAAACTAAATAGCTATTAGTTGCACCCCAACAACTGTACCAAGTACTATCTAGGAGGATGTTTGATTTAGTTGATGGTGGCAGTCAATATTTGTTTATCATCAAATAGCTAGATTTAAAATGAGTGGTGAGATTTAAAAATCAATAGCAAATAGTTGCTTTAATCCCTAAAAGCTTCAAATTCTATCAATTCTATTTTGAATTTTTTTTCCAATCAACTGATAGATTAATTGAAGTTATTTTTTATTTTAATTGCATTAGCCTTATTACAAAAATTTGATAATAAAATAACTTCTTTTAAATGAAATTTATACAATTAAATTTTATATTTCACAATAATGTTAGTATAGATATATCATAATGTCATTCTTGTAATGTAAAATGGCATTATACTTTTATCCCTATAGTAATAAAATAATATTCATTTAAATAAAGTTGTTTATTTGAGTATTTATCCTTTAACATTATGTTAAATGAGTTAATTATCATGAGTTGATAATATAAGTGACAAATTCATTTAATACATATGTTATAAAATGTGTATAGTTATTAGATTAATATATGCATAATATTAATCCATAGACTATCAACTATGTTTATTTTTTTAATCAATATGTGATATTGATAGTGGGAGGTAGTAAGTCTCTTGCTACATGATATGATATAGTAGAATAGACAGATGGATACTCATGTGATTAGTGGATGTAATTATGACGTAAGATATGTAATTGCATGGAAATTCACTTTTGCCAATAATCATTATCTTGGACATAATGGTGCATATGGTCCTTTAACTTGAGGTGACATGATCATCCACATACGATTGGTTAGAGTGTGTTACTAGTTACATACAATTGGTAGTCACATATGGGTATATGGTGTAAGGTGGCTCTAGTCAGTTATATGTAGGAATGAGTGATAAGGGAAGATGAAATTCATTACCTGGAGTGAATTAAGATAAAATTCTATGTTATCTAAGTTGTTCTCGATGAATAAGTACCTAACTAGGTCAAAGTTGACTTACCCATAAAAATTTGATGCTAGAAAGGAGTACCTAGTAAAAGTCATGTTTTATCGAGAATTAAATTGAAGATGAGGTCATATGATTAAGACAATTAGAGTTTGACTTGACCATAACTTTAACCGATATCAAAATATTCTAATAAAAGGACTTTGAGTGCACAACAATTATATTTATAGTTCTTAAGAATCTATGGAAAGCATTCATTTCCAATTGGATAATTGTGATATATATGCTAGGGATCACTCATAACTTATGGGAACTAAATGTGATTAATTGAAATTATCACATTTAGCTTAAAGAGAATTTCCTACAATATTAAGAGTTAATATTATTTGTCATTGCTATTTAGATTTGAACCTAGTAAATCACACACATAAAAGTTACATCAATTATAGAAATTATTAATTTAATTATTAACTAAAGTGTTTGATTAATTAATTAAATTAATTGAACTGGATTTACATGTGTGTAGAGATCTAGCATATTGACTATTAATTATGTTTTTAAATATTAGTATGGACTAAATTCAATATGTGATATTAAGTTAAGGACCAAATTGATATTTTCCTTCAATACTTGTTTGAATATGAGTCATGAGATGGATTATAGAGATATAACTTAATAGATGATAAATGAGTTTGATTTATTAATGTGTATTGGAGAGATGGACCTTATTTAAGTGCTAAATAAAGCCCACTTGATTAATTAAAAAGAGGTTATAGAGATGGGCTTATTTAAAAGCTAAATAAGCCTATAATTTTTTTTATTAGTTTCATGAGCCTTATTTAAGAGTTAAATAAGCTCAATCAAACTAAGTCCACTAACTAAAGATAGTACGACCTAAGCATAAGCATGCTTACATGGTCACCACTTAGGCAAATGTTTTTTTATACAAGATGTATGCATGGGTGACACCATAACAAAGGTGTCATAAGCCATTGTGTCACAAGCATGGACCTTTAGTTAATAAAGAATCTCGTCATGTATGAGCTTACATATTTTATACTCAAAGTAAAAAAGCAAGTGGATTATCTCCATATGAATGAGATAACTTATCTTACACTAAAGCTAAGTGAGTGGAGAATCTCTACACATGTTTGTGATATCTCTAATATACAGATGAGTTAATGGATGTTCTTGATAGTATACAAAATAGCATAGTCATTTAGAATCATTTTGTTGACTTTTTCTTTAGCTTGTATGTTTGTGTGATTTTTGGGTCCTTTTAGGCTAATCTCATGCTTAAAAGTGCATTAGAATGAAGAATGGTGCAAGGAATAGTGCAAGGAAAGCTATGAGAAGGAAGCAAAGGAGCATGTTGACTCATTATATTTAGGATTAACTTATGACAGCAAGCAACTATGTTGACTCATCATGAGTGTGCCGAGTCATAATAAAAAGCAAGGGTTTCAAGTCAAGCCCAACTTGGCACAGTGGTGCTGACTCGCCTTTATGCCATTTCATTACACCTTTTCACTTTTACATCTTTTTTAAAGGAGCATGAGTTGGGATGTAGAAAAATCTATAAATACATGAGTCTAACTCTGTTTATGTATGAAAACAATACTTAGTTTATTTTTAAAGAAATAGTCAACATCATTTTTAGTTTTTAGCAAGAAGTTGAAGGATAAATTTGAAGAAATATTGAAGAGTTCAAAGGAGACATTAAGGGAATCATTCAATATCAAGTAAAATTTTAGAGAGCACTGAAAAATTCATTAACATAATCATTTTCTCCTTTCTCTTATTAGTTATTTGATATTTCTTTGTTGTTTGAATGTGGATATAATGTATTTTGGCTAATCCCTTACTTGTTAGAATTGCAAAGAGGAATTAATCTAAGAACTACATTTTTATCTTTATAATATATGAATGATTTAAATTCAATTGAGTGTTTATTATGTTATGTATGATTGATCACCACATATGACTTGCTAATCAAATGTATATAATAAGAATTAATGCATTTTTGTGGAAATACTATTAGAATTATTCAAAGGTTAGGAATTACTTAGAGATAAGAATTTCACTTTAAAGGATTAAAGAATTGGCATGGAACTTCATGATTTTTATTTATCTCTGCCATGTCATGAGAATGCTTATAGATTCTAAATGAAATTACCTTTAGCTGACAATGACAATTGCTTTTAAGGATTGTTAGCTATATTCTCCAATTAATACATATGTTATTAATTATTATAGTTCTTTGATTATTTCTAAATTATAGTTCTAATGAACACTAATTGAATTTGTTGTTAGACAATTTACATTAGATAGTGTAGTTAATGATTCCTTAGTAAATTTTAGATTAGTTAGAACCATTTAACATTTTTTAATATAATATTCTGTGTATTCATCCAAGTATTTGCTCGGTTAATATTAAGTTACTCCAAATACGCTAGTGTTCAACACTCTACTCGCTCTATATTTAATCTTAGAGAAAAGGGTATTACATTTGACCCACATCAAATTTTGATGTTGTTGCCAAGGAATTTATTTAGAAATTTTTATTAACTTAGGGTAGAGAAAGGTTGTTTTAGGCCTTAATTTTAATTAGTTTTTTTATAATTTCTTATTTTATTGATTTGTGATTGTTTGATTTTGATTTTACTTATATATAATTACTTATTTTACTCATGATGATGCTTACTGGAAGTGTTAGTTATAATACTCTATACTTCGATTCTGAAATTGAATTAACTTTACATGCTTTACATAGGGAATAAAGACATAGAAGAGTGAATAAACAAAATTTGAATAATACGGCTAAATCAGAAAGAAGAATGTTAGGGGATTTTGTTATGCTCGACATAACGTGTAATTTTAAAGGAATTTTGGCTCCATCTATTTCCCATAATAACTTTAAAATTAAACCAAGCATCATACAAAATGGTGCAAATTAATCAGTTTGGAGGTTTACAAAGAAAGGATCCATATGCTCACATATTGACTTTTCTTAATGTGTGTGCAACCTTTAAGATCAATGGAGTGACAAATGATGCAATAAGGCTTAGGCTCTTCCCATTTTCAATTAAGGATAAGGCATAATTGTGGCGTGCTAGTTTGCTTAGAGAATCAATCATAACATGGGACTAATTGAAGTAAGCTTTTTTCCATAAATATTTTCCACTACAAAAGATTGCCAAGTTTCGTAATGAGATTACTACTTTTAAGTAGAATGGAAGTGAGACAATCTATGTAGCTTGGGAAATATTTAAGGAGCTTCAAAGGCAATACCTATACCATGGCTTGCCCGATTGGATGAACCCTCAAATTTTCTATAATAGGTTGATGGATGAGAGTAGAAATATTATCATGCAGCCTCTAGTTGGAAATGGATGGATAAAACAGCTAAAAAAGCTATTATTTTGCTCGAAGAGCTTGCATCTTAAGGTTACATGGGTCATGAGCCAACAATGGCAAAAGCAAGAGGAGTTTTGGAGCTTGACACCATTAACTTATTGAGTGCTAATGTAAATGCTCTCACTAAGTTGGTAAGCAAATCTCAAATTAATTCTATTAAAAATGCTATTGTAGCTTGTGAGCTTTATGGAGGATCTCATTTATATTCTCAAAGCAATATAAGTTTTAATGCAAATGAGGATGTGAGTTATGTGTAAGGAGCTTTTAACTAAGGTGGGGGGCTAAGTTTGAATATATATATAACCCTCAATGGAGAAACCATCCTAGCTTTTCATGGTCAAATCCATCCTCTCAACTAAACCCTCCACTTAACCAAAATTATTCTAAACCACAAAACCCACCCAATTTTCCTATAAAACCAAATCATCCTTCTTTTAATGCACTACCACCAAAGTCTAACTTAGAGGGTGTTTTAGAGCAATTCATAAACCAATAATCAACCACTAACTAACAAATAGCATTTTATTATAATAGACATAGAGGAGGGCCCAAAAATTCCTATATAGGCCATTTTTTGTGATTGTAGGAGTAGTAATTGACATGAAAATTGGTAAAATTAAAATGGAAGTGAATGATGAGTCTATTATTTTTTATGTCTTCAAGATGATTAAGAAAACACCACATATTAAAGTTTATGAAAGGATTAATTCACTTGATACCATTGAAGAATATGTAAATGACATTATCCATGAGTGTATAGGTCAAGAACCTTTAGCAAATTCTATATCACAAAGAGCTGATAAGAAATGTTCCAATAAGGAGGTAGTAGCTCATGTAAAAATGTTGGAATTAACTCCATATGCCTTTCCTTATAGGCGTCAAAGGTATAAGACATCAAAGAAAGAGGATGATCCTAAGCCTTCCTCATCAAGTGAAGTGCCTAACTTGGAACTTAAACCTTTGTCCTCCACTTTAAGGTATTCTTGATTCTAAATCTCATTTTCCTTTTATTATCAATTCTTTATTGCCTGATGATGAGGTAAATTCTTTAAGTGATGTTTTGAGTAAAAATAAAGTGTAATAAGATATTCAATTAATGATTTAAAAGGGCTAAGACCAACTATTTGCATGCATAGAATCCTTTTAGAGGATGATACCAAGCCTACCATAAAATCTCAAAGAAGGATAAATCCCACTGTTAAGGAAGTGGCTAGACATAAAGTTCTTAAGTTGCTTGACAATGGGGTCATATATTCTATTAGTGATAGTAAATGGGTAAGCCTCGTTCAAGTTGTTCCTGAAAAGGGTGGCTTAACCATTATGCAAAATGAACATAATGATTTAGTGCCTACTAGGACTATCACAAGTTGGCATATATGTATTGACTATAGGAAATTGAATGAAGAAACTAAGAAAGATCATTTTCACCTTTTATTGATAAAGTCCTAGAGTGATTAGTAAATTTTTCTTATTTTTGTTATTTTAATGGGTTTAGTGGCTTTTATCAAATTCCTATTCATCTCGAAGACCAAGCTAAGACTAATTTATTTGTCCATATGGTATTTTTGCCTCTAGGCGAATGCCTTTTAGCTTATGCAATGCTCCCGCTACATTCTGAAGATGCATATTTTCAATATTTAATGATTTAATAGATAATTGTGTGGAAGTTTTCATGGATGACTTTAGTGTTTATGGATCTAACTTTGCAAATTGTCTAGAGAATCTTTCTAAAGCTCTTGATAAGTGTAAGGAGCATGGACTAGTACTTAATTAAGAGAAGTGCCATTTCATGACACAAAAAGGAATTATTCTTAGGCATTTGGTTTCATAAAGAGGTATTGAAGTTGATGGAGAAAAAATATAAGTCATTGCTCATTTGCCACCTCTAAAGTGTGTTAAAAATATAAAAAGCTTTCTTGAACATGCGAGCTTTTATAGAAGATTCATAAAAGACTTTTCCAAGATAGCAAAGCCATTATACAGACTACTTGCCAAAAAGGCTATTTTTGAGTTTGATGATGCATGCATGGATGCATTTGCAACTTTAAAGAAAGCTCTTACTTCACCACCCATTTTAGAACCACCTAATTAGGAGCAACCATTTGAAATCATATGTCATGCAAGTAATTTTACAGTGGGGCTATTTTGGGACAAAGAAAAGAAGGCAAGTCTTATGTGATCTACTATGCTAACAAACTACTTGATGATGCTCAAATTAATTATACCACCACAAAAAAAAAGTTGCTTACTATTATTTATGCATTTGACAAGTTTAAAGAAAATCTTCTAGGATAAAAGGTCATTATGTATTTTGACCATGCTACCCTAAAGTTTCTTCTAAATAAGAAATATACAAAACCTAGGCTCTTACGATGGATTCTAATACTTCAAGAGTTTGATTGGGAAGTGAGAGATAAGAAAGTTAGTGAGAACCTCATTATGGATCATCTATCAAGGTTGCATCAAGAGGGATGACATAAGAATGATAATGGTGTGGCAATTAATAAGTCATTTCATGGTGAGCTTCTTCTTACTTTGGTATCTAAAGAACTTCCATGGTTTATGGATATTGAAAATTATGTTGTGAGTGCTGTTCTTTTTTAAGGCTTAATTATAGACAAAATAAGAAATTAATGCATGATAGTAAATCCTATTATTGGGAGGAAAAATACTTTATAAGAGATGTGCATAAGGTCATATTAGATGATGCATTCCTCAAGATGAAGTTAAAGATATTTTGAGACATTGTCACTCCTTAGATGTAAGTGGACACTTTAGTACATCAAAAATATCATCAAAGGTACTTCAATCTGGTTTTTGGTGGCCTACATTATTCAAGGATGCTAGAGATTTTTTGTTTACATGTGATAGGTGCCAAAGAATGGGTAATTTATCTGGGAAACATGAGATGTCTTTAAAAGGAATTCTTGAAGTTGAGATTTTTGATGTTTGGGGCATAGACTTCATAGGTTCTTTTCCTAGTTCTTTAGGCAACAAATATATATTGTTCATGGTTGATTATGTCTCAAAGTAGGTAGAAGTAATAGCTACCATTACTAATGATGCAAAGGTTGTTAAGAAGATACTTAAGAAAATTATTTTTCCAAGGTTTGGTACTCTTAATTAGTGGTGGTGGTTCACACTTTTATAATTATATGATTGAAGCTCGTTTGAAGAAATATGGGCTAACTCACAAGGTTACTGCTCCATATCACCCATAAATAAGTGGGCAAGTTGAGGTGAGTAATAAAGAGATTACATGGATTCTTGAGAAAACAATTTCTTCTTCAACGAAAGATTGGGCATTGAAGTTAGATGATGCCTTATGGGCATATAGGACTACCTTTAAAACACCCATTGGCCTTACTCCTTACAAATTGATCTATGTGAAGTCTTGTCACTTGCCCATGGAACTTGAACGGAAAGCATATTGGGCAATAAGGGCTTTGAACTTTTATTTGAAAAAAGTAGGTATGAAAAGGTTACTTCAGCTCAATGAATTGGAGGAGTTAAGAATGAATGCTTATGAAAATGTGAAGTTGTATAAGGATCATACTAAATTATGGCATGATAAGCATATAGCTAAGAAAGAATCTCATGAGGAAGAATTTATTTTACTTTACAACTTAAGGTTGAAGTTGTTTCCCGATAAGTTAAAGACAAGATGGTTGGGTCCTATTAAGGTTATCAAGGTTCATCCTTATAGAGCTATTGACATTGCTAATGATAAAAGGGAAATCTTCAAGGTGAATGGTCTTCATCTCAAGCCTTATTTGATTGGTAAAGCATTTGCTCCTAGGGAGTCAATCTCTCTCTCTACACCTTAAGCTAGCCAAGGTATGGTTAAGCTATAAACCACTAAATGTAGCAAGGTATTACTTTGTCATTCTATTTTTTCTATCTATTTATTTAATCTATTTTCTAATATTTTATGTCATTTTCTTATCTTTGGATTTGTTTGAACCATATTTTAGTATTAGTAGTATTTATAGTTTTATTTGTATTTGTATTTATTTTATTTTAATCATTTAAATTTATGATAATCCTTTCTTTTACATATTCTTTTATAAATTTGTTTTTCTTTGATGTTTTCCTAGTTTATTTGCATATGTTTTTCTTTTATACACATTTTACTTTAATTAAACAATATAAAGACATAAATTTGAATTTGATTAATTAAGTATAAGTGGAATTTTTATCACTTTGGCTCCATGCCGAGTCATCACCATAGTGCCAACTCATTACAGAGGCTAAAGTGTAGTGAGTTGTCATATACGTGTTGACTCGCCCCTTTGTGTATGATTTCATGCTAAGTTATCACCATGATGCCAACTCATCACCTCGTGCCTTCTCATAATTTTTCCCCATTTTCAATTTTTTTATTATTTTTGGTATTCTTTATATTCTATTTTTCTATTGTTTAATATATTTATTTCACATTTCTTTTTATCACCTTTTCACTTTATTGTCTTTTGTCTTCTTGCTCTAACACCTTCTAAAAAACACAATTTAAAAATTAAATTCCAAATGAAAAGTCATGCCCTTTTCCAAGAAAGGTCATGACCTTTCCACTTTCTCTTCCACCCTAGTCTAATCAACTATCTATAACCCCTTTGACTTATAAATTTTTATTTCACCTTACATTTTTTTCCCATTCCTACACTCCACCTTTACATATTCCTCACGTTTTTGCATCTCTTCTCTATATAATTTTTTTTCTTTTTTTAATTTCATTCCCCTATTCACCATCTTCTCTCCATCATACCTATTCCTTTTCCTATTCTCCTCCTTTAACCCAAAATCTACACTCTACTTTCTTTATTTCTTTATTTTGTTTTCTTTTCTTCTTTACACCATAACCACTCTCACCACCATATTTTTCATTTTACACCACTCCATTTTCATTACATTACCTTTTTTAAATGAGTAAGATAAGGGGTTCTATATCTATAAGACCTCCAGTAAAGGAAGTGCATCAAGAAGAAGAGGACTTTGCACCCACCTACAACACCAAGTTCCCCATTCTTTTATATAAGGAAGGTGCTAGATTCACCACTCTTAAGTTTAGGGAAATCATTAGTTGTAAGTATATTCCTACCTTTCTTCTAAATGATGTAGGCATGCATAATACTTTTAATCAATTGTTGACTACTTGTGGGATTAAGAAATTTATGTCTATGTAAGAACACATATATGTTGAGTTAATCATTGAATTTTATAGATCTTTAGATGTCAACCTACATGATTTCCATATGCTTGAATTTAAGATGCTAGGAAAGAAACACCAACTTACTTATGCTTTTATGCAAAGGGTGTTCAGTTTTAAGAAACATGGTATGTGCGATATTCCTAAGAATTTTCATGTTAATGAGTTTTGGACCTTTTTGATTGATTTATAATCACCATTTGAAACAAAGAAGGGTAAATCAATGTTCATTAAAGACATGAAATTCTAGTTATTGCACAAACTTTTTGCTTGTGTTATTTTCCATAAATTCGAATTCAATAAAATTTCTACCCAAAATTTTTTTTTGATATGGTGTATTCATACTAAAAAACAAGTGTGTTAGACATATTGGATTTTAAATCAACTTTTAACTTGTGTTGTACATAAGGAATCATTAATCACTTATGGTCATGTTGTCACAATTATTGTTAAATCTCTTAATGTCAATCTTGATGACTTTACCTGTGTTGTTGAGTGTTCTTATTTTATGAAGCAAGCTTTTGTAGAGGTGAAGTAGTGGATGCATCTCTTCATTAGATTTCAGTAAGGTCTCGATCCTGTTGGAGAGGTTTCGAACATTCACCTCAAGTAGAGGACACATAACAAGACGAGGAAGATATTGGGATTGAGCATTCTCCAGAAGCGGTGCCCTATAGTAATGTACCCCTTCTAATTTTGCCTATGCAAGGTGGTGCAAGTGGCTTTTTAAGTGGAGAGTCCCATATTTGGGAACAAATTTTAGAGAATTAAAAGGAGATGCAACGTCAATTGAGCAGGATGGAGACTTGGAATCACTAAAATGATCGCCACCAAAGGTAGATGGAGTATAAGATGAATCAATTTTTTGCCCACTCCGAGTTTACCATAGAGTCTCCTCCACCATTTCCTTTAGAAGATTAAGGGATTTTTTATTTACCTTTCCTTTTTATTTATATATCACATTGGGGTTAATGTGCATTTTAAGTGTGGGGGAGAGGGTAATAATAGTTGTTCTTTAATCATGTTTTATGTTTTTAGATATGTGTGTTTTTGTTTTATTTTGTGTATCTATGTTTTATTTTTACATGCTTTTATCTTCTCAATATGCATAAGTAATTTCTCTTGTAAGTTTATTTTGATTATGATTGAGGTTTTATCTTTATACCATGTAAATAATTAACTTTTTATGCTCAATTAGTAGAATTTAAAGTTTCTTTTAGATAAGTTTTAAGTTTTCTTTTTATTATTTCCAAGGTCTAAAGAATAGTTAGTCAATTTTCTAATTATGCTTCAGGCTAGGATGTTAAGGACTTAAGCTTAGGTTTCTAAAGACTAGAGTAGCCCGGGGAAACTATAGCTATAATACGAGAAACTAGCATTTCAATAATGGATTAGGACATTTACATTTTTATCTTTAAATTCAAAATATATATATATATATATATATATATATATATATATATATGTTTGATGACGTGATGCATCTTAAGTAAGTTGTGTCTAAGTGAGTATGCTCCTCAATTACATTCATTCGAAAAGAATCCACCCAAAAAAAAGAAGAGAAATATGTCTGAAAACTCCATGAGAAATGTGAGTTAGTGTGTGCTTATTCTTTGTTCCAATGGCTATTTTTGTTTTTAGAAATCCTAAGTTGGAAGAATGAATATTTTGGCTAGATAGCTTAGTTAGCACCTTGACTTTATATTCTTGATTTTGTTCTTCATAAAATGAGATAATTTGTTAAAATTATTGCTTATGCTATGAAACTTATTTCCTCTATCATTTTTTAGCATTGAAAGTCAGTTATTAACTATCTTTTTCTTATAAATTTCTTTCATGGTTAGGATGACTTATTGAGATTGCTACATTTATTTTGGACAGGATAAAGGTTTTATTGATTTTTCTTACTTAGATCTTTATTTCTTGCTTGAGGGAAATCAAGGTTTAAGTGTGGGGGAATTTGATAGTATGCAAAATAGCATAGTCATTTAGGATCAATTTGTTGACTTTTCTTTAGGTTGCATTTGCATTGTGTGTAATTATTATGTTATTGTTGTTATTTGTGTGCTTTTATGTTGTTTATGTGATTTTTAGATCCTTTTAAGCTAATCTCATGCTTAATTTATTATAAAATAACTTCTTTTAAATTAACTTTATACAATTAAATTTTATATTTCACAATAATGTTAGTATAGATATATCATAATGTCATTCTTGTAATGTAAAATGGCATTATACTTTTATGCCTATAGTAATAAAGCAATATTCATTTAAATAAATTTGTTTATTTGAGTACTTATCCTTTATCATTATGTTAAATGAGTTTATTATCACAAGTTGATAATATGAGTGAAAAATTCATTTAGTACATATGTTATAAAATATTTATAGTCATTGGATTAATATATGCATAATATTAATTCATAGACTATCAACTATGTTAGTTTCTTTAATCATTATATGATATCAATAGTGGAAGGTAGTAAGTGTCATGCTACATGATATGATATAACAAAATAGACATGTGGATACTTATGTGAATGGTGGATGTAACTATGACGTAAGATATGTAATTTCATAGAAATTCACTTTTGCCAATAATCACTATCTTGGACATAATGGTGCATATGATCCTTTAACTTAAGGTGACATGATCATCCTCATATGGTTGGTTAAAGTTTGTTACTACTTACATACATGTGGTAGTCACATATAGGTATATGGTGTAAGGTGGCTCTAGTCAGTTATATGTAGGAATGAGTGATCAGGGAAAATGAAATTCATTACCTGAAGTGAATTGAGATAAGATTTTATGTTATCTAAATTGTTCTTGATGAAGAAAGTACCTAACTAGGTTAAAGATGACTTATCCAAAAAGAGTTTTGATGCCAGAAAGGAGTTTCTTGTAGAAGTTATGTTTTATCCAGAATTAAACTAAAGATGAGGTCATATGATTAAGACAATCAGAGTTTGACTTGACCATAACTCTAGTCGATATCAAGATCTTCTAATGAAAGGACTTTGAGTGCACAATAATTATATTTTATAGTTCTTGTAAATCTATGGAAAGCATTCCTTTCCAATTGGATAATCGCGATATATATGTTAGGGGTCACTCACAACTTATAGGAACTAAATGTGATTAATTGAAATCTTCACATTCAAATTAAAGAGAATTTCCTATAATATGAAGAGTTAATATAATATGTGTTTAAATTTGAACCTAGTAAGTCATTGCTATTTAGATTTGAACCTCGTAAGTCACACACTAGATCTATATGTGTGCAGAGATCTAGCATATCAACTATTAATTATGTGTTTAATTATTAGTGTGGACTAAATTCAATATGTGATATTAATTTAAGGACCAAATTGATATTTGCCTTTAATACTAGTTTGAATATGGGTCATAAGATGGATTACAGAGATATAACTTAATGGATGATAAATGAGTTTGGTTAATAATGTGTATTAGAGAGATGGACCTTATTTACATGTTAAATAAAGCCCACATGATTAATTAAAAAGAGGTTATAGAGATGCGCTTATTTAAAATCTAAATAAGCCTATAATTTTTTTTATTAGTTTCTTGGGCCTTTTTTAAGAGTTAAATAAGTTCAACCAAACTAAGTCCACTAACTAAAGAAAGTGTGACCTAAGCATAAGCATGCTTACATGGCTACCACTTAGGCATATGTTTTTTCTACACAAGATGTATGCACAAGTGACACTATAGCAAAGGTGTCATAAGCATGGACCTTTAGTTAATAGAGAATCTCAACATGCATAAGCTTACCTATTTTACACTCAAAGTAAAGAGCAAGTGGATAATCTCTACATGCATGAGATAACTTATCTTACACTAAAGCTAAGAGAGTGGAGACTCTCTACACATGTTTATAATATCTCTAATATACACATGAGTTAGTGGATGTTCTTGATAGTAAAAATAACATAGTCATTTAGGATCATTTTATTGACTTTTTCTTTAGGTTGCATTTGCATTGTGTTTAATTATTATGTTATTATTGTTATTTGTGTGCTTTTATGTTATTTATGTGATTTGTAGGTCCTTTTAGGGTAATTTCAAGCTTAAAAGTTCATTTGAATGCATTGGAGTGAAGAATGGTGCAAGGAAAGCTAAAAGAAGGAAGCAGAGGAGCATGTTGACTCGTTACAATCAGGCTTAACTCATGACAACAAGCAACTGTGTTGACTTATCAAAAGTGTTTCGAGTCATAATAGAAAGCAAGGGTGTCAAGTCAAGCCTGACTTGGCACAGTGGTGCCAACTCGCCTTCATGCCTTTTCATTACACCTTTTCACGTTTACATCTTTTTGAAAGGAGTATATGTTAGGATGTGAAAAATTCTATAAATACATAAGTCTAACTCTGTTTATGTATGAAAAAAATACTTAGTTTATTTTTAGAGAAATAATTAACATAATTTCTAGTTTTTAGAAAAAAGATGAAGGATAAATTTGAAGAAATATTGAAGAGTTCAAAGGAGACATCAAGGGGATCATTCAATATTAAGTAACTTCTTGGAGAGTATTGAAGAATTCATCAACATAATCTTTTTCTCCTTTCTCTTATTAGTTATTTGATATTTCCTTATTGTTTGAATTTGGATATGATGTATTTTTGCTAATCCCTTGCTTATTAGAATTGCAAGGAGGAATTAATCTAAGAACTACACTTTTATCTTTATAATATATAAATGATTTAAATTCAATTGAGTGTTTATTGTGTCATGTATGATTGATCACCATATGTGACTTGCTAATCAAATGTATATAATGAGAATTAATGCATTTTGGTGGAAATACAATTAGAATTATTTAAAGGTTAGGAATTACTTGGAGATAAGAATTTCACTTTAAAGGATCAAAGAATTGGCATGGAATTCATGATTTTTGTTTATCTCTACAATGTCATGAGAATTCTTATAAATTTTAAATGAAAATACTTTTAATTGACAATGAGAGTTGCTTTTAAGGATTATTGGCTATATTCTTTAATCAATACATGTGTTATTAATCATTATGGTTCTTTGATTATTTCTAAATTGTAGCTCTAATGACCACTAATTAATTTTGTTGTTAGACAATTTAGATTAGATAGTGTAGTTAATAATTCCTTAGCAAATTTTAGATTAGTTAGAACCATTTAACATTTTCTAGTATAATATTCTACCTATTCATCCAAATATTTGCTCGATTAATATTAAGTTACTCCAAATTCCCTAGTGTTCGACACCCTACTCGCTCTATATTTAGGGTATGTTTGGATGGGGGTTAAAGGGGTTAAATGTTATTGCTGTAATACATTAACCCTCTTTACCCTTGTTTGGTAAATTTTAAAAGCCCAGGGTTAACATTTAACCCCTTAATAATTAAGCCTATTTATATGTATTTTTATGACCTAGTTGATACTAGGTTAAACGCTTATAATAACAAAAACATGTTTTTAAAAGAGCACTTTTTTTTATTTCTTGACGTTATCATATAACTTTAACTTCTTCTTTTTTCTGAATCAAAAACCAAATATATCAAAAAGGTACAAATCAATTTAAATTTTTATTATAATATTTATGTTACTTTTTAAAATGCGTATGAATATATTATTTAAATAATTATATAAATATTCAAAAATTTAAATGATTATTTATTTATTTATTTTTATTATTTTTAAATATTTAATAATAAATTTAATCAACTATATAATTTTTTTCTTAAAGAATACCACATTACAATTTATCAGTTACCCTTCATTTTTCAAACAAGATTAACAGCTTAATCATTACACCTATAACTATTACTTCCTTAACAATTACACCTGTAACTGTTACACTCTATTTCTTTAACTCCGACCCAAATACACATTTAGTCTTAGATACTAGGGTATTACATTTAACCCGCATCAATTCTCTATAATACATTCAACATACACTAAGATCAGAAAGAGAGAAAACAAGAGAATTCTCAAGAGTTGAGTCTCCATTTTCATCTTTTTTCCTCTTAGTATAATGAGTATATAAGTGAAATACAAGAGTTATGTTTCATATATTAGCCCATTAATATTACTTGAACTCCATATTGGAGCAAGTGTTGCACAAGGAAGGCCATTTATTCATCCATCCATTGAAGGCACAAAGTGCTGCAGAATTCAAGCCAATAAGGTGGTCTACCAAGTGTTGGGTCAACAAAGAAGGGACTTGCAAGTGGATCTCCATCAAGAGATTAAAGTCACCCTGGTGTTGCTTATGTGTTTTGAGTTAGAGGCTACTTCGTACTTAGGAAGCTTGGAACTTGTAAATTTGTACACATTATAATCAAAAGTTTATCAAGTGTGCTACTAACATTAGGAGTTTGTAAGGTTTATTAACGTCTTAGTTATAGGCTCTTGCATACTTGATGTTTTCGTTGCATTGACAGCTTTGTTAAATGTTGTCCATTACACATACATTTAGTTGTTTAAAATTATATATGATGTGAATTTAGGTGATTTGAGATTCTTGCCTTCATGTAAGGGATAGGAAAAAATTTTGAAATTAATTTTAACTGGATTCGTGCTCAAACCACACTTCTGCTCAAAATCCAAAGCATGCAATCACTCTCTTCAAATAAAATATACATTACTTTAAATTGAAATTAGTAATTAAATAATTATAGTATTTATATTTATATTTTTAGAATGTTTTTTATTAACCATATTTATATTTTAAAACTAATTTTTAAATAATTGCTATTAATATTTTTAACAATGTGTAATTTAAAGATAATAAATTATTATTTATTATTATATACAATTTTTTACTAATTTATATAATAAAAAATGTTATGAGATATATAAAGATACATTTAAAAAGAAATTACATTTTTAATATAATGTAACATTCCTAATAGTAACAATTGATAAATTTTATCAAATGATTCACATTTACCAGCTATTAATTATTAACTACTAGCTACCAAAAACAATTAAACCTAACAAATTTCAAGCCCATCCAATTTATTTAAATACATAACTAGTTGTTGTTCATAATAAATTTTTGTAAATATTTTTCTACAATCCTTTATTTTTGTATGAATATTATGTCGTATAAACAACCCTTATGGGCTTTGCATGTGGAATTATGGTTATAGATAAAGATAATAAAAAAAAAGTTTATATTTATAGGTAAATTTGCCTGTATTTTGGTTATAGTTAAAGGTGAATTAAAAATTTGAAATCTTGTGTAGGTAATTTGACTATAATTATAAATTGAAAGTTCTGCATAAAATTAAAAATTTGATTTTTTCTCATTAGGCTATGGTTTAAGCGATGGCCTTGATCAATCATCAATAATAACGAAAAGTTTACAAATATAACCAAATTATGAAGGATTGTTTCAAAAATATAGTTGATTTTTTTTTTTTCAAAAACAGGGTGTTGACAAAATTTTATCAAAAATACAGTACTCCACTCATATACAAACAACTTGAGAACAACTTCACAAAAAACCACCACAAAAACAAATATTGAAATAAAAATATTTTGATAAAAATAGCTGCAAAACAATTACTAATAACAACTAAAAATATTTTTAGTTTTTTACTGGTTGTTTTCTGATTGTTATTTAGTTGTTGTTGGATTATTATTGTTATTTTAAATTTGTTTGTTGTTATTGTGAGCTTGTTGTAGTTTTTTCTAGTTATTTACGTCTTGTTGTTTGGTTGTTATCAGATTGATGACCAATTTTTTTCATCGTTTTATATAATTTTATTTATGTATGTGATAAATTATTTTAGTTTACTAGTAAATTTGTACTATTTAAAAAAATAAAACAACTAAAAATAGATTTTTTTAGTTTAAAAAATTAAAATAGGAAAAAAAAAAAGACAACAAGCAGAAACAACTTTAAAACAACTATAAAACAATAATAACAACACAACAATTAGCAAACAACAACCCTTTAGCCACCAAAAAATAACAAACAACATCAAAACAACTTCTCAGCAGCCTCACAACAACCCTTCAACAATCGAAAAGCAACAACCCAATACAAGACAACCTCATAAAAACCAGAAAAGAACTATAAAATAGCAATAACAACCTTGTACCAACTAAAAAACAACAAATTACATCAAAACAATCTTACAACAACCTTTAACAACTGAAAAATAACAAATAACTTGTTATGACCCTATATTTTTTAAACTATTTTATTTTAAAATGAGATATGCAGTATTAATAAAATTTAGAAATTTTATTAATTTATTTTCATTTCATTTATTTATGTTATTTTATATTTAAATAAATTTTCTACGTAAAAATATTATTTTTTGGTCGTTTAACTTGCGTGGATGTTTTAACATTATTATTTCTATTATCATTTTATTAAATGTCACTATTTATTTTGTTAATAAATTATTTTATTAATTGGATTGTTATTTTATGTATTATATATATATTAACTTGGGTTTGTGTAATTTTGCATGTGTGTGTATGTGTATTATTATTATATGTGAGAATATATATATATATATATATATATATATATACATACACATATGCATACAAAATAAACACACACATGCATGCATACAACAACCCACATACATGCATGCATTAAACACCAACACATACAGTACAAAAGACACACACAGCACAAAAAAGAAGAAAGAAAAACGTGAAGAACCTTAGAAACACAGTAGCTCTCCTGCACCGTCCCATTCTTTGTTTGTCACTGTGCCTCCATCACTTCCAGTCACCATTTTCTTCGATTCCGGTGAGTACTAATCCAAGCTTAGTTTAAGCTTTAATCCCCATTTGTTTGAGTTTTTGTTGATTTTTGTTTATAGAGTTTTAGGGTTTTGAATTTTTTTTTTTAACTTGATCTAGCTTGAATTTTGCAAACTCCCTTTACAAATGTGATTCCTGATAGCTTAATCTACCTCTATGAATTTTTGTATGATTTTTAGAATTTATTTTAATTTTTGTGAATTTTTGAATATTTTATTATTATTTTATTAATTTTCGTAAATTAATTATTAAAATTATAAATTCGGTATTTTTGGTGCTATTATGAGTTAATATTAATTTTATAATAAAGAAAATAATTTTTAGGGATACTATATAATTTCTATGAATTTTTAGAGTTTATGTGAAAATTAAATAATTAGGTTAGAATTGGATTTTTGTTGGAATATTGGTTTAAATTTGTGTTTTAATTAATATTTATAATATATATATTGAGAAAATAATTTTTAGGCATTTGTATAATTTTTAGGGAATTTTTGAATAATAATAGTATATTATGTAAGTTTTTGTATTATATGGATAGAAATGTAATTTTATGTTAATTATAGTTAAATAATAAATTGTGGTTGATTTTAATAATATTTAAGGAATTTAAAAGGATTTTTACAAATTATTTACTATTTAGACTAATTAACACTAGTTCTCGAAAATTAATTTTTAATAATATATTAGGTATAATTTTGAATATTATGTGTATTATTATTATTATATGGGTAAATATGTAACTTTATGCTTATTATAGTTAAGTATATATTTTAATTGGTTTTATTAACATTTAAGAGGTTTAGAGGATTTGTATAAATTTATAGGTGTTTTTAATTAAGTAAAGTTAATTTTGAATATCATTTCCAAATATATATATATATATGTTTGTGAGATTTTTTTCTTAAATTTTAATGAGAAATGATTTTATAAGCTATGGCTATTTATATGAATATGCATTTTTTGAAATAAATAATTTAATTTTGTGATGTTTTGGTGGAGTTATGATCTCGGTCAGGGCAAAGTGTAGTTCTGAAAGCCTGACTCGAGTGTGAATGTCTATGAATATTAGAAATGCATTTTCTATGCAGGAATAGTTGTACCTATGGTAGAGAGATATCTGTTTTACACAGGAGATTCTGTCAAAATTTCGACAGATTTTTTCGTAAAATGTGATATCTGTAGTAAATTTCTATCATTAATTAGGTTTTTTCCTATCTATTGAATTTTATCCGATCTTCCTCAAGTCAGTCTAGAATTTCGTTATTTTTGACGATTTTCGATTTGTATTACATAGACGTGTTTTAAAATCGGTGCATTAATTTCTTTTCTAGAGCATATCGGAGCAGAAGCTATTGGATCAAGGCAGACGTGCGGTCGTCAGCCTTCTCGTTCATCTTGTAAGTTGATAAAATGATTTGTGCATGTGTTTTATTTAAAGAATGCGTGTGCTCATATTTTTAATATTTATTATATGATTTATTTAATTAAATGCTGCTATTTAAGGTTTAAACGCATTTTTTATTTATTTAAAACTAGTTTTGAGAATTTTTGGTAGAACGGGCTACTTGGTGGGTTTCACTAGGACCATGTGCACACGGTAAAGATTGAGAGGTGGATCCGATGTATGTATCATTTGTGGACATAAACTGGGACAGATGTCTTGATGGAAGCTTTTGCTCTCGGGGACCGCCAATGATTGGGAAGTTAATAATGGACTGAGATGGGTGCCTCGGTTGATGCCTTAGCTCTCGGGGACCGCTAGTGCCATGTATTTGGATTAAGTGGATGACTGCGACCTAGTGCCTCGGTTGATGCCCTTGCTCTCGGGGACTGACAGTTCAGTTGGAATAAGTGGGCCCAGTTGGCCAGTTAGAAATCTACGATTAGGGTTATATCGAGATTTTTCAAAAGATATATATATATATATATACACTATAAAATTATTTTCACTATAAATATATGGTTTTCAAAACGGTTTTTAAACCGTACAACTTTTTTTATTGACTTACTTAGTGAGGTCTGATTCCCTTCAATTTATTTTTTTCAGGAGCTTGGCAGTTCGACCTCAGACTGCCTCTACGTCGGATTTCTTCATCACCGGCTATATTATATAGGTCATTGTAAGTTGTGTTGTAGTAGTAACTCTAGAAAACTGCAGTAGTAATTGTACTATGAATTTGTATGACTTAAATATACTTATGTATTTTATTTCGATGAACTATGCTTATGTATAATGATTTAAGATTGATTCATGATATGTGACGATGTAGAATATTTTATTAGGTGCACAATTATGTTTATTTTTAGAAAACTCAGTTTGATAATGTGTTCGATTATGAAACAAAGTTTTAAAATTGGAAGGTTTTATTTTTCTTTTCTTTAAGGCTTACTACAGGTTTCGGGGGCCTTATGCCTACCCATTCCCTAGTGCTGGTCACGTGTTCTCGGGTTCGGATCGTGACATAACTATAGGACAACCTCACAAAAATAAAAACAACTACAACAACTTATAAACAACCTCAGAACAAAACTTAGCAACTAAAAAAACAAATAACATCAAAACATATGTGCTCACCAATTAATAAAAATCCAATAACATCCATAGCACTATAAATACAAATTCAGAAATAAAAAGAAAAAAAATAGAATTCAATAATCACCCAAAAAATCTTGAACTTAACACTTACTCATTATCCTTTTTTATGATTTGTGAATTATTAAAGAAGAAGGAAAACAAAAAAAAAAAGGACCACAAGAGGCAAAAATCAATTGTAGCGGATATGAAAGGTTGAGTTTTTCTTTTTTTTTAAAAAAAAAAAAAAAAATTCTTTCAACTTTCATTTGTTCTGATTCTTTACGAAAGGTTAACTTATTGGTTAGTGTCGGGTTCGGCAGAAGTGAGGAAGAGAATGAAACGGGAAAAGAATACCAACATAGAACTAAAAAAAGAACCATTTTTATAATATTTGACTCTAAAATTTTTCCATTTCTTAGTAAAAGTAAACATTATACCATTTTTATAATAGAATTAAAAACTAGCTATTATTTTCATGTACTCTGAAGGTTACTATGAGAAAAAATAAGTCACTGTAAATTTGAAAATTTTCGGTCAAAAGTACTGCAACGTGATAATTTACCAATAGTAAATCCTAGCCTAGCCCATCCCATTATCAATGAAAACATTACACCTATAACACTATCTCTAATCTATTTTAGTAAAATGAAGCAAAATTTACTTTTATAGTAATTTTACTCCAATCTATTATTTTATTTTTTAATTTTAAAAAATATTTTCTATATATTCATTTTCATATTTCATTTTTATATCATTTATATATTTAACACATTAAACTCATATTTATAATTTTTTTAAATATTCATCCAATAAAAATATATCTTATTATTTAATAAGTTTATAAATAAATAATAAATTAATTATTTCTCATTATTGTAAAATAAATTTGTAATTTATATATTAATTTTAAAAATGGTTATAAAAATTAGAAATCAAACATCAAATTGAATAATTAATATTATTACATATTATTTCAATTGTACTATAAATATATTATCAGGTAAAACTTTTCTTTGGTTTGAGCAAACAAAATAAATTTTGAACTGAAATATTTGAAAAATTATAAACATAATAAAAATTTGAACTAAATTTAATATGTCAAAATCCACATTCGGCTTCCTAAACTTTCCACACTTTTAGGTTTAAATACTTCAAGTTTCATTTTATATATTTACACCCTCATATTTTACGAGTTGAAAATTTTAAATCATTATATCAATTTTTTAATATAAATTACTTTTTTTTGAATCCTAAAGTTTTATATTTTTGATATTTATATTATTTTTTTATTTATTTTAATACTTATATCACTTTTAAAATTTGTCATTGATAAAAAACAAAGTTACTAATTTTAATTTCTAATATTGTAAATTAAAAATATAAATATTTGTCTTTATATAAAATAATTTCTCATATTTTAATTTAAAAATATGAATCTAGATATATTTATTTAAATATTTTAAATTTTAAACGTAAATAAACAAGTTAATATGAATATATAAAAAAATTATAATAATACTAATGTTTTTCACAATATTTTAAATTATTTAATTTCAATAAAATTTATATTTTTCAAAATAAAATATTATGATGTAAAGGAAAAAATATAATTAAAAAGATATTATGATAAAAATATATTTTATAATTCCTTAAAATTCAAATTTTATATTTTGAATACTTTTTTAGTTTTATTTTTTACAAAATTTTAATTAAATTATTGTGAATAAATTCTTATAATATAAATTTATTATAAATAAGACAAAGGAGATCTTCTATTTTAAATGATTAAGCGGACAAATACATGTTTTGTAATATTGTCATGGAGACGTCTGGTTTCTCAGTAAATTTGATGTCTTTTGAGGCATTTTAGACAATTTCAGCACAAAATATTTTACATTTAACCATATGAATAATAACTATTTTCCATTTAAATGCACAAATATCTGATATCCACCATCTAATTATTAAAAATTTATATTATAAAAATTTATTCATAATAATTTAATTAAAATTTTATGAAAAAATAAAAACAAAAAAATATTAAAATATAAATTTTAAACTTTAAAATTATAAAATATATTTTTATCATAATGTCTTTTTAAATGTGATGTTCTTTTTCATCATGATACTTTATTCTGAAAAAAAAAATTTATTAAAAATAAAACCTGTATAATTTAAAGTATTGTGAAAAGAAATAGTGTTATTACAATATTTTTATATCCTAACATTAAATTTTTTATTTATTTTTAAAATTAAATGTTTAAATACGTATGTATAAATTTATATTTTTAATTTAGAATATGAAAAATTATTTTATATAAAAATTTATAAGAAATTAAAATAAATCAATTTATTTTTAATCATAAAAATTCTTAAAAGTGATATAAGTGTCAAAATAATTAAAAAATATATGGTATAAATGTTATAAATATAAAACTTTAGGAAAAAAAAGAAAATAATTTGTATTAGAAATTGACAGAATAGTTTTAAAATTTTTAATTTGTGAAGTATAAGAGTCTAAATATATAAACTAAAATTTAAAAAGTCTAAAATAAAAAATATAAAAAGTTTAGGGATCTAAATTTGAATTTTGTCATTAAATATTTTGCCAAAGTTACTAGGTTTATTTATAAAAAAGAAAAAGATGCAACTGGCTACCAGGTGACATCAATATTTTACAGTGTCGTTGGATTTGAGCGATAGTTTTTCTAGAGCTGAGTATAGGTCATGAATAACTTGAGAAAACGAATTCAAAAATCTCTAGAATGTAAAATTTTTCGTTCACCGCTTAACTTTCTCCAAATTAAACTGTTTAAATTTTTTTAATAGAGATGAGTCTAGAGAATTTGAATACTGCAAACTGAAATCCATTCCAATTTTCTCCAATTATACGAAAGTGAAGAATTGAAGTTAAAACTAATAATTTAATAGAAATAGAGTTATATATACATATATATAAAATATACATATTAACATTATATTATGAATATTTTTACAATTTATTAATAGGGTAAAATATGATAATCTCCTAAGATTTGGTCAAATATACTAATCTGTCTTTGTATTTTGAAAAGTTAACTAATAATTCCTTCAGATTTAATTTTATTAACTATTTCCCCTTTTCGTTAATTAAATTCTCACTCAAATTTGATATTTTTATTGTAAACCTGAGGGGGTATTAAGTTAGTAATAAGAGAAATAGTTAATAAAATCAAACATAATAAAATATTTAGTCAACTTTTAAAAATGTATGGATACACTAATAAATTATAACAAACTTCAAGGAGGCGTTAGTAAATTGCCCTTTTTAGTATTGGGCCTACTAATTTAACATATAATTGAATAATGTCATTATTTAAAATAAAAATTTTCACTCATCAATTAAATTATTTTAAATCACTAAAATTATTATTAAATTAGTAAATAGCATTTTAGAACATTAAAATATAATTTATGTTGAAACATGTAACCTTTAATAATAAAATTGTAATATAATATACTTTTTAATTGCTCTGATGTTGTTTTATGACATACATTATTTACATAAATTTTCATAAAAAGTATAATAATTGTAAGGTATATTATAGTGTGTTATAAAAATTTTAATTTTATAGTAAAAAATAACAATAAATAAAACTATAAAAAATATTTAATTTTATGATAACATTATGAAATGGTTCATAGTTTAATAGTTTAGTTTGAATTATATCTTTATTTATTTTTTAAATCAAAGAAGAATCGATCTTCAAATCAAATTGAACTAAACTTAACCAAAAGTTTTAACGTTTGAACTAAACCAAACACAAAATTTGGAGTGATTTCAGAGCCTTAATTTTTAAATTTTCAATATTATAAAATAATTTCAGAGAATCGTATTTTTCAAACTGAATTGAACCGTATTCGCCCTCAATTTTTCCAAACTCATGTCAAATTAGGTGTGAAATGGTGATGTCCTAACATTCATGCTACAAATTTTCAACCAGGAGTTGTTAATTGGGGTTTTTTCATAAATGCCCCAAAACAGAAGCAAAACAATAAAACTACATCAAGTTTTCTAAATTTATGCGAATATTACCCTACCCATTTTTATTTACGCGAATGCCCCACCTTCTCCATCAACTTAAAACACGCTTTTGCCTCAGCTCAAATCCCCTTCTTTCAACGAAAAAAACACGTCCCCCACCCTTCTCTCTCACCTACAATCACTCTACAAAAGATCAACAAACCAAAAAACTGATTTTATAAAAAACAAATCCATTCTCTTCATCAAAAAATGCAGAAATCATTCTTTAAAAATCCAACAAAAAAATGAATCTTCATTGATTTCTGGTTCAAAAACAAAGCAAGCTCAACTCTACCTCCCTCACATTGACCTCTTGTTCAAATTAAAACAACAAAACAAATATTATCAAGATTTAAAAAAAAAAGGAATTAAAAAGAAGATTTTAACAACTTAGAAAAGAAGAAGAAATTCAATAGCAATCACAAATCAAAGGTAAGCATTCCCATTCATATTCATAATTTTCTTAAATCATTTAATGCATGCAAACTAGATCTTTTCTTAAATCAATCCATTGAAAAAAGAACTCATCTTTTCTTTTCTATTTGTTACATTCCTTCACTTATGAAAGTATCAATCTTTGGTTTAGTTTTTAGTGGAAGAAGAAAAAGGAAAAGAAACCCAAGTGAGGTTCTTTTATTTTATTCTCTAATTAAAGTTTTATTTTTAGTGTTTAGCCTATTTGAAAATTTGATTCTTTGATCATTTTTTATGCAATGTTGGTTTGTCTTTGTTAGGTTTTTTTTTTTTTTTTTTGAAGTGGGTTTTGGAAAGATTTCTCATCTAGGTATGTTTATGTCTTGCTTAAGTGATAAACATCATCTGGGTTTTTTTCAATTTTTGTGGAAAATCAAAGTGGATGATATTACTCAACAAAGTTTCATTGATCTTTATGACTTTTGGATGCATTTGAGGATTTTCTATCCCTTGTTGTTTTGCAATTGATTAGCATGTTTTTCTTCATTTATCCTTGATTATGCTTTAATCTAGTTATTATCTGAGTTCATCTTTGTTTTGATTTTCACTCTAAGCTTGGTCCATGAAATCCTTACTCCTTATATATACAAGAGGTTTAACACTTTTTGTTTGCTATCAATATAGCTAGATAATTAATAAGTTTATACAGTATAAGCACATGGTTTGGTTTTAAAAAAAAAAGGAATATGATCATTTTCCTACTGATTCTAATTGTTTTCCTTAAACTAACACTTATTTATTTATGGAAATTTATTTCTATTTTTGCAGATAAAAAGGGGCTTTGGTGTTTCCAACAAAGGTTTGTTGTTGTAATGTTAACAAAGAGAACTAAGTCCCTCCAGAAAGATCAACAAATGGTTCCTTTAAAAATGTTTGATTCTAGTATTTATATAATGTTGTTGAACAAGTGAGGTTTCTATTTACATTGCATTATTACTCAATTCACTAGATATGGATATGAATTTTTTTAATCATAATTTTTTTTCATGTTTTTGTATATGACTACCCATATATTTCATATTTCAGTTTCATTCAATTTTGAATATATATATATATATATATATATATATATATATATACTAAAAATTTTGTATATGTTTTTTTCATTTTAGAATACTTTCAGTATATGTCAAGTTTCTAATACATCTTAAAGCCCAAAAATTCTATATATGTTTTTGAAAATGCCATAGAGGAGGGGGTGAATAAGGCAAATAATGGTTGAGTGAAAATTAAAAAGATTTTAAGAATCAAACAAGAGTTGAAAGAGAATAGAGTAGGAGAAGCAACAAACATAAGAATTTAAAGGGTTCAAATTCTCAACAATCCTACTTCTTCACCTAACTTATCCCCAAGTTAGGATTTTCAATACCCACAATCTTATTCATAAGATTGAGATTATACAAGAGTTTGAGGCTCACTCTTTCAACCTTACACAATCAAGAGTTTCTAGGCTTACTCTTAAATCAATTCCTAAGTTTTTTAATGGCGAAACACTTAAACTAATTCCACTAGAATAGAATCTCATTTCCCATTTTCTCAATCCCAAAAAATAGAAGAACAAGAATGTCTATTCTAACACCCACGAACTCTCATAAGAGTTATATAAATATAAAATGAATTTAAAAAGAGTTTTGAGAGCTTAATTGAATGCTTAAAGAGTATAATGAACAAACAAATTTCTTAAGCTTTCAATTGAACTCTAAGAGTTGTTTATATAGATAAATGACTTAGATTATGGTTGTTGGATGCATTAATTATGCCTCTAACGTCTATTGTTGATTTTTTAATCATCTTGGACTTACTTTTGTCAAAACGTTGCTCATGGTCATAAGGAGCAAATCTTAGCTCATGAGCATTAGTTTGAAGACTGTTGCATTCAAAAATATTCATTGAGTGGTGTCAGTATTGCCCTCATGAGCTGCTCACGATCGTGAGGGCAGCTTGTGAGGACTACTGTAAGTTTTACCAAATTGTGCTCCTGAGACACTATTTAGGGACGACTCATGAGGTGCTCATGAGTAGACCACTATAAGTCTAAAATTGTATAATTTTGGTATATAATTACTTCTCAAAGATTGGGGACTTGCATAGGTTGAGATACTTTATCAAAATGCATATTAATACTCTTTTAAGGAGTATTTCATTATCTCCAACTATTAAACAATTAATCTTGATAATTGATCAACTTCCTACACACTTAAATGAAATTATTAGAATGTAAATTGTTTGTCAAAGTCCAAAATTAGGAGTTTGATCATGCAAATGGTCAATAATCTCCCCCTTTTTGGCTTTGACAACTAATTTAATAAAGTGTGTGTGAGTCAAAAATAAATATCATGAAAAAAAAGTGACAATATTAAATAATTATAAAAGAGATGTTTTGAAGAAAAGATACCAATTGAAAGATAATAAAAATTTTCTCCTTTCTATAAATATATATTTCTTTATTTCTCCCCTTTTTAAACTTGATAACAAATATAAATTTGATACTCTATTTCCTTTTGTTAAAAACAAAAACAACATAAAATTTAACATAAAGAAACATGGCCTAACATGACAAATGTGTTAAAAACATGATAACATGATCATTAAGAAATGATGTTAGGCAACATATAAGAAAATAATTTCAAACATATTTAAGCAAATAAAACTATTAGCACTTACCATGCATGTAGTACTACTTAAACATATCACAAACATAGTGCATATAACACTTATTTTAAACTTAACAAACTTAGCTAACACATGATCATGTAGAACTTAACTAATAATAACTAACACAAAATCATGTGGCACTTAGCATATCACATAACAATTACCCATAACATAATTTCTCCCCCTTTATCGAAGATAAAAAGAAAAGAGAGAAATAATAAACAAAAAATAAACCTAAAAAAATAAAAGACCTAAAGGAATAAAAAGAAAAAAAACTAAAGCAATAAAAACAAAGATAGACCAAATCTTTTTAAAAAAATCTAAGAGTCTTGTCCATTTTGGGGATCATGGAATGGAGGAAGAGATGGAGTAGAATGCCAAGTGCATTGTATTTTGTGATGAGCATACAATTGATGAATATCATGCTCCATGTGGTCCATCCTATGCTCAAATAGATTAAGTTTAGTATCCACTTAATCAAATCTATGGTTGAAGTTTGATTTAATAATGGGGAGATGATAAAAAAGCCACAAACCTAAGTTGGTTTTTCATTAACACTTTAAGAGGTAGAAGGTCCTTTTTGCCTCTTCCTTTAAGCTTGAGAAGGAACATTCTCTTAAGGGATTTCTTCTTCAATTTGAACACCTTCAAGATTATGAGTGCCTATGTGTTCTATGTCTTCGAAGTCTTGTTCTAGCTCCTCATCAACATCTTCATCTCCTACTTCATCTTTCCAAATCCAAGAATTTCTAACAAGTTTGAATTGCCTAGAGTTTCTCAAGAGATTATCATCAAGGAAAGAAGGAGGAATAACAGGAATATTGTTCATGATGATCCCAAAGTGATGAGCAGTTTTAGTGATAAAGCCACCCACACATAAGGCACCACTTACACTATCACTCGCTATCAAAACCTCCATTGAAGCCATATTCCTAGCTTAACATCCACACCCTCAATAAGACATCTTATTAAAAATAATTCATTAAAAGAAATTTCTTTATTACTTAGCCCTCTACCATGAATTGAATAAATGATAAACCTATGCATATACCAAAGAGATTTTAAAGCAAAGAGAGATGCTTTAGTGTGACCTGCTTCAAAAGGTTTTGCATTAGGTTTGGCATATTGAGTCCAAAATGGATTAGGAAGCCAAGTATAAGTAAGAGAAGCAACACCCCTTTTCCTAAACCCAAAAATAACATTGAATTCTTAAGATGTTAAAAACTTATCTCTTCCTCCCAATATAAACCTCATGCTATTAAGGGGATTATGCTCATCGATATAGTGAGTTCTTAGGCAAAAGGAAGAAAGAAATTCATGAACTAATGAGGGATAGGTAAGATAAGGAGTAAAAGCATGGTTGTCCATACCCATATTCTCAAGCATAGTTCTAACTTCATTATAGCACCCCATTTTCTCTAGAATAGCTTGAGACATAAATTTTGAAGAAATAATTTTTCTCTCTTTAAATTGAGCTAACCTTTGCCTTATTTAAGTTATTGAGTAAGAGATTGGATGAGTCTTTTTAGGTTAATATTTTGATGATGAAGCAACATCTTGAGTTTTCTTCTTGGGAGCCATGATAAAAAAAAAAATTCTAAGAGTTAAAGTTAAGGATAAAGAGAGAAGAATTTTGCTTAAAAGAAGATTTTGGTTTGAGGATGAAGTATAGAGCTAAATGGGTTTATATAGGCATGAGATAGGGTTTAAAATAAGTGATTAAAAATATAAGAACCACTCAAAAATAGGAAGTTACCATTTTGATCTAGGAAAAGACACAAAGGAAACAAAATCTTATTAAAAGAGGGATTTTCGAGGTGCAGTATGCTCCTCGTGAGCGCCGCTTATGATAGGCATTGCCCTCTAACGCCTCCAAC
Source organism: Mallotus nudiflorus (assembly GCA_947683625.1). Taxonomy (NCBI): domain Eukaryota; kingdom Viridiplantae; phylum Streptophyta; class Magnoliopsida; order Malpighiales; family Euphorbiaceae; genus Mallotus; species Mallotus nudiflorus. The sequence goes on from CANTUR010000500.1 coordinate 196,896, forward strand.
AGTCACGAGCCAAGTTCAATGGCTCATGACAGAAAATGTCAAATAAGCCCCTTAACTTTCAAAAAATGACCAATTGAGTCCTAAAAACCTTACAACTAGGTCCAAATGCATTAAATTAATTCCAAATCAAATCAAATAAAAAACAAATTAAATGATTTAATTATCATTATCATAATTTAATATAATCAAGCATTTAATTAAGAATTTTGAATTTTTTAAATTTGATAAGATTAATAAATTAAAAAAAATCTTTTAAAAGATTACTTTTAATGCAAGTAAAAATTTTAAAAATATATCAAATTAAATCATGTCCAATTTAAAATGCTAGAATAATTATGACAATACATTATAATAAATCATTTAAATGGAAATTTAAAATTTTCAAATAAGGATAATTTTAAATATGTATCATGCAAATGGAAAATATAATCAAATCATGTATATGAAATAGATTTGTTAAATAATCAATAAATTCAATAAAATCCAATAATTAATTATTTAATCAACAAGTATTTAAAAGAAAAATTTTATACATGAATTTTTTTTTTAAAAAAAAAATCATGATAGAGTATTTGACACCAAAATTAACCAAAAGTATAAAAATCATGATTGAATTTATGAAATGTTATCAAATACAAAAAATAAACAAAAAGCAAAAATAAGTATTTACATGAACACATATGAATTTAACCATCAATTAGCAATTTAACAAGTTGCTAAGACAAGGATGAACCATCAATCATACCAAGCTCATGCTTAATAAAATTCAATCTTTCCTCGCAAAGAGGCTTGGTAAAGATGTATGCTAATTGATGATTAGTATCAACAAAATAAAAAAAATATCACCATTTTGCGCATGATCATGCAAAAAATGATGCCTAACATCAATATGTTTAGTTCTAGAATGCTGAATAGGATTCTTGCTAAGGTTTATAGCACTTGTATTATCACATTTGATTGGAATGTGATTGAGTTCAACGCCATAGTCCTTAAGTTGTTATTTTTGCCATAATACTTATGAGCAACAATAACTAGCCACCATATATTCTGCTTTAGCTTTGGACAAGGTAGCTAAAACTTATTTCTTGCTCAACCAAGAAACTTAGCAATTACCTAAAATTTGAAAAGTTTTGAAAGTGCTTTTTCTATCTAGTAAACTATTGCTAAAGTCTACACCTAAAGATGAATTCCTAGGATACCAAAGTCATATATGCATTATTCCATAAATATATTTAAAAATCCTTTTAACAGCATTCAAATGAGACTTCCTAGACTAGATTGAAACCTAGTATACAAGCATGTAACAAACATGATATCCAGTTTACTAGCAGTTAAATAAAGAAGAGATCTGATCATACCTCTAAATCGCTTTTCATCAACCAATTTACCATTCTTATCTTTGTTAAGTTTAGTGGTGGTGCTCATAAGAGTTTTACTTGACTTAGCTCCATCCACATCAAATTTCTTGAGAATATCCTTAACATATTTAGTTTGATTGATAAAAGTCTCATCTTTGCATTACTTGATTTGTAGTCCAAGGAAGAACATGAGCTCACCCATCACACTCATCTCATCTTCTCTTTGCATTAACTTAGAAAATTCCTCACACAAGCAATGGTTAGTAGCACTGAAAATAATATCATTAATATAAATTTACACAACAAGTAAATTATGCTTGGATATCTTTATGAAAAGAGTTGTGTCAACTTTTCCTTTAGAAAAACCTTTTTCTAATAGAAAGTTACTTAATATTTCATACTAAGGTCTTAGAGCTATTTTAATCCATATAATGCTTTTGAAATTTTAAACACATTATTGGGAAAATCAAAGTTTTTAAAACCTGGAGGTTGCTCAATATTTTAATGAAACCATTTAAAAATACACTTTTAATATCCATTTGATAAAGTTTAAAATCCATAAATGATATAAATGCAAGTAACATTCTATTAGCTTCTAATCTTATAGTAGTGGCAAAGGTTTCATCATAATCAATGTCTTCCTCTTGATTATAACCTTTAGCTACTAATCTAGCTTTGTTCCTAGTTATGACACCTTGTTCATTCATCTCATTTCTAAACACCCATTTAGCTCCTATCATAGGATGATATTTAGGCCTAGGAACTAAGGTCCAAACATTATTTCTCTCAAATTGATTTAACTCTTCTTTTATAGTAAGGACCTAAAATTTATCACTCAAAGCATCATTAATATTTTTGGGTTTAATTTGAGAAATGAAGGCTAAATTTACAATAGTCTTATGTTTAAATTTAGTAGTTACCCCTTTTGTGGTGTCACCTATGATAAGGTCTTGAGGATGAGCTTTCTTGAATTGTCAATCCTTTGAAAGATGCATTCTTCAAAGTAGATTGAGGTATCTCCTCATCATCCTTCTTTGTAGTATCTTCTAATTCCAAATGTTTTCTAGCATTTTCTTCTTGAATATTCTCATTCTTATCATTACTTGCAAAATCATCAATACTACAATTATCCCTTCTAGGATTAAGTGAGTTTGATTCATCAAATATAATATGTATTAACTCTTCAACTACCAGTGTTCTTTTATTAAAAACTCTATATGTTTTGCTAGAGGTGGCATAGCCAAGGAAAATTCCTTCATCAGCTTTAGAATTAAATTTTCTAAGATTATCTTTGGTGTTTAATATAAAACACTTACATCTAAATATGATAATTTGGGGTTTCTATTGTTTTATAGCTCATAAAAGGTTTTGTTTAAAATTAGTCTTTTGAAAACTCTATTTGCAATATAGTAAGACATGTTAATGACTTCCACCCAAAATTATAGAGGCAAATTACACTCATGAAGCATTGTTATGGCCATTTCCACTAATATTTTGTTCTTCCTTTCAACTACCCCATGTTGTTAAGGAGTTTTAGGAGAAGAGAAAACATATGAAATACCATTTTTATTGATAAAGGTTTTGAAAATGCCTTAGAGGGGGTGAATAAGGCAAATGAACAATAAATGGAAATTAAAGGATGCTTTCTAAGAATTGAAAGAATGTTGAGAAGGAAAAATGATGAAAATAAGAATTTAAGGAGTTTAGATTCTTAATAATCCTACGTCTCTACCTAACTTATCCCCAAGTTAGAATTTTTAATTCCCACAATCTTATTTATAAGATTGAGATTACATAAGAGTTTGAGGCTCACTCTTTCAACCTTACAAGTTGAGTTTTCAAAGGCTCACTCAAAATTAATTCACAAGTGTTTTCAAGGATCATACTTAAACCAAATTCCTAAGTTTTTAAATGTCTAAATACTTAAACCAATTCCTTTAGAATAGACTCTCATTTCCCATTTTCTAAACCCAAAAAATACAAGAATAAGAATATCATAAACTCTCACAAGAGTTATACAAATATAAAATGAATTTGAAGAAAGTTTTAAGACTTTAATTGAATGCTTGAGAGAGCATAATGAATAAACAAGTTTTTTAAACTTTTAATTGAACTCCAAGAGTTATTTATATAGATAAACAACTTAGATTATGGCTATTGGATGCATTGATTATGTCTCCAACATCTCTTATTGATTTTTGAATCATTTTGGACTTATTTCTCCGCTCATAATTGTAAGGAGCAAACCTTGGATCATGAGCATCAATTTGAGGACCGTTGCATTAAAAAATATCTATTAAATGTTGTTAGGACTACCGTCATAAGCTGAAACCTATTCCTTATGATCGTGAGGAGCATTGAGGTTTTTGGCAAAAAATGAGCACTTAAAGTACTATACAAGGTTGAATCATGAGAGGATTGTGAGGTGCTCATGAGTAGACTAATGTAAGATGAAAATTGTATATTTTTGGTATATAATTTCTTCTCAAAGATTTAGGACTTGCATAGGTTGAGATACTTCATCGAAATGCATTTTAATACTTTTTTAAAGAGTATTTCATTATCTCCAATCATTAAACAATTAATTCTTAATGATATATCAACTTCTTACACACTTAAAAGAAATCATTAGAATCTAAATTTTTTATCAAAGTCCAAAATTAGGAGTTTGATCATGTAAATGGTCAACAATCTCCCCCTTTTTGGCTTTAACAACCAATTTGATAAGATAATAAATAAAGTGTGTGTGTGTAAAAAATAAACGATAGGAATACGTATGTATTATACAAGATAGCTCCCCCTTTCAAATTAAATAGATGCAATATGTGGAAATATTTTCCTCCCCCTTAATATATGCATAAATTTAATAAAATACATTATGTATCATAGCATAAAAAATGAATTATTATAGCATATATAAGGATGACATAGCATGTTTTAAAAATATCAAATAATCATAAAGGAGATGAAAAACATGATACCAATTGAAAATGGTTAAAAAAGAATTCTCCTATATATAAATATATTTCTATATCTCTCCCTTTTTTAGACATGATAAGAAATATAAATTTAATATTTTATTCCCTTTTTATTAAAAATAAAACAACATAAAATTTTAACATAAGAGATAGAAAGAACATGGCCTAACATGACACATGTTAAAAACATAAAAAACATAATAACTTTATCATGAAAATAAATGTTAGGAAATTTAAAGGAAATGATTTCAAACATATATGCAATGTATCACAAAAATAGTACAAACATAAATGCAATGCATCACAAAAATAGTACATTATCATATGATCATGTAGAGCTTAGCTAAAAATAATAACATATGATCATGTGACACTTAGGATATCATAAATAAAATTACCCATGACATTTTCTCCCCCTTTGGCAAAGAAAAAAAGAAAAGAGAGAGATATAAAGGGAAATAAACCTAAAAGAAAGATAAACAAAATCATTATAAAATCTATGTCATACATAAGCAAAGTAAGCAAAACAAGGCCTTTTATCACAAGTATAGAATCATGAATATATGATTATTAGATTATGACAAAATTAGCCACACTTAAATGTTACAATATGCATAACAAATATAAAAATCTCAAAACTTTCTTATAATACCCTATATTTTTATTTAAATCAAGTAATTTCCAAACTGTGTTATTAATAATTACTTTTGAATTATATTATACAAATGTTAATATTATTTTTAGGGTTATTAATTTATGAAATGATTATATGTAAGTATTCTTTATTTATTGTCTAAAAATTTCATTGTTTATTTTACTATTATTATTATTATTATTACTATTTTAAACTATATTAACTTTATGGCTATTTATGTGTTACTATGTACATGCATATATACATATTTATATATATATATATATATATATATGTGTGTGTGTGTGTGTGTGTACATGTGTATGTATATAAGTAGGGTTTAATTACTAATTTATATGTGTATGTGTCTCAAATTATTTTGGTGTGTATACATATAAATACATATGTATATATGTGTTATTAGGATTTATAATAAATATAAGATTATTGTAATAGTATATGTATATATATATATATATATATGTATTATGATGATGGATGTGCATGTATATTAGTAGGTTATATAATACATATGTATATATATACATATATATATATAGAGTATGTCAATTATATATATATATATATATATATATATATATATACCCATCAAACACCAAGAAACCCGAAAACCACCCTCCCTCCTTCCTCGTCCGTCACCATCACTGCCCCTCCTCTCCCTGTGCAGCTCCCTCCACCGCCTGAGACTCCATTTTCACCGCGAGCTGAAGCTTCCTGGTTGTTGTTGCTGCTATTCTCCTTCTTCCTCTTCTTCTTCTTCTTCTTCTTCATCTTCTTCGCTTGGTAGCTTCTCTTCATCGCGCGACAGCCCTGTCTCAGTCCACCTGCCCAGCTTCGTCCCCCACCTCCTGTTCTACCTCTCAGCTACGACCTGCTGCTCCATCTTCTCCATTTTCCGGTGGCAGCAAGCACTTCCTCCCCTTCCCCCTCGTTCAGTTGACAGTGAGTAACACTCACTTGATCCCTTCTTTCTTCCTTCGATTTTTTTTGCTTGTCCTTGGTAGATCCTAGGTTAGTTAGGGTTGTTTAATATGTATTGAAGTTGGTTTTAATTTTTGGAAATTTTTAGTGAATTAATTGATTTTCCAGAATTTTATTTGATATTTATTTGGTTTTATTTGATATTTATTTAGGGTTTAGTTAGTAATTAGGGTGGTTTTTGTTAATTATTTTTGGGTGAGTTAATTTTATTGAAATTTTAGGAATTATTGTGAATTTGGTAAAATTTTTGAATATTTTAGTAATATTTTGTTTATATCCGAAATTATTGGTAAAAAAATTATAAAATTTTGATAATTGAGGTTATTATTAAATGTTATTAATTTTATAACTTAAATTATAGTTTTTGTGATTTTTAAACTATTTTTATAAATATTTTTAGGTTTATGTCAAATGTGAATTATTAGGTTAATTTATATTTTTAGAGGAAATTAGTAGTTATTTATAAGTTTAATTGATGTTAAGTTGATTAAGGTGGAGAAAATGATTTTTAGATATTTAAATAATTTTAAGGAATTTTTTTTTAGTATTAATAATACATTATGTAATTTATGTATTTAGGGGTAAAAATATAATTTTACGCTAATTATAGTTAAATATATATTTTAGTTAGTTTTATTAATATTTAAGAGGTTTGAGGATTTTTATAAATTAATTGATGTTTTTAATTAAGTAATGTTAATTTTGAATATTAATTCCAAATATTATAATACATTATTTTGGTAATAAAAAAATTGAATATAAGGTTGTATTTAGCATGTTTGGTATAATGATTTTAATTTAGGTTATAATTATACTTTGATAATGAAATGCAAATTGAGTTGTTTAATTTTTGAATAATTGAGATTATATATATTTTAGTATATATGTATGTGTAATATGTATTTTTGGGAAAATAAATGATATTAATTCTTGATGTTTTGTTGAGTTGTGATCTCGGTCGGGGCTAAGTGTAGTTTTGGGAGCCCGACTCAGGTGTGTATGTCTGTTGTTATTAGAAGTGTGTTTTCTATGCAGGTCTGGCTCTACCTTTGGTAGAGAGATGTCCGTTTTACAGAGGAGACTCTGTCGAAATTTTGATAGATTTTCTCGTAAAGCGTGATATTCGTTATGAATTTCTATCGTTAGTTAGGTTCTATCCTGTTTATCGTGTCTTGTCCGGTCTTCCTCGAGTCAGCCTGGAAATTCATTGTTTTGTTGATTTATGATTTCAATTCCATAGTCATGTTTTAAAATCGATTTGTTATTTTCTTTCTAGAGCATATTAGAGCAGAAACCGTGAGACTAAGGCAGACGCGTGGTCGTCAGCCTTCACATTCATCTTGTAAGTCAATAGAACGATATGTACGTGTGTTTATTTAAAGAATGCATGCGCTCGTACTTTATTATATTATTTATATGATTTATTTAATTTAATGTTATTATTTAAGATTTAAACGCATTTTATTTATTTAAAATCAATTTTGAGAAATTTGGTAGAATGGGCTACCTGGTGGGCTTCACCAGGACTATGTGCACATGGTAGAGATTGAGAGATGGATCCGTAATATATATGATTGGTGAATGTTAAACTGGGAAGGGTGCCTCGGTGGAAGCCTTTGCTCTTGGGGACCGCCAGTGATTGTAAGGTTGATAATGGACTGGGATGGGTGCCTTGGTCGATGCCTTTACTCTCGAGGACCGCCAGTGCCGTATATTTGGATTAAGTGGATGACTACGACTTGGTGCCTCGGTTGATGCCTTTGCTCTCAGGGACCGGTAGTCTAGTTGGAATAAGTGGGCCCAGTTGGCCATGTAGATTTTTGGGTTTAGGGTTCTACTGATATTTTTCGAAAGCTATACCTATACATTATAAATTATTTTCACTATAAATATATAGTTTTCAAAAAGGTTTTCAAATTGTACAACTCTTTTATTGACTTACTTAGTGAGGTCTGATTCCTCTCAATTTATTTTTTTCAGGAGCTTGGGAGTTCGACCTCAAACTACCTCCACGTCGGATTTCTTCATCACCGGCTATTTTATGTAGGTCATTATAAGTTGTACTGTTGTATTACTCTAGGATGCTGCAGTAGTATATGTACTAAGAATTGTATGGTTTAAGTATATTTGTGTAATTTATTTATATAAACCATGCTTATGTATAAAGATTTAAGTTTGATTTATAATATGTGACGTTGAAGCACGTTTTATTTAGCACTTGAATTTGTTTATTTTTGAGAAAAATCAGTTTGATAATGTGTTCTATTTTAAAATAAGGTTTTAAATTGTAAGGTGTTGTTTATTCTTTCTTTTAGGCTTACTACGGGTTTCAGGGGCCTTATGCCTACCCATTCCCTAGTGCCAGTCACATGCCCTCGGGTTCGGATCGTGACATTTCTTCCCCTTAATCAAAATGCAAAAGGAAATTTTAAGAAAATATAAATTGCATTAATGAAAAGGATAGAGTTACAATGATATTAGAATATTAATTATAAACTAAAAAGAAACAAAACATAAGAAATAAACTAGCATCTCAAGGCTTAAAAAATTGAAAATAGACAAAAAATAAAACCAAACATAAACTAATGAAAAACAAATAAAAAACATAAAAAGGATTTTAGTCTTGTGGAAGTGGAAGAGGATGGGGCCAAGTGCATTATATGTTGTAAAGAGCATTCAATTGATGAATATCATACTCCATGTGATCTATTGTATTCTCAAAATGATCAAGTCTTGTATCCATTTGATCAAACCTATTACTAAAGTTGGATTCAATAATGGAGAGAAGATAAAAAAAATCCTCCAACCCATGCGGGTTCTTCATTAACACTTTGAGAGGTAGAGGGTCTCTTGCCCTTTTTCTTTGAGATTGAGGAGGAACATGCTTTTGATACATTTATTCTTCAATTTGAACACTTTCAACACCATGAGTGCCTATGTGCTCAATGTCTTCTAAATCTTGTTCTAGCTTCTCATTAACATCTTCATCTCATACTTCGTCTTTCCAAATCCAAGCATTTCTAACAAGCTTGGATTGCTTAGAGTTTCTCAAGAGGTTATCATCAAGGAAAGAAGGAGGAATATAAGGAGTATTGTTCAAGTTGATCCCAAAGTGATGGGCAATTCTAGTGATAAAACCTCCCACACATAAGGCACCACTAACACTATCACTAACTAACCAAAACCTCCATTGAAGCCATCTTCCTAGCTTAACATTTATGCCTTCAACAAGATATCTAGTAAGAAAAATATCATCAAAGGAAATAGATTCATTACTCAAGCCCCTAGCATGAATTGAATAGGTAATAAACCTATGCACATACTAAAGAGATTTTAAAGCAAAATTAAATACTTTTGTGTGCCCCGCTTCAAAAGGTTTTACATTAGGTTTAGCATGTTGAGTTAAAAAAAGGATTAGAAAGCCAAGAAGAAATAGGAAAAGCTAAACCCCCTTGTCTAAAACTAAAAATACTATCAAATTCTTAAGAAGTAAAGAAATCTATCTATCCCACCCAATCTAAATCTCATGCTATTCATAGGGTTTTGCTCATTAAAATGGTGAGTTCTCAGGCAATATAAAGCAAGAAATTCATGGACCAAAGAAGGATAGGTAGGAAAAGTATTGAATGCAAAATCATATAAACCCACATTCTCAAGCAAAGTTCTATCCTCATTGTAGAATACTATTTTTTTTAATGTAGCTTAGGACATGAATGTTGAGGAAATAATTTTTCTTTCCTTGAATTAAGCAAGCCTTTCCATAAAATGAGTTGTAGTATAGGAGAGAGGAGGTTGCTTCTTAGGTTAATCTTTGGTAGCTATTTTAGAGGATGAAGAAACATCTTAAGTGGTCTTCTTCTTGGGAGCCATGAATAATGCACTTGGGGTTTGAAAGATAAGAGAGAAAAGATTAGAGAATTTGCTTTAAAAAAATTTGATTGTAAATAAAGAAGGAGGAGGAAGCAAGGTGTAAGGAGATTTATATAGAGGAGAAGTAGGGCTAAAATAATCAAGAAGGGTCCTAAAAATACTTAAAAATTATAGGTTACCATTTTAGTGTAGGAAAGAGAAAAAAAATTGCAATTCCAATAAAATTGTGATTTTTTGTTTGTCAGACCGCTACTCACGAGTGGTTCACGAGTAGTCTACTCGTGAGTGATTCTAGATAAGACGAATTGTAATGGTCATGAGCTATAATGGGTCGTGACAAAAATGCACGATGGTCTAAGAACTTTCAAAATAAATGTAATTAAGACCTTAAAATGTTACATATAAGTCCCTAAACATCAAATCATGATTAATTTTAACCAAATCAAATGTTATTATAATTATTAAACATAAAATCAATTAAAGGCAATAAATTCAAGTATATAACAAAAATATTTTTCAAATAATTATTTTAAAAATAATTATATTATACATATATATTTAAAAAATAAATAAGTAAATCATGCAAATGGAAAACCCATATATGAAATAAATTTGCTTATTTAAATAATCAATAAATTCAATAAAATTCAATAATTAATTATTAAATTGCAATTTATACATAAAAGAAATTTTTATGGATAAACATAATAAAGTATCAGATACCAAAAATAAATCAAAAGAAAATCCTGATGAAACATGAATTTATTAAATGGTATCAAATACAAAAAATAAATAGAAGATGGAGATAAGTGAAAACATAATTGCACATAAATCCAATCATTAATTTAGTAGTTAATCAAGTCATTAAAACAAGATTGAACCATCAATTCTACCAAGCTCATGCTTAATAAAATTCAGTCTTTCCTCGTAAAGAGGCTTGGTAAAAATGTCTACTAATTGATGATTAGTATTAACAAATTCAAGAAAAATTTCATCATTTTACATGTAAAAAATGATGTCTAATATCAATGTGTTTAGTTCTAGAATGCTGAATGGGATTCTCGCTAAGGTTTATAGCACTTTTATTATCACGTTTAATAAGAATGTGATTAAGTTTAATACCATAGTCCTTAAGTTGTTGTTTTTTGCCTTAAAACTTATGAACAACAACAACTAGTCGCCACATATTCTACTTAATTGGTGGATAAGGCAGTCGAAACTTGTTTCTTGCTAAACTAATAAACTAAGCAATTACCTAAAATTTGATAAGTTTTGAAAGTGCTTTTTCTATCTAGTTACTATCGGTAAGGTCTACATCTAAATAACTAATTAAGTTAAAGGATGAACTCCTAGGATACTAAAGTCCTAAATGCATTATTTCGCAAAGATATTTGAAAATTCTTTTGATAGCATTCAAATGAGACTCTTTAGGACTACATTGAAACCTAGCACACAAGCATGCAACAAACATGATATCTGGTCTACTAGTAGTTAAATAAAGAAAGGATCTGATCATACCTCTAAAATGCTTTTCATTAACAAGTTTAACATTCTCATCTTTGTTGAGTTTAGTGGTAGTGCTCATAGGGGTCTTGCTTGACTTAGCTCCATCCATACCAAATTCCTTAGGAATGTCCCTAGCGTATTTAGTTTGATTGATGAAAGTCTTATTTCTGCATTACTTGATTTGAAGTCCAAAGAAGAACTTGGGCTCACCCACCATATTTATCTCAAATTATCCTTGCATAAACTTAGAAAATTCCTCATACAAGCAATGGTTAGTAACACTAAAAATAATGTCATTAACATAAATTTACACAATTAATAAATTATGCATAGATTTTTTTATGAAAAGAGTTGTGTCAAATTTTCCTTTAGAAAAATCCTTTTTCTAAAAGAAAGTTACTCAATTTTTTATACCAAGCTCTTAGAGCTTATTTCAATCTATATAATGCTTTTGATAATTTAAAAATATGATTTGAAGAATCAAAATTTTCAAAGCCCAGAAGTTGTTTAACAGACACCTCCTCTTTAATGAAACCATTTAAAAATGCACTTTTAACATCCATTTGATAAACTTTAAAATCCATGAATGATGCAAATGCAATTAGCATTCTAATAACTTCTAACCTTGCAACAGGGGCAAAGGTTTCATCATAATCAATGCCATCATCTTGATTATAACCTTTGGCTACTATTATAGCTTTGTTCCTATTTATGACACATTATTCATTCATCTTATTTCTAAACACCCATTTGGTGCCTATAATAGGATGATGTTTAGGTTTAGGAACCAAAGTCCAAACATTGTCCCTTTTAAATTAATTTAACTCTTATTGCATTATACAAACCCAAAATTCATCACTCAATGTATCATTAACATTTTTTGGCTCAAATTGAGAAATGAAGGCTAAATTTACAATAGACTTGAGTTTAGATATAATAGTTGCCCCTTTTGTAGTGTCACCTATTATGAGATCTTGAGGATGAGCTTTCTTGAATTTCCAATCCTTTGAAAGTTCATCCTTTAAGATAGGTTGAGATATCTCCTCATTGTCCTCCTTGCTTAGATCTTCAAGTTCCAAAGGCTTACTAGCATTTTTTCCTTGAGTACCCACAATCTCATTATTACCTACAAGATCATCAACACTACAAACATCCTTTTTAGGATCAAGTGAGTTTGATTCATCAAAGTCAATATGCATAGATTCTTCAACTACTAGAGTTCTCTTATTAAACACTTTATATGCTTTGCTAAAAATGGAATAGCCAAGGAAAATTCCTTTATTGACTTTAGAATTAAATTTTTCAAGATTATCCTCGGTATTTAATATGAAGCATTTGCATCCAAATACTCTTAAATATGAGATTTTGGCTTTTCTATTGTTCTATAGCTCATAAGAAGTTTTGTTTAAAATTGGTCTTTTAAAATCTCAATTTACAATATAACAAGATGTGTTAACGACTTCTGCCTAAAAGGCAAATTATACTTATAAAGCATTATTCTAGACATTTCCATAATAGTTTTATTTTTCCTTTCAACTAACCCATTTTGTTAAGGTGTTCTAGGAGAAGAAAATTTATGAGAAATTCCATTTTCATTATAAAAGGTTTTGAAAAGTTCATTTTCAAATTTAGTTCCATGATCACTTCTAACAGAAGAAATGCACAAACCATTTTCTTTTTTAACTCCTTTTGAGAAATTTTAAAAAGCTTTAAATGCATCATTCTTATGAGCAAGAAAACACACCCAAGTATATCTAGAGTAGTCATCAACTAATACATAAGCATAGTGCATTCCATCAAGACTAGCAACTCTAGTTGGTCCAAACAAATCCATAAGTATAAGTTTAAGTGGCCTAGAAGTGGACACTACATTCTTTAATTTAAATGAATACTTGGATTGTTTTCTTTTTTGGTAAGTATCATAAGGTTTATCCTTAGTGAATTCAAGCTTAGGTGAACCAATCACAAGTTCATTTTTATAAAGATCATTTAAAAGCTCAAAGTTTTCATGTCCTAACTTTTTATGTCATGTCCATGTGTCATGGGAAATACACATTAAGCATTTGATGCTTTGTTATTAATTTTATTTAAATCAATAATATAAAAAAAATTTTCCTTTCACCACTAAAAATTACTTTGTCTTCTTCAAGACTACTAACAAAGTAATTTCTGGGATAGAAAGTCACTTTATTTCCTATATCACATAATTGACTTATACTAAGCAAATTATGTTTAAGACCATCAACAAACAATACATGATGTATAAATAAGGATTGAGGATTACTAATTTCTCCAATGCTTACTATCTTTCGTTTGGCATTATCTTCGAATGTGACATGTCCTCCATCCTTTACATCAAGCTTGTTGAATTGCTCTTTGTCTCCCGTCATATGCCTTGAACATCCACTATTAAAATACCACTTGCCCTTTGCTCTTGTGGATTTCAAGCACACCTACATAAGAAAATTTAAGTGCTCTTTTGAACCCAAACCTTTCTTGGTCTAGGTTGGTTAGTTTCAAGATATTTTGAAGGAAGAAAATTCATATATAGTATTTTATAAAAGCACACATTATTGGTGTGTCCTTTGATCATGCAATACGAACATACAACATTTGCAAACTTATTTCTTCTAGGAGCATATGATTGTTTAGTAAATGAAACATGCATTTAATGTTATGGTAGTGTGTGTCTCCTATTATTTTGAGTCATAATGTGAGACATGCATTAACAATGGCAATATGTATTTTAATACGTTTGTGCAACATGTTTAGATACATTATGTTATGCAACTTGCTTATAAGTGTTGTGTCTAGTGTACATGTAAGTATGTTTGAGTTGTGCTTTTCTAGTATGAGACTTACCCCTTTGTGTTATAGAGGATTGAGTCTTATGAGACTTCCCTTCATTATTTAACACATGAGACTTATTAGCTTTGAATTATTGAGTCTCAGTTGATTTAGAGGTAGAATAAATGGAATTTCATGATGCTTTAATAAATTTAATATGTGATGATGGTGAAGAAGAGGTCATTCCCTTAGCATATCCAATTACATGAGTATTTCCATGAAATTTTTAAGAGTAAAGTAAATTATCTAAACTCTCTTTTCCTCTTTGAAATTTAGATATGGAGTTTTTTTAACTCTACTACCTTATTAGAAAGTTTATAATTTTCATCACTTGCTTTCTTGAGTTGCTCTTCCAAGGAATTAGAAGATTTTAAATCACTAGCAAGTTTATTATTTGATTTAACAAGACTAGAAAATTCATTTCTTAAATTTTCAAATTCCTTACTTAAGCTATTTAACTCATGCTTATAATGCTTCTTTCTAGAAAGTAGGCTTTTGCACTTAAGCAAGAGTTTGCTCACAATATAGTTCTTAACATCATCATTATCATCATATTCATTATAAGCACAATACTCATCACAAGAAGAGTTAGAATTATATGGTACCTCTTTTCATCTTCAAGAGCCATGAAGCAAAGGTTGGCCACTTCTTATTATTCCTCTTCATTTTCAAATTCGGAGGTGTCATCCCAAGTAACTTTAAAGGTATTTGAGTTTGGGACACTCACTTCTAATATGTCTCATTTTCTTACAATCATAGCAAGTAACCACTTTGGTTTTCTTCTTTCTTTCTCCTTTATGCTTCTTATTAGAGTTTCTAGTTCTTGAGAAATATTTCTTTCTCAAGAATTTCTTAAAGTTTCTTATAAGCATAGTAGCATCAGCCACTAAAATCTTTAAGACTTTCATCTTCACTATCATCTTGTGAAGATTTAGTGCTATGCTCTTCTTTTTTTCCTTTTCTTCTTATTTTTCTCCTCTTTGTTTGATTGTAAGCTCATATATTAGGATCTTTTCAATAAGCACATTGATGGAGAGAGTAAAGAGGTTTTAAGCTTCCTTAATTAAAGTAACTTGAGATTCCTAATCATTTTTAGCTAGGATTCTTAGAATTTTATTGTTTACTTCTTCCTTAGTGAAATGCTTACCAAGATTCTTGAGGGTTATGAGAAGAGCATTAAGGCAATTTGTCCTTTCTGCAATTGACTTTTGTGGTTTCATTTTGAAGAGTTCATACTCATACATATAGAGTTGAACCTTCTTACTTCTCACTTGAATGTTTCCTTTATAATGATTTTCAAGTGTCTCTTATACTTCTTTTGTAGATTGGCAATGTTGTACCTTGCCACCTTCTTCTTTAATCATAAAAGAGAGCAGTGTGATTATAACTCTCTTATTTTTATGATTCTCATCTTTTTGAGTTTGATTCCATTGACTTCTTTTGAGAACCACTTCTACATCATCAATTTTGGCTTTAGAAGATTCCAAACCATCTATAATAATATCCCATAATTTAATAGAATCACTATCAAAATAGAGTTCCATTTTGAATTTCCAATATGGATAGTCACTTCTATTAAAGGATGGTCTTAGAGAAGAGATGTTTTGAATTTCACTTGCCATGATCTTGTATTCTAGCAATTAAGTTCCTAGAATTCAAGCTTTGATATTAAACAAAAATGCCTTGAGGGGGGGGGGGGTGAATAAGGCAAATCAACAATAAATGGAAATTAAAGAATTCTTTGTAAGAATTAAAAGAATGGTAAGAAGGAGAAATGATG
This sequence comes from Mallotus nudiflorus, assembly GCA_947683625.1. Lineage (NCBI taxonomy): Eukaryota > Viridiplantae > Streptophyta > Magnoliopsida > Malpighiales > Euphorbiaceae > Mallotus > Mallotus nudiflorus. The sequence continues at coordinate 212,871 of CANTUR010000500.1, forward strand.
AACACAAGAATTTAAGGAGTTTGGATTCTTAACAATCATATGTCTCCACCTAACTTATCCCCAAGTTAGGATTTTTTATTCCCACAATCTTATTCATAAGATTGAGATTACACAAGAGTTTGAGGCTCACTCTTTCAACCTTACAACTTAAGTTTTCAAAGGCTCACTCAAAATCAATTCATAAGAATTTTCAAGGATCACACTAAAACCAAATTCCCAAGTGTATTAATGGCTAAACACTTAAACCAATTTCTTTCAAATAGAATCTCATTGCTATTTTCAAAACCTAGAAAATAAAAGAATAAGAATATCTATTCTAACACTCACCAACTCTCACAAGAGTTATAAAAATATAAAATGAATTTAAAGAGAGTTATAAGAGATTAATTGAATGCTTGAGAGAGAATAATGAACAAACAAGTTTCTTAAACTTTTAATTGAACTCCAGGAGTTATTTATATAGATAAACAACTTAGATTTTGGATGTTGGATGTATTTATTATGTCGCTAATGACTCTTGTTAATTTTTGAATCATTTTGGACTTATTTATGTTAGAATGCCACTCATAGTTATGAGGAGCAAACCTTAGCTCATGAGCATTAGTTTGAGGACCATTGCATTAAAAAATATCCATTGAATGTTGTTAGGACTACCCTTACGAACTGAAGCCTGCTCCTCACAATCGTGAGGGTAACTCATGAGGATCACTAAGGCTTTTGGCAAAAATGAGCTCCTGAAGTACTGTACAAGGTCAGCTTATAAAGGGCTCAGAAGGTACTCGTGAGTAGACTACTAGAAGACAAAATTGTACATTTTTTGTATATAATTGCTTCTTAAAGATTAGGGACTTACATAGGTTAAGATACTTCATTGAAATGCATATTAATACTCTTTTAAGTAGTATTTCATTGTCTCCAATCATTAAACAATTAATTCTTGATGATAGATCAACTTCCTACACACTTAAATGAAATCATTAGAATCCAAATTGTTTGTCAAAGTTCAAAATTAGGAGTTTGATCATGCAAATGGTCAACAGGTTTTGAAGAATTTATTTTCAAATTCAGTTCCATGATCACTTCTGATAGATGTAATATAAAAACCTTTTTCTTTTTGAACTTTTTTTGAAAAATTTTCAAAAGCTTTAAAAGCATCATTCTTATGAGCAAGAAAATACACCCAAGTGTATCTAGAGTAGTCATCAACCAATACATATGCATAGTGCATTCCACCTAGATTAACAACTTTAGTTGGTCCAAACAAATCCATATGTATAAGTTCAAGTGCCTTAAAAGTTGACACCACATTCTTGAGTTTAAATGAAGATTGGGATGGTTTTCCCTTTTAGCAAGTATCACAAGGTTTATCATTGGTGAATTCAATTTTAGGTAAACCAATCACAAATTCATGTTTACAAAGACCATTTAAAAACTCAAAGTTTGCATGTCCTAACCTTATATGCCATGTCCATGTGTTATGAGAAATAGACATTAAGCATTTGATATCTTTTTTATCAATTTTATTTAAATCAATAACATAGACATGATTTACTCTTTCGCTACTAAAAATTACTTTGTCTTCATTAAGACTATTAACAAAGTAATTTATAGGATAGAAAGTTACCTTATTTCTCATGTCACGTAATTGACTTGTACTAAGCAAATTATTTTTAAGACCATCAACAAGTAACATATGATGTATAGGATTGAAGATTACCGATTTCTCTATCCCTACAATTCTTCTTTTGGCATTATCTCCGAATGTGACATGTCCTCCATCCTTAGCATCAAACTTATTGAATTGCTCCTTGTCACCCTTCATATGCCTTGAACATCTATTATCGAGATACCACTTAGTTTTTATTCTTATGGATTTCAAACACACATACATAAAAAAAATTTAAGTGTTCTTTTGAACCTAAACCTTTCTTGGTCTAAGTTAGTTAGTTTTAAGATAATCCAAAGGAAGAAAATTCATGTGTTGTCTTCTATAGAAGAACACATTGTTAGTCTGTCCTTTAATCATGCAATATGAACATCCAACATTTTCAAATTTATTTCTCTTAGGATGATGTGTTTTCCTAGTGTATGAAATATGTTTTTTTATGTTATGGTGGTATATGTCTCCTAATATTATTATGAGTCATAGTGTGAGCCATATATTGAAAATGATAATGTGCATTTTGATCAATTTATGTAATATGTTTAGGGGCATTGTGTTGTGCAACATGCTTATAAGAATTGTGTTTAGTGTATATTTAAGCATACTTTGGTTCTAGTCTTCTAATATGTGTTTAACTTCTTTGTGCCAATGAGGGTTGTCTCATATAAGACCTCCCTTTATTATTTGACACATGAGACTTCATAGAATTGGGAGCTTGAGTCTTAATAATTTTAGAGGTAGAAGGAATAGAATTGTATGATGCTTTAATAAATTTAATATATGATAATGATGAGGAAGAAACCATTTCATTCTTATATCCTAATCCATAAGTATTTTCATGGAGTTTTTTAGAGTTAAGAAGATTATCTAAACACTCCTTTCCTTTTTGAAATTTGAAAATGGAATTCTTCAATCCTAATATCTCATTAGAAAGCTTATAATTTTCATTACTTGCTTTCTTAGGTTACTCTTCCAAGGAATTTGAAGATTTTAGGTCACTAGCCAGTTTATCATTTGACTTAACTAGATTTTAAAATTCATTTCTTAAATTTATGAATTCCTTTTTTAAGCTATATAACTCATGCTTATAATATTTTTTCTTAGATAATAAACTTTTGCAATTAAATAAGAGTTTACTCATAATAAAGCTCTTAACATCATTATCATGTTCATCCTAATCACAATAATTATCATAAGAAGAGTTAGAAGTATATGGTACCTCTTTTTCATCTTTAAGAGCCATGAAGCAAAGATTGGCCACTTCTTATTGTTCCTTTTCCTTTTAGATTTAGAGCCCAAGTAGCTTTGAAGGCCTTCTTATTGTCCTTTTGCTCCTTTATTCTTGAATTTGAGTTTAGAACACTCACTTCTAATGTGTCACAATTTCTTGCATTCATAGTAAGAAACCTTTTGGTTTTCTTCTTGCTTTCTCTTTCATCTTCTTATTGAAGTCTCTAGTTCTTAAGAAATTTTTCTTTCTCAATAATTTCTTAAAGTTTCTTGTAAGCATGGCAACATCACCATCTTCGTTACTAGAATCTTTAAGACTTTCTTCTTCACTATCATCTTGTAAAGTTTTTAGTGTTATGCACTTCTTCTTTTCCTTTTCTTTTTATTATTCTCCTCTTTGCTTAATTGTAAGCTTTTATGTTAGAAGCTTTCCAAAAAGCACATCGGTTAAAAGAGTTGAAAGGTCTTGTGCTTCCTTTATTAAAATAACTCTAGGCTCCCAATCCTTTTTAGGTATGATTCTTATAATCTTATTATTTAATTCTTCCTTGGAGAAATGTTTTCCAAGTTTCATGAGGATGGTGAGAAGAGCATTGAGGCAATTTGTCATTTTCGCAATTGATTCTTGTGGTTTTATGATTTCATTTTGAAGAGTTCATATTCATACATGTGAAGGTAAACCTTCTTACTTCTCACTTGAATGTTTCCTTCATAGTGATTTTCAAGTGTCTCCCATACTTCTTTTTATGGATTAGCAATGTTGAACCTTGCCACCCTCTTCTTTAGACATAAAGGAGAGCAGTGTGATCATAGCTCTCTTATTTTTTTGATTCTCATCTTTTTGAGTTTAATTCCATTGACTTCTTTTGAGAACCACTTCCACATCATCAATTTTGGCTTTAGAAGGTTCCTAACTGACTAAAATGACATCCCACAATTTGATAGAATCACTATCAAGATAGAGTTCCATTTTGAATTTCCAATTTGGGTAATCACTTCAATCAAAGAATGGCCTTAGTGAAGAGATGTTTTGAATTTCACTTTACACGATCTTATATTCTAGCAATTAATTTCCTAGAATTCAAGCTTTGATACCAAATGAAAATGCCTTATAGGGGGGTGAATAAGGCAAATAGCGGTTGAGTGAAAATTAAAATGATTTTAAGAATCAAACAAGAATTAAAAGAGAATAAAGTATGAGAAATAATAAACACAAGGATTTAAGGAGTTCAGATTCTCAATAATCCTACATCTCCACCTAACTTATCCCCAAGATTTTCAATACCCATAATCTTATTCATAAGATTGTGATTACACAAGAGTTTAAGGCTCACTCTTTCAACCTTACATAATCAAGAGTTTCTAAGCTTACTCTTAAATCAATTCCCAAGTGTTTTCATAGCTAAACACTTAAACCAATTCCACTAAAATAGAATCTCACTTCTCATTTTCTCAATGCCAGAAAATAAAAGAACAAGAATGTCTATTATAACACTCAGCAACTCTCACAAGAGTTATACAAATATAAAATGAATTTGAAGAGAGTTTTAAGAGCTTGATTGAATGCTTAAGAGAGTATAATGAATAAACAAGTTTCTTAAGCTTTCAATTGAACTGCATGAGTTGTTTATATAGATAAACAACTTAGATTATGGTTGTTGGATATATTGATTATGTCTTTAATTTCTCTTATTGATTTTTGAACCATTTTAGACTTATTTCTATCAGAACATCGCTCACGGTCATGAGGAGAAAACCATGGCTCATGAGTGTCATTTTAAAGACCATTGCATTTAAAAATATCCATTAAGTGCTGTTAGGACTACCCTCACAAGCTGCTCACAATCACGAGGACAACTCATAAGGAGCACTATAAGTTTTATTAAAATGTGCTCTTGAGACACCATTCAGGGACGGCTCATGATGTGCTTGTGAATAGACCATTATAAGCTTAAAATTGTATATTTTTGGTATATAATTTCTTTTTAAATATTGGGGACTTGCATAGGTTGAGATACTTCATCAAAATGCATACTAATACTCTTTTAAGGAGTATTTCATTGTCTCCAACTATTAAACAATTAATCTTGAAAATTAATCAACTTCCTACACACTTAAATGAAATTATTAGAATCTAAATTGTTTGTCAAAGTCCAAAATTAGGAGTTTGATCATGCAAATTGTCAACAGTTTTTCCATTTTATAAGACTTTTAGCATATTTCATGCTTATAGTACCTTAAACATATCTGGGTTAACCTCACTGAAAATCCATAAATTTTGTATATATTTTTTCATTTGAGAATACTTTCAGTATATTTTATGTTTTTGATACATTTTATACTTAATGAAATAGAATAATTACTTGTTTTTATTCATTAGAATGAAGAATTGAGTAAAAATATCACATTCACAACCTTTTAAATCACTAGTTGAAAACTAAAAAACTAAAAAGTAATAAAAATAAAACTCATAAAAGTAAAATAATATATATTACACTAGGATTCTTAACACTCTTAAGACCAACATCGGCAAACTAGATGGGAACAAAAACAACATCATCTGTTTCAACACTTTTTAAGTCTAAGAAATAGAAAAAATTAAACCAAAAAAATAAAAATTATTATTTTCTGCATATATAAAATAGTATCGAAAACCTAGCATAAACTAAATAGCAAAAGAAATAAAAAAAATACCATAGCAACATACTTAACACTCTATTCACAAATAACACCATACTGGTTAGAAAGAGACATAGAATAATCCTTTTCAACAACCTATTCAAACAAAAAAGTCACCCATAAACAAAATAAAAAATACAAAAAAACATACATCCCTACTCAAATGACAAGTAGCTTTTATAGCAGAATCAATATCAATGAAAAGATTATAAACATCAAATATAGTCTCTTCACCTTAAAAATAAAATAACACATCAAAAGCAAAATTAGAAACCAAAACAAAACCAAAAAGATACTAAATTAATATAACAAAAAAAAGGACACACCAAATTAGAATCCTTAAACATTTCATCACCATCAACACCATCTTTAATAGAACTATCTTTAATATTGGAATTAAAACCAATATTATGAGAGAATTTCTTATCACCCTTAAAATAAAAACATAAAATAAAGTATTAGAAACTAAACATAAACAAAAATAATACAAAAATAATAAAAAAAAAACATACCCCAACAAAATCTTTTAACTCATCACTACCACCAACAATATCAATAAACTCTAAATCATAAGTACCCTTCTCACAACTAGCAACATCTTCTAAATCAGAACTAAAAGCACTAAAAGTACATCCACCTTTCCCTGCATATTAAAACAAGATCATAAACTAAAAGTAAACCAAAAAGTAACAAAATTAACTACATGCTGCCTGATAAAAGAAAAGAGATGTGGGGTATTAATTCTAAATTATTATTTAGAATATAAAATTAAAATTATTTAAAATATACAAATTAAATAAGTACATACAATTAACTTCAATTAAAAATTTCTTCAAAAATAATAAATAAGTAAAAAAATTATAGAAAAAATAAAAAAAAAACACAAAAAACGTCAAAAATAAGGAATGAAAACATTGAACCAAATCTAGGATAAAAGTGAAAACCAAAAAAAATGTAATTTCTTTGGGGGGGTGGTGAATAAGGATTTTTTAAAATTAAAAGAAAATGAAGGAACTTAAGCAAGGATTAAAAGAAAATTAAGGAGATTGAAGATCAAACACAAGTATTTAAAGAGTTTGATTTACCAATGAATCTACATCTCCACCTAACTTATCCAAAATTAGGATTTGCAACCCACACCAATCTTATTCACAAGATTAAGAATATAAGACTTTTAGGATAAACTCTAAACCTTACAACAATAAGCTTTTAATAAGGCTAAGCTCTAACTACAAACCTAAGTGTTTTGATAGATAAACACTTAAACTAATTCCTTGTAAACAAACATCAGTTCCCTTCTAATCTATCCTAAGAGTTAGATGAAGTAGAAGTCCTATTTCTCAATGAGTGCTAAGGACAAAATTTTAATATTCAAAGTGTGCAAAACATCAATGAACCTTTATGAGTTATTTTTGTAATTCAATAACTCAAATTATGGTTGTTAGGAGCATTAACTTTATCCCTAACTGCTCCTTAGTTCATTAAATACAAAAATACTTTTTTTTAGGAATTTAGCTGCTCACCATCGTGCGGGCATGGTCTCGATTATGAGCCTTGAAAAATATAATCGTTGGATGGCATGTGACCGTTGGGCATTGAAGGAGATTCTGGTTACGAGCTACTCATGGTCATGAGGGTAGACCGTGAGCGGTTTAAAGTCTTTTGCTTGCTAAGACACCTGAAGGTCATGGGTTAGAGGAGCTTGTGAGCAGACCTTGTGACCTAGTCATGACCACCTGATGATCGTGAGGGTCTCGATCTAATTTGTACAATGATGCCCCTTTGAAGCTTGAATTCATGACCATTGCTTGCGATTGTGACTCCAGCTCATGAGGGATACCCTATGACTTGATTTTGAACATTTTTTATGCTTTAATCATCCTACAAAAGTCTTAAGCATGGAGGAGTCTTACCCTTGTCAAATTGATGAATTGAGGCCTTAAATAAACAGTTAGATAAAACATATTAGATTAAGCAAATTATTTGTTAAAGTCTCTAAAGATTGAATAAACCCAAGGTTAATAATCTCCCCTTTTTTGACTTTGACAAATAATTTATGTGTATGAAATGTACATAATCAAGTGAAGTGTGAAAAGTGTATATTGCTCCCCTTTAGTTCATACATTAAATTAAAAATGACAAGGAAGATAGCAAACATATACATTGCTCCCTCTTAATATGTGCATAAACATTGCTCCCCCTTAACATATGCATAGGTGTTTGTGAACTTAATTTAATCATTAGTAAAAAAATTAGCAACTAGCAAATATATAAAGCACACACACACACACATATGTTCTCACCCTTGCAAAGATCAAAAAGAGCATAACATAAAAAAGAGGTTAAGATAAAAAGGAATGGACACTAAATAAAACTTCATTAACAATATAAAAAGGAAACACATATGGTTACATGACAAACATAAAATAAACCTAAAATAAATTCTAAACACAATCTAGATAAGACTTGAAACATAAAACTAAACAAAGACAAACTAAACATAAACTAAAATAAAGCACATGGATACTGAAAAGAAAAACAAAAAACATATAAGAAGGAGGATCCATGGCATGCTCATCTCTTTGATGCTCTTGAGGAGCATGAGGATCATGAGGAGGCCAAGTGCATTATAAGTTATGATAGGCATAAAGTTGGTGGATTTCATACTCCATATGGTCCATCCGCCTATCAAAATGATTATTAAAGTTAGATTCACTAATTAAAAGGCAATTAAAGAAACTAACAACCCATTCGGGTTCATCATGCACTCCTTGAGAAGATGAGGGGCCTTTTGATCTTTTCCTTTGAGGCATAGGAGATTAAGATTGAGTAGGATCTTGTTCTCCTTCAAGTTCAATGTCCTTTAAATCTTAGGCAAGCTCTTCATCCACTACCTCTTCCTTTTGCTTCCAAACCCACAAATTATTGACTTTCTTGAATTGATTAGAGTTTTTGAGAAATTTTTCATTAAAAAGGGAGTAAGGAATCAAGGCGATTAAGTTTAATGCGAAAGTGTTGTGCAATTTTGGTTACAATTCCTCTAATGCAAATTGCACCAATAGCACTATCACTCACTAACCAAAGTCTCCATTGCAACCATCTTCCTAACACAACATTCACATTATTTTGAATGCAATGAAGAAGGAAAGTTATCATCAAATGATACCACCTCATTGCTTAAACCCTTAGCATTAAAGGTTAAGGTAATAAAATGATGCATGTACTAAAGAGACTTAGAAGAAAATGATAAGGATTTTGAATGACCCACTAGAAATTAGCTTGGATTAGGTTTGATAATTTGGTTCCAAAAAGGGTGAGGAGACAAAAAAGTGTTAAGGGATTTAATACCTTTACTTTTGAATCCAAAGAGGTCATCTAAGTCCTCTTTGGTGAGAAATCTATCTTATCAAAATAATTTTTAATGAGAAATCTATCTCTCCCTCCTAACTTAAACCTTATGCTATAAAATGGATTTTGCTCACTAGTTTTTTGAGTTCTCAAGTAAACGAAAAAGAGAAACTCAATGACTAAAGAGGGAATGGTGATGAAGGGGGAGAAGGGAAAAGCCAACATACTAATTTTTTCAAGAAGAGACTTCATTTGTTCATAACATCCAAGTGATTCAAAAGCAACTTGGGACATATACCTTGATGGAATGATCCTCCTCTTAGAAAATTAAGAGGCTCTTTGCTTTATTTTAGAATTTGAGTAGGAAATAGGAGGGGTCTTCTTTGCTTGATCTTTAGTTACCCTCCTTGCTTGAGTGGATTAAGAGGAAGAGGGGGCTTGAGAAGAGGTTTTCTTCCTTGGGTGGCTTATAAGGTAAAGGGATAAGAATAAAAGAAAAAGTTGAAAGGAGAAGAGAAAAATAGCGTAAGATGAAAAGAGATTAAATAGGATGAAAAGGTGGAAAAAGATGTTTTTATAAAGATGAGAAGAGGGGAATTAGGTAAAAACTTGAATTAAAAACCTATTTGAATGCATAAAGTCATTTGAAATTGGGAAGGTTGAAGGAGAAGTTACAATTACAAAGGAGTTATGACTCCTCACCTGTCAGACTGCTCCTCACAGTCATGTCACGACTGTGAGTAGCACTTATGAGGGGTACTGGTAGTCAGCACATGATACGTCACGAGCTATTGCAACCTTTGCAACGAATCGAGATCAAATTGCCCCTAACTCCTTGATCTTTCAAAAAACTTTTAATTTGGTCCTAAAAACATGTCAATTTAGTGCTTGTGAACCAAATTAACCCCAAATTGAATTCAAATTTCAAATTTTCAAGGAACAAGGAAATAAATACATTCAATAAAGCATATAAATGGGCATTTTGAAAAAAAAAATTGTTGCTAATTTTAAAATAACTAATTTATTGAATTAAATTCAATAATTAATTATTAATCATTAATTAGCATCAAATAATGAGAACAAAAAAAAATGTGAATTTTTTATTAAATGAAACCAATTACATAAAAATCATGATATATAAGCATTCAACATATCCATAAAGCTCAACAAGCATATAAGGCATTTTCAAAGCATAATTTGTAAACAAAGAACACTCATTAATGTAAGCTAAAACCATTAATTATTCCAAGTTCATGCTTAATGAAATTTAGTCTCTCCTCATTAAGAGGTTTGGTGAAAATATCAGTAAGTTGATTATTTGTATTAACAAATGCAAGGAAGATATCACCACATTGCACATAATCTCTAAGGAAATGATGTCGAATGTCTATATGCTTGATTTTAGAGTGTTGAATGGGATTCTTACTAAGATTTATAGCACTTGTATTGTCACTTTTAATAGCAATGTGATTAAGTTCTATGTTATAATCCCTAAGTTATTATTTTTGCCAAAATACTTATGAGCAATAACAACTAGCCGCCACATATTCGGCTTCAGCGGTAGACAAGGCAATTGACACTTATTTCTTGCTAAACTAAGAAACTAAACATTGTCATAAAAATTGACAAGTTTCAGAGGTGCTCTTTCTATCTAGTAAGCTACTGGTAAAGCCTGCATTTGAATAACTAATCAAATCAAAGGATGAACTCCTAGGATACCAAAGTCCTAAATGCAAAGTTCAACTAAAATATTTGAAAATTCTCTTAATGGCAATTTAAATGGGACTCTCTAAGACATGATTGAAACCTAGCACACAAGCATGTGGCAAACTTAATATTCGATCTACTTGCAATTAAATAAAAAAGTGATCCGATTATACCTCTAAAATGCTTTTCATCAATTGGTTTGCCATTCTCATCCTTGTTGAGTTTGGTGAAGGTGCTCGTAGGAGTCTTGCTTGACATAGCTCCATCCACTCCAAACTTCTTGAGAATGTCACTTGTGTATTTGGTTTGGTTGATGAAGATCCCATCCTTGCATTATTTGATTTATAGTCCAAGGAACAATTTAAGCTCACCCATCATATACATCTCAAATTCTCCTTGCATTAGTTTAGAAAATTCATCACATAAGCAATGATTAGTAGCACCAAATATAATGTCATCAATATATATTTCAATAATAAGTAAATCATGATTAGATTTCTTTATGAAAAGAGTTGTGTCAACTTTTCCTTTAGAGAATATTTTCTCTAGCAAGAAGTTACTCAACCTTTCATATCAAGCTCTTGAATTTTGCTTTAATCCATATAATGATTTGAGAGCTTAAAAACATTATTAGAAAAGTCAAAACTTTTAAAGCCCGGAGGTTATTCAATATAAACCTCTTCTTCAATAAAACCATTTAAGAATGCACTTTTAATATCCATTTGAAATATTTTAAAATCCATGAATGATGCAAATGCAAGTAGCATTCTAATAGCTTATAACCTTACAATAACGATAAAGGTTTCATCATAATCAATGTCTTCTTCTTGATTATAACCTTTAGCTACTAGTCTTACTTTGTTCCTTGTTATAACACCTTGTTCATCCATCTTATTTCTAAACACCCATTTGGTAACAATAATAGGATGATGCTTAGGTCTAAGAACCAAGGTTGAAACCTTGTTTCTCTCAAATTGATTTAACTCTTTTTGCAAAGTAAGGACCTAAAATTCATTATTCAAAGCATCATTAACATTTTTAGGCTTAATTTAAGAAATGAAGGCTAAATTAACATTTGAATTGAGATGTAGCAGTTACCCCTTTTGTAATGTCACCAATGATGAAGTCTTGAGGATGTGCTTTTTTGAATTGTCAATCCTTCAAAATATTATCCTTCAAAGTAGTTTGAGGCATCTCTTTACTTTCCTCCTTTGTAATACCTTTCAGCTCCTAAGGTTTGTTAGCATTTCCTTTTTAAATGTTCATATCCACAAGCTTATCTACAATATCATCAATACTATAAACATCCTTTCTAGGATCAAGTGGGTTAGATTCATCAAATACAACATGCATTAACTCTTTAACTACTAGAGTTCTTTTATTAAAGACTCTATAAGCTTTGCTAGTAGTGGCGTAGCCTAGGAAAATTCCTTCATTGGCTTTAGAATCAAATTTCCCAAGGCTATCCTTAGTGTTTAATATAAAGCACTTGTATCCAAATACTCTAAGATATTAGATCTTGTGTTTTCTATTATTCCAAAGTTCACAAAAGGTTTTATTTAAAATTGGTCTTTTAAAGACTCTATATGCTATATAGCAAGAGGTGTTAACGGCTTCTGCCCAAAAGTATAAAGAGAAATTATACTCATAAAGCACTATTCTAGCCATTTCCACTAAAGTCCTATTCTTCCCTTCAACAGCCCCATTTTGTTGAGGTGTCCTAGGATAAGAAAAAGTATGTGAAATGCTATTTTCATTGCATAAGGTTTTGAAAATTTCATTTTCAAATTCAGTTCCATGATCACTTCTATTGGTTGAAATATAAAACCCTTTTTCTTTTTAAACTCTTTTAAAAAAAACTTTTAAAGGCTTTAAAAGCATCATTCTTATAAGCAAGGAAACACACCTAAGTGTATCAACAGTAGTCATCAACCAACACATATGCATAGTGCATTCCACCTAAACTAACAACTCTAGCAGGGCCAAATAAATCCATATAAATAAGTTCAAGTGGCATAAAAGTGACCACTAAATTTTTTAGATTAAAGGAAGATTTTGATTATTTTCCTTTTTGACGAGAATCATAAGGCTTATCCCTTATAAACTTGAGTTTGGGCAATCCAACTACAAGTTCATGTCTACTAAGATCATCCAAAAGCTCAAAGTTTGCATGTCCTAATCTTATATGCCAAGTCCATGTGTCATAGGAAATAAACATTAAGCATTTAATGTCTTTATTATCAACTTTATTTAAGTTAATGACATGGACATTATTAACTGTTTCAACATTGAAAATTACTTTATCATCATCTAAACTACTAACAAAGCAATTTCTATGATAAAAAGTGACTTTATTTTTCATGTCACATAATTGACTAATGCTAAGCAAATTGTGTTTAAGACCATCAACAAGTAACATATCATGAATAGATCATGATTTAGAGTTACCAATTTCCCTTTGGCATTATCCCAAATGTTACATGTCTTTTATCCGTATTTTCAAGCTTTTTAAATTGTTCATTGTCTTCCATCATGTGTCTTGAACATCCACAATCAAGGTACCACTTTCTCTTTACTTTTGTGGACTTCAAGCACACCTACATAACATAATTCAAACATTCTTTTGAATCCAAACTTTTATTGGTCTAGGTTGGTTAGTCTTAAAGTAATCCAAATGAGCAATTGCAAGTGTAGTCTTCTATAGAAGCACACATTGTTAGTGTGATCTTTGGTCATGCAATAGAAACATTCAACATTGGTAAATCTATTTCTTCTAGAGATATAAGATTGCCTAGTGTATGAGACATGCATTTTGTGTTGTGGTCGTGTAGGCTTTCTAAAATTTCTTTGTGTTATATGAGAGGAGTATGACATACATTAACATTGGCATTGGCATTTTGTATTATGAGTTAGTTATGTAGCATGCTTAAAAGTGTTGTATCTAGTGTATATGTAAGCATGTATAGTTTAGGGCTTTTTAATTTGCACTTTAGCCCATTATGCCAATGAAGGTTAAGTTTTGTACAATTTGCCCTTATTATTTGACACATGAGACTTCTTATCTTTGAAAGCCTAAGTCTCAAGAGGTTTAAAAGTAGAGGGAGTATAATCAAATGAGGCCTTAATAAATTTAATGTAAGATGATGATAGGAAGAAGACATTCTATCTGTATATCTAATTCTATGAGTATTCTTATAGAGTTTTTAAACATCAAGTATATTATCTAAAGTCTCCTTTACTCTTTCAAATTTAGAAATGGAATTCTTTAACTCAATACCTCTTTAGAAAGCTTAAGATTTTCATTAATGGCTTTCTTGAGTTAATCTTTTAAGGAATTTAAAGATTTCAAGTCATTAGTAAGTTTTTCATTTGATTCAACAAGTTTAGAAAAATCATTTTTCAAGTTTTCAAATTCCTTAGTCAAGCTAGATAACTCATACTTGTAAAACTTCTTCTTAGAGAGCAAACTTTTGCATTTAAGCATAAGTTTGCTCACAATAGAGCTCTCATTATCATCATCACAAGAAGAATGAGAAGTAGATGTTACCTCATTTTTGTCTTCAAAAGGCATGAAGCAAAGATTAGCCACTTCTTCTTTCTCCTCTTTCTTTTTTGATTTATAGGAGTCATCATATGAAGCTTTAAAGGCATTTTTCTTATACTTTGCTCCCTTATTCTTGAACTTAAGTTTGGGACACTCACTTCTAATGCGACCCAATTTTTTGTATTCATAGCAAATAACTTCTTTAATCTTCTTGCCATTAAACTTCTTATTAACTCTTTGCCTAGAGAAGCTTTTTCTTTTTAGGAACTTCTTAAATCTTCTAGTGATTATAGTTATTTCATCATCCTTTTCATTAGAGTCCACCAAGCTTTAATCTTCACTACCTTCTTGGATAGCCTTCAATGCAATGCTCTTTTTCTTTTCTTCTTTCTCATCCCTCTTATCTCCTATTTACTTGATAGTAAGCTCATGTGTGAGGAGATTTCCAATGAGCACATCCGTTGAGAGAGTTGAGAGATCTTGAGCTTCTTCAATTGAAGTGACTCTAAATTCCCAATACTTTTTAAGTAAGATTCTTAGAATCTTGTTATTTATTTCTTCCTTAAAGAAATGCTTTCCAAGTTTTCTTAGAATGGTAAAAAAAGCATTGAGGCAATTTATCATTTTGGTTATTGACTCTTGAAGCTTCATCTTGAAGAGTTCATACTCATACATGTGGAGTTGAATATTTTTGCTTCTCACCTACACATTTCCTTTATAATGGTTTTCAAGTGTTTCCCATAATTCTTTTTGGGATTAACAATGTTGAGCTTTGTCACCTTTCACTCATGACATAGAGGAAAGTAGAGTGATCATTGCTCTCTTATTCTTATATTTTGCTCTTTTTTTTCTTATTGCTTCATTGACTTCTTGCAAGCTTAGTTTCTACACCATCAATTGTGACTTTAAGAGGTTCCTAACCTATTAGAACAACATCCCAAAGTCTAATGGGATCATTATCTAAGTATAACTCCATTTTGAATTTCCAATGTGGATAATCACTCCCATCAGAGAATGAAAAATTTAGAGATTCACTCCCTATGATCTTGAATTCTAACAATTAAGTGCCTAGAATCCAAGCTCTAATACCAATTACAATTGCCCTAGGGGGGTGAATAAAGATTTTTGAAAATTAAAAAAAATTAAGGAACTTAAGCAAGGATTAAAAGAAAATTAAGGATATTGGAGATCAAATATAAATATTTAAGGAGTTCGATTCACCAATGAATCTATGTCTCCACCTAACTTATCCCAAGTAAGATTTTCAATCTCACACCAATCTTATTCACAAGATTAAGAATACAAGAGTTTTAGGATCAACTCTAAAATAAGGAACTTTTAATAAGGCTAACCTCTAACCACAAACCCAAGTGTTGTGATGGATAAACACTTAAACCAATTCCTTAGAAACAAATGTCACTTCCCTTCTAATCTATCCTAAGAGTTAAATGAAGCAGAAGTCTTATTTATAACACACACTAACTCTCATAAGAGTTAATTAAGAAAGTATATGAAAGAACTTAACTGCTCAATGAATACTAAGGAGAGAATTTTTATATTCAAAGTGTGTGAAACATCAATGAAGCTCCAATAGTTATTTTCATAGTTCAATAACTTAAATTATGGCTGTTGGGGGCATTAACTTTGTCCCTAACCTCTTCGTAGTTCATTAAATGCAAAAATTGCTTTTTACAGGAATTTAGCTACTCATGATGGTGAGGGCATGGTCTGGTTGTAAGCCTTGAAAAATATAGCCATTGGGTGGTTGCTCACGGTCGTGAGCGGCTTAGTCTCTTTTACTTGTTGAGATGCCTGAAGGTCACAGGTTAGAGGAGCTTATGAGCTAACCTTATGACCTAGTCATGACCACCTCATGATCATGAGGGCAAATAGTGAGGGTCTCTATCTAATTTGCATAATGAAGCCCTTTGAAGCTTGAACTCACAACCCTTGCTCATGATTATGACTCCAACTCATAAGGGATGCCCTGTGACTTGATTTTGAACATTTTTTATGCTTCAATCATCCTACATAAACATGGAGGAGTCTTATCCTTGTCAAATTGATGAATTAAGGCCCTAAATAAACACTTAAATAACATCATATTAAATTAACCAAATTATTTATTAAAGTCAAAACTTTAAAGATTGAATAAACCTATGGTTAAAAACATAAGTGAAAGAAAATTTTGGACATGTCTGCAAACGAAATAAAATGGTGAAAGTTGAACATCATGTGAAATTTCCACTTAAATTCATGGTTTGGGCCGAGTGATGTGTTTAAGGGTTTAGGTTTACTAGATATTAGTTATGAATTTCTACCAAATTAATGCATATTTTATTTAATTATGTCAAACTATAATTTAAATACATTAATTAAATAATTTTTTTTAGTGAAATGAAATTATAAATTTAATTTAATAATTTTAAAAATAATGATCTCTTTAATTTTAATTTTATATTAGTTGATAAAATATCAAATAATACAAATTCATAGTAAATTTTTTATCACATATTTGTTTTTATATTAATTTTTAAGTTTAAATAGTAAAAATAAACATTTGAATTAAAATGTATATTTTAAAAAATTTAGAATTTATTTATGAAAAAGGTCAAATATTTTTATGTGGATCTAGAGTCATACTCTAGATTTAGGGCATGTTTGGTTCAACAATTTATATTAGCTGATAACTATTTTAGTTAGTTAATAGCTGATAATTGATAGCTAGTAGCTGATATATATGAACCGTTTGGTAAAATTATAATAGCGTTGCTGTTAGTATATCAAATAACCATTAAGGATATAAATTATTTTTTTAATATAACTTGATAATATCTTTTTCTAATTATGTAAATTATATAAAAAATATATAGTAATATATAATAATTTATCATTTTTACTTTATTTATTATTAAAAGGATTAATATAAACTATTTAAAAATTAATGTTAAAATGTAAATCTTTTTAATATATTTTTTAAAAAAATATTATAAATATAAATATTATAATTATTTAATTTCTAGCTATAATTTAAAATAATATTAATTTTATTATAAATTATAAGAAATCAATTGGAATAACAACACAGTTAGTTCTATAAGTTATATCATTTTTTTAATTAAATCGTACCAGAATTTTTTTTACAATCAAGTTTTATGAGTTTTAAAAAAAAAATTCATTAGTTTTAGTCGACAGTTAAATTAATTTTTGTTAGTTAAATCTTAAAATCAAACTTCTTTTTTTACATTTCAGTCCTAAAACTATTAAAAAATATCATTTTTGATATTTTATATAAATATTTTTTTTATTTTTATTTTTGACTTCTTTTATTATTTAACCTTCATAATAACTACATAATTCACTAAAACAATTTTTTTAAAATAAAAATAATATTTTTCTTAAACTATTAGTTATATTGAAAATGATAAATAAAAATAATTAAATATTTTTAATTATTTTAAAATATGTAATTTCAATTAATATATCATAAATGAATAAATATTTTTTATAAGGAATTGCTCATCTAGTTTTATCAATATTATGATTTGTGTTAGATTTCAAAAAGCTCATCTATTTATCTTAAATTAATTTTACTATATATAAAAAATCAAATTAATTAAAAAATATTATCATTCAAATATTTTATGTAAAATAGCCTAATTTAAAGAAATATTTATACAATATAACATAAATTATAACATTGACAAAACTAGTTGAGTTTATCTAAGTATAAAAAAAATTATTCATTTAAGATATATTATTTAAAATTTGTATTTAAAAACAATTAATTGATTTTATTTATCATTGTTAATAAAATAATAATTTAAGAAATTTTTTTAGTGAGTTATACAGTTATTATAAAAGTTAAACAATGGATAAGTCATAAATAAATAAATAAAAATATTATTTATGTAAAATATCAAAAATGACATTTTTTTTAATAGTTTTAGGACTAAAGTGTAAAAAAAAAAAGGTCTGATTGTAAGGGTTGACTAATGAAAAATTATTTTAACTAACAGATAGAATTAGGGGAAAGTTTATTTAAAACTTATTGAACTTGATTGTAAAAAAAAATTATTGCAAACTTAATTGATAAAACGATATAACTTATAGGACTAATAGTGTTATTATTCCAAATCAATTATTTGCATTTAATTTAAAAGTAAGCTAGTTGTTATTAATTGTTTTTAATAAGGGTAATATAGTCTAAATCTAAAATAAATTTAAATAAACTATTAACTTATGGGAAAAACCTTCAAAATAGAGCTGATAAAATTTGTAGCTATTTTGAATAAAAATAACTATTACATGTTAATTTGGAAACCTCACCAAACACCTACAATATAGTTGATTAAGAAAAAACCTCTATTACATACCTAAATTAGATAATCCAAAGGCCCCTCTTAAGCTAAAAACTTAAAATTTTCCTTTATATATATATATATATATATATATATATATATATATATATATATATATATATAAACAAAGAATAAAAAAACTTACATTCTGTTGATACAAATTCCCAAAATCCAAGAATACTTATATCTCTAGTTTATGAAAAGAATCACAAATTTAGAAACTTTTCAATAAATTACAACCTAAATATCCTATTTAGGAAGAAAAGGAAGATTGAGGTATTCTATTTTTTTTTTTTTACAAAGACTTTTCTCTATATTTCCTTTTTTTTTTCTCGTGCTCTACACAAACAATTGCTTCTTTTTTCTTTAACGTACAATAGCTCCCTTTTGAGAGTTGTTGATTTTATTGGCAGTTACCATTTATCCCATTGCTTTTTTTTTTTTTTTATTAATTAAAGAAAATTTAATTATATATAAAATGGATTTAGATTGACCTATAATGATAACTCGATATATATATATATAATTGAATATAAAAAATAAAATAGAAATTAGTTGAAAAGAGAAATGTTTAAATTAGAATAAAAAAATAATTTTTGATGGAAAGAAAGAAGAATTTTTAAATGTAATAAAATTACAGTGAGTTACAAAAAATTTAAAATGTGTATTTTAAAATAAATTTTTTCTTATGTTTTATAGAAAAATATTTTAAATTTTAATAACTTAACGTATATGTGTTTTAGGATTGAATGTTGAACTATTAAGAGATACACTTATCAAATTTTGTATTTAATGACTTTAGAGCTCTCTCTTTAATATAACAATATAGAAAAGTGTGACTCTAAAATCAATAATAATTACTAACGTGAATATATTTTTTTTATAAAACTGATGGCAGCAATATAAAATTCAAATAAACTAATAAGTTTAACTTATATTTTAAGTTTTATGTAAAAATAAATAAGAATTTAAATGAAAATTTAAATAATAATCACAGATCAAAACTCCTTAAGTAATTTTTTCCTATGTCTTAAAAATAAATATAAATTATCATAAATAAAAATAAAAAAAATTTATTAAGAATTTATGCCTTTTGTGAACCTCAAAAATTACTTCTTTATTTTTATTTATTCATTTTATTGAATAGCGATGGTTTAATCTTTAGTAAGTAATAAATAGATTCTTAAAATTTTTGTCAATTAAAAAATAGATATTGAAATTGAAAATAGTTATGCTATTTAAATTTGCAAATATTAATAGTAGAGTGTGATAATAAAAGTAAATGTTAAAATTTATGATAGTTGTGTCATTTACACTCAAAAAACATTAGTAATGGATTGTGAATATAATGTGGTGGAGTGCCAAATCTTCATCCTAAATTACTTTTTAATCTACAGAATATAAAATTCTATAATAGCAAGAATTTCTACCTTTTGTACCAAACTTTATACTAAAGTTTTATTATGGTTCTATAATTTTAATTTGCATTTTTTTGTTACAAATTATTGATTTTAATTACATAAAAAAGTTACCTAAAATAATATCTTCTAATTTAGATGACATGACATATTAAATTTGTCACATTATTTACATGATTAAGGCTTAATCTAACCTTATTTTGATTTTAACAACACAATTTTGAAGTGCTAATTATGTTTATTTAAGTGTGCATTAGTTAGACATAAAAAAGGATTAAAAAAGACAAGCTAAATGTGAAGAGCCACTAGGTCACAGTCCATGTCACGATCGGGGCCCAATTGTGACCTCAAAATGCCTTATAAAAATTTTCATCTAGTGGTGCTCACAGTTTAGGTCGTGTCCATGATCACAATCGTGACCATGACCAAGCAAGCTTCAATTGGAAAAGAGTCTAGTTATGCTCACGGTCCTTGTCATGACTATGACTACCATCATGAGAGCTCGTCATAACCACGAGCTAAGCACCTTTTAGAAGAAAAAAGTCTAGTGGCCCTCACGAGCATGATCACATCGTGATCATATCTCGTGACTAACATCACGACTCTAAGTCATGAGCACAAGCTTCAATGAAGATCACATACCAAAGGAGACAGAGGTACTCACGGTCTCAGGCACGACTATGACCAAGCACTTATAGTCCAGTTGGCAGAAGCACAACTGTCACTTAACTGTCTCAATGACTACTTCAATCAAGGTTCATAACCATGATAGGCAAATTTTCTACAAAAAGCTGCTTGAACATTAAATGAAGCTAAAAAATATTGGGGATGAATTTAGTGATCCCCAATAGCTATTTTTCACTTAAAATCAATATAGACCAGCTTTAGGACTTCATTTAACAAGTTTTAAAAAGTTGGTTGAGCTATTGAATGCTTTGAACATCTCTTTAAGCTACTCTCTTATTCAAAATTCCCTTTGCAATTGAGTGTGGGTTGTGTATTAGCATAGTTCTCTTCTTCTTCTTCTTCTTCTAATTTTTAGGTTGAACAAGGAAAGTGAGGTGTTAATGCTAGTGATTGACGGTTGAGTGTGAGCCTCAAACACTTGGAATCATTGTTGTGGTTAGGGTTTAGCCTAGAAAAACTCATTGTATTGTAAAGGTTTGAGTTAAGCCTAAAAAACTCTTGTAGAAATGATCTCAAGCTATAAGTTTGGCGTGGGTGTTCAAAATCCTAATTTAATGATAAATTAGGTGGAGACGTAAATTCAATTTGTGAATCGAATTCCTTAAATTTTGAGTTCTTAAATCATTTTCTAGCTCCTTTTCATTAATCCTTTAACCTCACTATTAAGTTCTCAATCATCCTAAAATTATCAATTTACCCTATTCATCCCTTCCATAGTCTCTTTCAATTATCATATAATACTACCACATCACCCTTTTCATGAGAATGTTGATTATAATTTTATAAGGTTAAATGTAAAAAAAAAATTAAAAAAAGAGTAATGTTAAACTATGGTCAATAATTTTATAAAAAAAAATAATATGACATTATGACGTAATAATTTTTTAAGTTGGATTATATTGTAGTAATTATGGCACGTTATTTAAATTAATTAAAAAAAATTGCATGATTTTTTTGTATACTTAAAATTGATATTTTATAACAAAAATATAAATAAAATTTATGAAACTAAAATAAAATTTAATATAAAATTTAGTAACATGTTATACAATTAACCTGTCAAACCATGCTACCAATGGAATCCATCATACGAATTTTCAAGTTATTTCCTTAATTTTATAGTTTATTAATTTAAAAATTGAAGTGATAATTTTTAAGATCATTTCTATACCCATCAAAATAGTATCATTTTATAAAATTTTTAAATTTAAGTGTGTTTCTAAAATTATAATTTATTTATTTCTCAAATTTTCAATCTTTTATGTAATTTAAGAATACTATTTAATTCATACAATATTAGTAAAAATTAATTAAATTTTAAACTATTGAAATATATATTTTTTAAATGCTAAAATTTTAAATATAAAATTAAAAAATAAATAATTTAAAAATAGTTTTTAATCAGAAATAAAATTAATATAGATAATTTTAAAATTTATTTGTTAAAATTTTTGTGGAAGTTAATTGCTAAAAAAAGAATATTAATATTGATGATCATTTTTAAGGGAAGAAGCAAAGGCAGATAATTGTCAATGTCAGCTGAAATGCTGGTTTATGGGCAACACGAAGAAACGTTAATCATTTTGTTTTACGTGAAAAAATATATTTATTTATGTTGATCTACTATTTTGTATATTATCCTCTTATCTTTAATAATGATTTTATTAAGATGAATGTTGACTAGTTTAATCATGGTTTTTGGATATATGTTATTGTTGGAAATATAACTTTGGAACTTATTTTATTTTACTTATAAAATTTTAATTTTTTTCTTTTTAATTTTAAAAATTTTAATTTATTTCAATTTAAAATATCTCAAAATATCTGATTAAATTTAAAATACGTAATAACGTAGTAAATTTTAATATATTTATCTTATAAGTATCATTTTAAATAGTTTAATCATTTTGTTAATCTTATAAAATAAAATATTAGTAAAATTTATTGAAGCTTATAAAATTATTAAACTGTTTAATAAGATATTTAAATAGTGAATATATTAAAATATACTTATTTCAACTATTATATATATATTAAATTTGATCGAATATACTTGAGATATTTTAATTTAAAATAAAAATAAAATTTTTGAGATTAAAAAAAATAAAAAAATTTAATATTAAAATAAAATATAGTTTAAAATTATGATATTATCAGTATAATAAATTATATAGTTTTTATTTCTCTATTTTAAAATAATAATTTTCCGAAAAATTAGAATTATGATTTTTCCCCCCCCCCCCCCGGTTCAGTGACTTGGCGTGAAAATAGGAGCAGATTGAGCAATTAACAACCAATTTATAGATGTAATAATAAAAACATTAAAAATGGATACTTTTTTCTTACACTTTGAATGGAATATAATAATATATCTCAGTTAGTGGCTGATTGATTGTTTTTCACGCGACGAATCCCTGTTTTGTAGGCCCCACGCGTTAACGTATGCCCCAACCAATTTCTACACTGATTAAGGCATCATCCTTCTTCTTATCAATTAAAGATGCAGTATACGGTTATTTTAGTTTTTACAAAATAATTTTTATTTTATTAATAATTATTATTATATGATTTAATACATTTCATTTAATGGTGTCAAAGGTAAAATAAATACAAAGTAAGTAAAATAAGGTAAAAAAAATTACTCTAGAATTCCCTTCAATTAAAAAAATTGACAAAAAAAATTTATTAACGCCTTTTTTTTATTATCAAATTTGTTAAGATTTTCATTAGTTAGTAAATCTACTGAAAATAACTCCACACTTAACAGAAAATATTATATTATATATATATAATTAAATAAATTGACATATTTTGTTAAAAATTATAATTTTTTTAATATAAAAATATTATATTAATGCGAGGAATGAACCGATACTCTAATTAAAATTTTATTATTTTTTAGTTATTGTGCTAAAATTTCAAAAGTGAAGTTTTGAATTCGATTATCATGTGAAGAATATTTTTACTATTTAGTTTCTGCATGAATTATAATTTATGATTTGTATTGATAATAATATATTTAAAATTATAAAATACTGTAATAATATATGTAATATTTTAAAAAAATTAATTATTTTCTTCAAGCATGTATCACTTTTTATCATTATCATCATAATTTACTCATTAAAAAAAAAACTCACACGAGTTTCGATAATCAACAAAATAAAACCCAAACTATCAACAAAAATATTATTTATAAGATTATTCAATTTATACTTTCCAATTTCCATGTCTAAATTTGTTAAACTCAATTTGTAGTGATTTATGAAAGGATGTCTGTCAGGTAACTTGGGGGTATAAATACTCCTTTCAATCTTCCAAAATTTAATTTTTTTTATTGTTTATTTTCTTAATTTTAATGTATTATTTAAATTATTTTTATTTTTATAAAAAATTGTATTAAAATAATAAAAATTAATAATATAACATTTTTTAAATTATAAAATGTATTATTTATGTACACAAAATTTTTAAAAGTTAAATTATAATTTTGTGTAATTCAGAAAATAAGTAGAATGAAATCTTCTATTGGCTAAAACAAATAAGTCATATATTATATTTTAATATATTATACAAGATAGTTATATTATATAGTAATATATCTTCTATTGATAACTTTGTAATAGATGAATTTAATTTTAAATATAACAAGATAGTTATAAGTAAAGTTAATTTTACATATATTTTTTTAATAATATTAGTATATGTCAAAGATTTTTATATTACGTGAGAAGGAAAAAATATGTTTTATTTAATTTTATATTTTTAAAAATTTGGTACAATTAAATATAAAATACAAAATATAAATATTTTCTACAAATAATGTTATCATTTTATTTTTTATACATTTTTTTTGCATAAACATGGATAATACTTTAGTATTGGTGTGAAAATCTATAAGTGCACATAATCGTACGTAATATAAAAAGATAATTTCCACGGATATTGAAAATTAAATATTGAATTATTTTTTTATTAATCATTGCTTTAATTTATAATTCAACTCAATTAACTAGCTTTCACTACATTAAGTTGTCAAATACACATTCAATTTTTAAACCTATTAAAACAGTTTCTGAACTAATTTAATCAGCTAATGGATTGTTATTCAAACCTCAATTAAAATTAATTCTCAATTAGATTCTATTATCTAATTCAATTCATTGGGTGATCAGTTTAATAAAAGCATTAAACTCAATAATAATCAAAGATTAAATATTTATTGATTAAGGATTTGAATAATTTAAATTCATATTGAGTCAGGTTAAAAACCCTAAGTAATTTAGCCACACATATTAAATAAAAATAAAAAAAGAAATAAAAAAAATCCAAACAAATTGAAATGAACAACTGCAATTCTATAATTTCAATGTAACTGAAAACTAAGTAAGAGAGAGGTAATTGGGTGCAATTTATGGAGGTTGATGTTGTTGGCCATATTGGGGGATAGGGGATCAAAATATTTTATTGTCAGCATAATTTTTTTATAGATTTTTTTTTTTGGATGAGTATTTAATAAGTGAAGGCAAAAAAAAAAAAAAAGAAAAAACATACTTATGAAAAGAGAGAATAAGTGAGATATTTAATATTTGTGTGAGGTGAAAAATTAAATAAAAATACTGTTAAATTTATATCTTCATATAAATTTCACGTTATTTCTGTTGGCTTAAAAATATTTTTATTATGTGATGAATTTTAAAGTTAAAAATTTTTAAGTGATGAATTGTCCACTAAAAGCTGATTAAAAACTCAAATAATATGAATAAATATTACCTTGATGAAAAAAAAAAAGAGTTAAAGAGGGGACTATTCTTGCCTAAAATATTTGGCAAAATTTTGGTGTAAATTAAAAAGAAATTTCAATAAACATATCAATCAATTGTGAAACATAATTTATGGAAAAAACCATAATTTACTTTTATAAATTAAAATTTTTTCTCTCTATTATATATGGTATATGGCCAAAGAGTCAAATTGAATCTCAACTATATTTCAAAGTTAACATTGAATCTAAATGTTTTTTTTTTCTAATAACTTTATTTTAAAAAAAAATTATAATTAAATTCTGTAAATCAAATAAAATTTTAATTTTAATAGTTAATTGAGGAAATATTATTCAAACTATTAAAAAACACACACATATATAAAGTTTTAGAGATTTTCAAGCTTACAAAGTAATTTTTAAATTTTAACTTTTCTTAAAAATTTATGTAAAATTTAAATAATTTTTTTCAATTTATAAATTCTAAAATTTTACAATTACGTGATGTACATTTCAAAATAAAAGTTTATCAATTTTAATCGTTAATTTAAATAATATTTTGTTAATCAATCATTAAAATTAAATTGATGAACAAAATTTTATTATTAAACTTTTAAAATTAAATTTATTAATAAAATTGGTGAATTTTTCATATAAATATCACTTGATTCTAACATTTTTAAAATTTTTAAGTTTAAAGTTTTTTAAAAAAATTTTCAAAACTTTAAAAAAAGCCAAAAGAATTTTAAAATTTTTGTCAAAATTATTATGTAGGCTTTAAAATTTTTTAAACTATATAATTAGATAATTAATAAATTGTATTTATTAGTTTAAATGATTTTTCACTTAGTAAGCAGTAAAATTATAATTTTATATGATTTATATAACTTAATTATAAATATTTTTAAGATAAAGTTTAATATAATATAATTTTAAAAGAAAATTTTTTATTATGATAAAAAATACTAAAATTTAATATTAATTTGAGAGTATAATTGAGATTCCAATTTAATATATATTTCTTTATTGAAGTTCAGTCACTAATTCAAATCCAATTCTACTTATCATGCTAGCAATGAGAACAAAATACAGTTTGCAAATAATGTACCAAATACCAAAAATAATAGAAAGAAATCCTCGTGGAGTTATTATTATTATTATTATTATTACTATACAAGTTGTATGAGGTGGTGCAAAATATGACAAGAAATAATAATAATAATAATAATAATAATAATAATAAAGTGTAAAATCAAATATAAAAGATACATACAAATCACAATATTCCGTAAGCCCCCCCTTTGTCTTGGCTGTCCATTCATAACCGAACCGACCTTCTCTTCTCAGCTTAGCTGTTTTCCTCTTTTTTCCATTTTCTATTTTCCATTTTCATTCCCTTACCAAAACCCGCATCCGAACAGCAGAGGGACAAGGACCATATATTTGCACAAAAAAGGCCTCGAAAAAAGCCTAAGAAACCGGCGTTTCGATGGGTCACCATTTCCTCTTCATCTTCCTCCTCCATCTCCTTATTTTATCCGCCGCCGCGGACGACGGTGCCGTCATACTCAAACTTGCCTCCTCCTTGTCCCCATTGCCCAGTTCTTGGTCATCCAAGTCTTCTACAGGTTTTTGCGACTGGAAAGGGATACAATGCGATTCGTCAAATAGAGTCATCTCCATTAGTCTCTCCAATAAAGATCTCTCTGGTACCCTTCCTTCAGAACTCTCTACACTCTCTAACCTCGAAACCCTGTCTCTTCAAGGCAATAAGCTTTCTGGAGATCTTCCAAATCTTGCAAATTTATCAAATTTGCAGACTTTGATTCTTGATACCAATAATTTCACATCTATTCCTTCTGGGTTCTTTAAGGGTCTTACTAGTTTACAAACTTTAAGCATAGGCACCAATGTTAACCTCGCTCCTTGGGAACTTCCTGTTGATCTTGCTGAATCTACAGCCCTTTCATCTTTAACGGCCAGTCAAGCTAATATTATTGGTTCTATTCCTGATATTTTTGAATCTTTCCCCAGTTTGCAGCACCTTCGCTTGAGTTATAATAATTTAACGGGTCCTTTACCACCTTCTTTGGCTAAGTCTGGGATCCAGAATTTGTGGCTTAACAATCAGCAAATGGGTTTAACTGGCACCATTGATGTGCTTTCTTCAATGATCCAGTTATCTCAGGTTTGGCTACAGAAGAATCAGTTTACCGGTCCGATTCCAGATTTGTCAAAATGTGAAAACATCTTCGATTTGCAACTTAGAGATAATCAGTTTACTGGAGTTGTTCCTGCTTCTTTGGTTTCGCTTCCTAATTTGGTTAATGTTTCTTTGTCAAATAATAAATTGCAGGGTCCTTCTCCCGCGTTTCCATCTTCTATTACTGTTGTTAATGATGGGAAGAATAACTATTGTACGAGTTCTGGGAATGCTTGTGATCTGCAGGTGACAATTATGCTTGCGGTCGCAGGAGGTTTTGGGTATCCAGCTAAACTTTCTGATGATTGGACTGGGAATGATGCTTGTTCCAATTGGGACTTTGTTACATGTGACCCTCAGAAAAGAGTTACTACTGTGAATTTAGCAAAGCAAGGTCTTTCAGGGACTATTTCTCCTGCATTTGCTAATCTCACTGCTTTGAAGAATTTGTATTTGAATAATAATAATTTGACAGGCTCTGTTCCTGATAGCTTGACTACTCTTACTCAGCTTCAGGCTCTTGATGTTTCCAACAATAATTTGTCTGGGAAGGTTCCAGAGTTTCCAAGCTCAGTGAAGTTTACTACTGCGCCTGGTAACCCTTTACTTGGAACTGTTGTAAACACTGGTGGCAGTCCTGAATCACCTGGTACAAATAGCAGTGTACCAAGTGGGAGCACATCGTCTTCAGGCTCAGGGATATCAGGAGGTATGATTGCTGGCATCATTCTAGCTGTTATTGTTTTTGTTGCTGTTTTGTCATTTGTGGTGTATAAATATAAGAAAAGGAACAGAAGGTACGGGAATGTGGAGAAAGAGGGGAGTCAGAAGGCATTGGGTAAGAATGAAGGGCCAGGTGTGGTTCATGAATATAATGGGTTGCCTACTGAATTGCATAGCCAGAGTAGTGGTGATAGTGAACGTAAGCTGTTAGAGGGTGGAAATGTTGTAGTGGCAATGGAAGTTCTTAGACAAGTTACGAATAATTTTAGTGAGGATTATATAATTGGAAGAGGTGGTTTCGGAGTAGTGTATAAAGGCGAGTTCGCTGATGGGGCTAAGATTGCTGTAAAGAGGATGGAATCTATGGTGATGGGCACTAAAGGCTTGAATGAATTTCAGGCAGAGATTGGAGTGCTTTCAAAGGTTAGACATAGGCATCTTGTTGCTCTTTTAGGTTACTGTGTCAATGGCAATGAGAGACTCTTGGTCTATGAGTATATGCCACGTGGTACACTGGGACAACATTTATTTGAATGGCAAGCACTTGACTATCCTCCACTTACATGGAAGCAAAGAGTTACCATTGCTCTGGATGTGGCAAGAGGAGTTGAGTATCTGCACAGTTTAGCTCAACAGAGTTTTATTCATAGAGATTTGAAACCTTCAAATATTCTTCTTGGTGATGACATGAGAGCCAAAGTGGCAGATTTTGGTTTGGTTAGAAATGCACCTGATGGGAAATACTCTGTGGAAACACGACTGGCAGGCACCTTTGGCTATCTTGCACCTGAGTATGCTGGTAAGTGAGTTGTTTCAATTATTTCTTTTAAAATAAATATGCTAATTGCTTAAGCTTCTTATACAAAAGCAGTTTCCAGATATACCATTACTATCTGTGGCAGGATTTTAGCAGCCTATAAAGTGTGGAATGCAAAGAAATTCTGGGATTCTCTTCTAGACTGCATGATTTTGTTAATAATAGTAATGTCACGAAATGTAGGTTCAAGTAGCACACAACAAAATGATTATAGTTTAGTTGGTAGTATTTTTCACTAACAATCTTGACTTCTTTTTATTATGTTTCTTTTTTGAATCAAAATATGCTCTTGAATATGGTTTAGGATATTTGAACATAAACTCCTCTGATTTAATGAGTAGCAGTGATGGAGATCACTTGGGAAGATTTAGCTTCAATGGCATTTTATTGTTTCGGTTGCTGTGTCTTCACATGTTCATGCATATGTACTGTCTGCACAAGTGTTAAATTAACAGTTTCTTTTTTTCAACGAATGCTTTATTAGCATGTGATAAATTTGAATTTAGATTTTGCCTATGCAAGTGTTTGATTCTTTTTCTTTCTTTTTTTTTTCACCAAATGCTCTATTAGTGTGTGCTAAATTTGAACGTGGATTTTGTTTTTGACTTTTGTATGTAAAGTTGGTTTCTTGATTTTAATATGCTTTATTTATTGCCAGCTACTGGAAGGGTGACGACCAAGGTGGACGTTTATTCTTTTGGAGTTGTTCTAATGGAGATTATAACTGGTAGAAAAGCTTTGGATGACGACTTGCCAGATGAGAGAACTCATCTGGTTACGTGGTTCCGAAGGGTCCTAATCAACAAGGAGAATATCCCAAAGGCAATTGATCAGACTCTTAACCCAGATGAAGAGACATTAGCCAGCATTTACAGAGTGGCTGAGCTAGCAGGACATTGCACTGCTCGGGAGCCACATCAGAGACCTGACATGGGGCATGCAGTTAATGTATTGGGGCCTCTTGTAGAGCAGTGGAGACCTGCTAGCCAAGAAGATGAAGAAGGTATGGGCATTGATCTCCATATGAGCCTGCCACAAGCTCTGCGTAGGTGGCAGGCTGATGAAAGTTGTTCCTCATATGATATAACATATTCTCAAAGCCAGTCAAGTATTCCTCCGAAGCCCTTTGCAGAGACATTTAATTCAACTGATCTTCGGTGACAAAAATATGAAAGGGGGGAAAGGTAAAGCATCCGTGCGCTGCCACCACTAAGATTCCTAAGTATATCACGCCTTCATTGTATTTATTGATTTTGTCATTTCGTTGGTGATAATTGATTCTTAATTGGATTGAATCTGAGGAATAGATAGCTATAAGTTGTTTCTATGGGATTCTTTGTTCTTAACCTATTGATTTGGCCTATGGCAGTCAGCAAGGCGATTTCTTTTTCTTCTGTTTTGGTTCTTTAGTTATCTGGGGAATGTGGGAAGAGAGCAATGTTGTAATATAATTCATTTCCGTTATTGTTGTTAAGGCATTGTCCTCAGCTGTCTTTGTATTTTAGCTATGTTTTTCTTTGCTCAATTCTCCATTTTGTCGACTAATTTTCCTACCCTACCCGCTATTTCTCTGTTGAATGATTCAGTTTTAAGCCACGTCTAAAGTTTTTTTTAAATAAATGAGATGGAAATTGGCTGGCTGACAGGATGATATGATATGAAATTAGAGGATAGATGGCTGTTGGGCCATGCTAAATTAGGCATACAGATTGCAAGTTTGGTAGCAAATCAATTGAAAAGCCAGCCAGCCAGCCGGCCATCTCAAACTCAAAGCGAAGGTGAGACTTTTGAAGTGCCCCCACATGCTGAAGGTATCATTGTCAAACCCTTTTATTATTATTATTATTTTCCTTTAGAAGGATTGTATAATCCATAAATTGGGTTGTTTTACAGAACATACAGCTCTCGTGGTTGGTAGTTGAACATCATTGAAAATTAATTCAAATCTGATTATCAGTATATAATCTATTGCATAATTGGTTGTATAAGCACACAGTTTGAGCTTGGATTTGTATCCTCTCATGTTCCTTTTAAGGCATTTTAATTTAATTTACACCATTCTTCATAGATGGATGGTCAAGATTAGATTACGTAAATAAATATTATCCTTTAATACATTATTTGGAAAATCAAACTCCATTGAATTAATACCATTTGCTTAAATATCAAAACTAAAAATTGCAAATAAAAACAAGCACCAAGAGAATTTCACAAGAGAAAAAGAGTGTGAGTTATGTTTTAGAGTTAGATTCTTCTCCATCTCTTTTTTTTTTGGGTTATTAAAGGGAAGTGAGGAACTAAATCTAGTTAAATTGGTTTAAGTGTAAGCCATGAAACACTTAGATATTTTGGGTTGTGGTTAAAGCTAAGTCAAGAAAAGTTTAAGTGTAATAGGTTTGAGTTAAGGCTCAAAAATCAATTGTTATCAATCTAAGAGTATAATAGATTGGTTGTGAATTTAAAAAAAAATTCTTAGTTGGGATTAGGTTAGGTGGAGACATAGATTCTTGAGAAACCGAATTCCTTAAATCTCGTGTCTCAATTTCTCTTCATCTTAATCTTCATTACCCTTTCTTGCAATTTCTCTAATTCTTGTTTTAATCTCAATTAACCCTATTTACCCCATTCTAGGGTCTTTTCAAAAATTCTAAAAAAGTTTTTCATTAGTTATATCCGTTAGTCAAAACAATTTTCCGTTAGTAAACTTTTAAAATTAAATATTTTTATTTATGTATTTTACATTTCAGTTCTAAACTATAAAAGAATGTTTATTTTTGATATTTTAAATAAAAATATTTTTATTTTTATTTTTAGTGGTACTAGATTGTGTTCAACTCATGCATATTTTGGCATTCCTTACCATTCCCTATGATAAGAAATTGTCTATTAAGTAATTAAAGTAGGGATTGTTGTTATGATAACAACATTAGTTACACCATAAACTGATTTTTATTATCTTAAGTTCACCATTGTTTATGATATAAAATTCAATTTTATAGGATTACAAGCATTGTTTAGAGAGGTATGGGATAGATTTTTTTTATGTTTCCTCCTATTCATGCATGAAACTAGCAAACTACGCCTAACTTGCCAAGAGTGTCGAGTTTGTCATAATTAATCATCTTCCATCATAATTTTTTTATTCTAAATTTTAAATCATCAACATATTAATCTCATGTAAGTGATATTAATCTCATATAAGAGATTTTTTTTTTTTTTTGAGATAAGCTCATATAAGAGATTTAAAAAGAAAACTTATAGAAATTGTGATATGAATTATTGAATAGGAAAGTATAATTGAGTCCTATTACATATCTATTTATTTTTACCCCTAAGTTTTTGAAATTAACAATGGCAATATGAAATCCCAATACTACCAAATATGATATTGAGAAACTTATGGCTGTTTAGAATGTTTATGGAGATTCATTCAAGTTGCAAATCTCAGTGACTATCAGATGGAAATGAACCAATTGTAATTTTATTTAAGATTATTATTGAATGCTAATAATGGAGCTTTTTTTTATTTTTTTGAAAGGAACTTCTAGAAATAATTGTGTAGATTGTATGGGTGACTTAAGTTGTATAGCTACAATATTGAAATTTTATCAAGTTCTATAAATAGAAAACTAAAATCATCAACATTGCATATTAAAAAGAATTAGCCTGAGAATAAGAAATGTCATTCCTACAAATAGAACTTGAATACCTTTATACTTACAAATATGAAGTGAATTGGCTCTTGCAATATAATTTATCATGTTTGAACTTTTGTTGCAGTTTATTTTTTTAATTAGAAGTTTGCTTTTGCATTATGCTTAATTTTTCTAATGATTACATGATTGATTCCATTTATATTAAAAAATACTTTTATTTATATGTAAGACAATATAATTTCGTTTTATTTAAAGATGTATTTAACATTACTAAATTATTATTGATACTTTAGAATTCAATTAACTTGCTTTTATTATATTTTCTAATTTATCTATTTTATTCATTTAATTAATTTATTTTTAAAATTAAAAAAATTTCCTTGCAAAGCTCAGGTTGGTGCCTAGTTTCAAAGAAATTATAAATACCCATATCACATTTAAGAATGATTCACTCAAACAACACATCAAAGACAAGAAAACACCGAGAGCAATTGTGTTCATATCCAATTAAAAGAGAAATCTTGCAATACAAAGATTAGTCAGATATTAAAAAAAAAAAAGGGTTAAGTGTTGACACCAAGAATGAAGTCTATAAATTCATTCAAATGCAACAAAATTTCTATGATCACCTTCTGATGTGGCTGTCATTTTTTATAATGGTTTAGTGATTAGATATCTTATTTTCAAAATATGTCTATTTTGAATATAGCCTAGCCAAGTAAAATCCTTTGTTAATTTAGAGAAAACAATGAAAAAAATCCAACAAATTAATTAAGAAAGAATGCAATACTCCTGCTATTTAAATGTGCAAAAGATGTCCTTTTATTTATTCTAGAAACAAGAGTATAATATAGTAGAATCATTTTTTATACTTTAATTTGGTTAGTAATTTTTTGAAGTACTACTCTGCTTAGCAATCTACTTGATTTTCCATGTCTTATATTGTGCTTAGGGGATCAACACCATCAAAATAAGATGTATACTCATTAAATGAGATAACATTTCTGCATATAAAGTCAATAAGCCAAAAATATACTTAAGAGGTAAAACTAAGGCAAATTGGAGGGTTCTGAAGAGTTCTGTTAAAGTTCAACAAAAAAGAATCAAATAGCTCAAAAAGCTTACTTAAAATCCATATTAAGACATCATTATAACAAGTTTTTCTTTCCCTATGTCAATAACAAAATCATTCTCAAATATGCTTGATGCCAAATTTTTTTTGTTAATTTAGAGAAAACAATAAAATAAAATCCAACAAATTGATCAACAAAGAATGCGATACTCCTTATATTTAAACATGCAAAAAAATGTCCTTTTATTTAATCAAGAAAGATGAGTATGTTGTAGTAGAATCATTTTTTTTAATTTTAATTTGGTTAGTAACAATGTAACCTTGATGACACTAATATCTTCGTTGATGCTTTTGAGAAATGCATACCTATTTACGAGCTATTTAAAAGGTATATAGCCTTATACAACCTAGAATACAATCAAGCAAAAGTGAAATTCCATCATCAATTATAAAAGCCTTAAAAAAGCAAGCCAAGAAATTGAAGAATAAGAAAAGAAAAGAAATCAAAGAGAAAAGGAAACTAAAGTGTGACAAAATTGAAAATGAGAAAGTGAAAGAACAATTTAAAGCTAAATGAACATTTTTATATAAAAAAAAAATCACTCACTTTTAAGGTCAGTTCCTTTCATAGTGTACTTACATGCTCTTTATATTTGTTTACTTAAAGGAAATCAATTAAAGGTTCCAAGCAATCCTTGTTATGAAACATGAATGAGGAAAGATGTCTGTTGTGGAATTAGCCATCATTACCAATAGATAAAGATCAATTAGGGCAAGGAACAACAACATTGAAAAGCTCAAGATGAAGCTCAAGGAAATTAGGATCATTAGACCTAAATAAACATTTACGAAAAAAAAGAAAAACATAAAAAATAATGCATCCTAAGTAGATTTAGGAGCTTTATCGAAGGGACCATCTTTGAGAAGCTTTTTTGATTCATCATCCTTAAAAACATTATCAAATTCATCAATCAAAATAGAGGGACCTGAGTAAATATAAGGGCTTTATTGAAGGAACCATCTTTCAAAAGTTGCTTTGATTCATCACCACCAACAACATTATCAAATTCATCAATCAAAATATGTGGTTGAAATATTCCTTTTCCTTGATCTATATATCATTATTTCCTAAATTAAAAAAAATAAACAATAATCAATTCAATACATGCAAGTAGGACAAAAAAAGAATAAAAAAAAATCTAGCTTTGTTCCGACATGAACTAAACAGGGAGTAATAGTAAATTGTAGAGAAAAGAGATGAGTAATGTAATTTGGAGGAATAAAAAGAAACTGTAAGCAAGAATCAAGCATTTATATATGAGAATGAAGGAAAAATATTATTTACAAATTCTTTGTTAGAAAAATTACGTAAAATATGTTAGAGAACAATATTTCATAATGGAGAAAGAGGAAGATGAACATCAAATATACCCAAGCATACTTTCAACTATTTCTCTAGTCCAATTGCAACATAAACCAAGGCCAGAGGCATTGTCAGAGATCTCCAAAACCACAAAATTTAAATTGAAATAAAATAATTTTGGTTCTTCTTTTTAAGGTGGTGATAAGAAATTCTTACACTTTCTCTTCCTTTAGCATGTCCTCTCCTTCCACCTCTAGGACCTTTGTCCTTGTCTCTACCATGACTTCTCCTATTACCATGTTCGTCACTAATTTTAGGGTTTTTATCGTAAATTTGATCAATGGAGAATAAATTGTGCATTTTACAATAGGGCTAGAATAAGTAAGATTGCGATTTTAATTCTTAGATATTTTGGTAATATCTTGAATTATGGACTAAAACTATTTGGATCTTTCATCATAGTATATAGATGATAGTAGTAGTGTACTCTTGAAGATGCTTCAATAATTAGTTGGATAAACTATTGGGAAATCAAGAAATGTTCTTGTGATCACTTAAAGCCTTCCTATAACAAAGAATTTTAAACAAAAATATTTGATAAACTGATTGTAATAA
Source organism: Mallotus nudiflorus (assembly GCA_947683625.1). Classification (NCBI taxonomy): domain Eukaryota; kingdom Viridiplantae; phylum Streptophyta; class Magnoliopsida; order Malpighiales; family Euphorbiaceae; genus Mallotus; species Mallotus nudiflorus. The sequence goes on from CANTUR010000500.1 coordinate 248,719, forward strand.
CCCTAGTTTTTAAATTAATTTATTTTAAAATAAGATATGCAGTGTTAATAAATTCAAAAGTTATATTTGATTATTTTGTGGTTAATATTTATTATTTTATGTTTAATTATAATTTTCTATGTAAATATTTATTTTGAAACTTATTATTTTGAAAATTAATTTACATTATATTTACAACTTTGAAAAGAATTATTTTATTAATATTATTTAAGTACTAATATTATTTTATTGATTGACTTAAATTTATTTATTATTTAATTATTCCATAATATTGTTTATTGTTATTATTATTATTATTATTATTATTATTATTAAACTACATTATTTGCATAGTTATTTTATGTGTTATTATATATATATGCACATATATAATAAATTAGGGTTTATTATTATTTTATGTGTGTGTAATATTTATTATTGTGTTATATATATATATATGTGTGTGTGTGTGTGTGTATATATATATATGTATATAATGCATGTGTGGTCGACATTTATACATGTAAACTTATTGTATAATTATAATATATAGTATATTATATAAAAACTTATAAACATATGCATATATACCAAAACACAACAACTTCCCGTAACAAACATAGAACATCTTCTTCCTCCTCTCCTCATGCAAGCTCGAACCACAACCACCACCGTGCCTCTCAGCCATTTGCCGGACCACCACCATCCACCGTCGTCTTCTCCATCTCCCTATCACCTTCCGCTGTCTTCTTCTTCCTTCTCCGGCGCTGGAGTCGCCTGTTTTGGGAAGTAGCCGAAACCTCCATTAATTCCGACAACCTCCATTTTCGACCACCATTTTCTTCGATTCCGGTGTCTTTTCTTCCTCTTTCACCGGTGAGCACTAATCCAAGCTTAGTTTGAGCTTTGATTTCCATTTTCATGAGTTTTTGTTGATTTTTAGTTTTTGAGTTCTAGGGTTTCAAATTTTTTTTAGCTTGATTTAGCTTGAATCTTGCAAAGTACCTTTACAAATGTGATTCCTAGTAGCTTAATCTACCTTTATGAATTTTTGTTTGATTTTTGGAATTTATTTTGATTTTCGTGAATTTTTGGATATTTTATTAATTTTCGTAAATTAATTTGTTAAATTATAAAATTGGTAGATTTAGTGATATTATATATTTTTATTAATTTTAGTGATGAGAAATTAATTTTTTGAGTATATTATATAATTTTTATGAATATTTATAGTTTATGTCAATATTGAATAATTAGGTTAGAGTTGGATTTTTGCTAGAATATTGGTTTAAATATGTGTTTTAGTTAATATTAGAAATATATAAGTTGAGAAAATAATTTTTATGCATTTATAGAATTTTTGAGTAATAATAGTATATAATGTATATTTTTGTATTATAGGGGTAAATACGTAATTTTGTGTTAATTATAGCTAAATAATATATTTTAGTTGGTTTTAATATTATTTAAGAAATTAAAATAATTTTTATAAATTATTTACTATTTTTTAAACTAATTAATACTATTTTTCGGAAATTGTTTTCAAATAATATATTATAAATTATTTTGGTAATAAAATGGGTTTTTAGTAATTTTTAATATGTATTTAGGCTATTTTAGTTATTGGAATATATAAAGTGAATTTTTATTAATTTATATTGAATTATCGAGAAAATTAAATTTTAATAATATTATATTATTATTTTGGGATTTTTACATAATTATTGAGGAAATAATTATTTTTGGTGTTTTAATGTTAAATATGTTATCTTTTGATATTTTGAGGGTATTTATGGTAATTATTGATTTTTAATATATTTTATTGAATTATTTGGATTTGTGTTGAATTGTGGATCTCGGTTGAGGAATTTCGTAGTTTAGGATCCCAACCAAGAGTTGTTTGAACTCTGGAATTAGAAGTGTATTTTTCTTACAGGACCGGCTCTACCTTTTAGTAGAGAGATGTCCGTTTTACAGAGGAGGTTATGTCGAATTTTTGGTAGAACTCTTGTAAAACGTGACATCGAGTCAATTATGTGTCTGTCTGTATTTTATAATCCTAGATCGAGTCTCTAGAAGTGAAGTTAGATTTATTCTGATTTTCGTATTTATTTTATTTGTTTAGTTATGTTGAGACCGAGGCCTAGTGGACCGGGCCTGTCGGACCAGTCTCGAGGAACGCACACCTGTGAGTTATTATTCTATATATAAATTGCGCTTAGGTTGTGTGTTTTAGAAATACATGTTTTAAATGTATAATTATGCATAATCGTTTTATTAAATGATTAGTATATTTTAGGTATATTTTTTATATACTTCTAAATAACTGCATGTTTAATTATTGATTTAAACCTAGCATGGTTATAGTATACTATTGGTTTATTTTAGTATATTTTATGATTTATTTGAATTTATTTTACATATATATACTTGAAATATACTTAGGTACATTTCTGGTATATATATGGTTTATTTTGTCATTTTGAATGATATTATGCATTATTTATTTTCTTGCATGAATGATTTATTTTAAATGAAGGATATCGATAGAACGTGCTACCTAGTCGGCAGCACTAGGACTGTATACTTACCGGTGTGATAGATTAAGGTTGAGTGAGAATTAATTATGGTAATTACGATTGATTGATAATGATATGATTGATTTGATTGAGATTGATGTGATGATGGTGTGATTGCTAGAGCTATATTGACCAAGTGTCACGACCCAAAACAGGGGCCATGACCGGCGCTAGGGAACGGGAATTTTTTCGAATCCGGAACCCGTAGCAAGCCTAAAAATAAAATAAAATATGTAATAATAATAACAATATCAAATTTGCAGCGGAAATAAAACCATAAATATAATAATAACATTTCCATCAACTGGATTTAAATCAAATCTCATCTCATATATATAAATCTTTTAATACAAATCCAGTTTCAAATATAATACAATATCTCACATAAATAAAATACATAAAATCCCACATTTTAATTTATAACTACTGCAGTGTCTAAATTATAAAAATAAGACTCAAGTAAGTAATTTACACAAAGAAGCCGGGGCGGAAGAAATCCGACGTACAGGCCTGCTACTGAGGTCTGAAGATCTTGACTCTCCTGAAAAATAGTCAACAGAGGGGAGTCAGACCTCACTGAGTGAATTACTATAATATATATACATGCATACTACATGACAATGCATACAGTCAAAAGTATATATCTAATATGTATATATACAGGCAAATACATACAGATGCAATAAAATCATTTATATATATTTTATTGAAAATCATCGTTTATGAAGGATCATATAGAACCCTAAAATATCGCAACCTCAAAAATAGTGTTAGACAACACTCTAGCCATACAGGCTCACTTATTCCAAATATATCCACTTAATCCATTTAGACAGTAGACTGGCCCCGAGACACTAAGTCAACCGAGCTCCAGCAGTCTGACTGCCTGTGTGATTGGCCCCAAGACACTTGGTCAACCGAGCTCCAGCAATCACACCATCAATCATATCTCACATCACATAAATCAATCCATCCAAATCAATATCCACAAACAAGTTAGTAATTCAACCTACAATCTATCATCGTACCGGTACGTACTCGGTCCTAGTGCTGCCCACTAGGTAGCACGTTCTATTGATATCCTTCATTAATAAATATAAAACATCCATTCATAAAAATAAATGATGCATGAATTTAAATAAAATAACAACATAAACCATATATATACTAGAAATATACCAAAAATAAACCAGGTATATTTCAAGTATATATACATCGAATAAATCCAATACAATTACAAAATAAACTAAAATATACCAAAATATACATAAAAGCATTTTAAGAATAATTTAGTTATAAAACATGCATATAGTTGAAAATATACCAAAATATACCAAAAGTAAACCTAAGTAATACTTAAATCATTCATGCATAGTTTATTAAAATAAAGCATACTTTTCTAAAACATGCACCCTAAAACACATATATATAAAATAGTAACTCACCCTAGTGCGCTCCACGAGACGGGTCCAATGAGCCTGGTCCACTAGCCCTCGGTCTCGGCGCAACTAAACAAGCAATAATGACAGACATTAGAATAAACCTAACAGAAAATCTTAGAATTCGATCTAGAGTATTAAACACAGAATTGAGATTAAGGTTCGACCGGATATCGCGTTTTACGAAAATTCTACCGAAAATCTGGCAGAACCTCCCCTGTAAAGTGGACATCTCTCTACTCAAAAGAGTAGAGCCAACCCTGCAAAGAAATACACTTCGAAAAACAAGCTCAAAACTCAACCACAACCCCTCGGTCCGACTCCAGACTACAATCTACCGACCGGGGTTCACAAACACAGAACAATTCAAAAAATACCAAAAATACCCTTAAATAATAGAAATACATTTCATAAGTAAAAATTACATAATTAACCTTTAAACACATTAAAAACCGATAAAAACTCATTTTATTAGAAAAACCGTATATTATATATATAATTGAAAATAATTCACGAAAAATAGTTTTAATTAGTTAAAAATACCAAATAATTTATATAAATCATTTTTATACTTTAAATAACTATTAAAACCACTTAAATTACATTTTTAGCCAATTTAGGGTAAAATTACCAAAATACCCCTATATATATAAATATACTCAAATTACTTCAAAAATTCACCAAAAATTATACAATTATCCAAAATTAATTTTCTCAACATATTTATCAATAATATTAATAATTAAACTCAATTAACCAATTAATGTCAAATAAAAACACATTTAACCCTAATTTTCCAAAATTCCATAAACTTTAATAATTCAAAATAAATACATAAAAATTAATAAAAATTCCAAATAAATTTCTATAATTCATTTCAACACCTAATTTAATCATAAAACACAATTTCATAATTTAAATAATTAATCTCCAAAAATTAGAAAATAATATTAAAATATTCAAAAATACCCAAAAATCCAAAAAATCTCCAAAAATTCCAAAAAAATTCATACATGTAGATTAAGCTACTGGGATCAACATTTGTGAAGGAATTTTTCATGAATCAATCAATTCGAAGCTCAAAAAAAATCAAAAATCCTAATGTGACCGAATTGGAAAATTCGAAACCTAAGCAATTCTAGACCATTTCAGCTCAAACCAAAGCTAGAATCACACTCACCGGAGCTCAAGGAGAAGAAAGAGACCGGCGGTGTCAAAAATGGTGGCCGAAATTATCGTCGACGGCGAGGAGAAGAAATTTCGACCAAAAGAAGAAAAGAAGCTGTCGGCGCCGGAGAAGAAGGCTGCTGGCGGCGGGGAACGACTGAGGACGACGGTGGCAAGCCGGGAGGCACACCGACGGTAGGGGATCGGAGTGACAGACGGTGGTTGGTGGTGAGGGGGTGGTCGGGCGCGGGGAAGGAGAAGGAAGAGGAAGAAAAGAAAAGAAAAGAAAAGAAAAAGAAAAGAAAAAGAAAAAGAAAAAGAAAAAATAAAATAATAAAAAAATAATTTTAATAATTTAATAATAAATAAAAATAATTAAATAAAAATAAATTAATAAACAAATAATAAAATATTAGGGTAATATTAATTAAACCCTATTTAAATAAATAAGTACACATAAGCTTTATTTAGTATTTTAAAAATACGTATGAGTTCATGCAAGTCTGAAAATATATTTAAAATAATTAATAATAAATTATTTACGTGAAAATTTCCCTGAAAATGCGAGTCCCGGGAAAATTTTACGTAAAGCACTGTAAATAAGACACAGTAATTAAAATAGGTTTTAAATAAATATCAACTCGTAACAAAATATCGTAATATATATATACAAAAATTATTAACACTGCATTTCCCGGTACAGTGTAAAAATATTTAAAAACACGGGATATTACACCAAGTGTCTCGGGGCCAATCACACTGACAATCAGACTGTTGGAGCTCGGTTGACTTAGTGTCTCGGGGCCAGTCTATTGTCCACATGGATTAAGTGAATTTATTTGGAATTAAGTGAGTCTGTATGGCTAGAGTGATATTATTATTGATCGAGGTTACGATTAAATAAGGTTCTATTTGATCCTTCATAAACAGCTGTTTTCAATATTATATATAAATTAATTTTCAAGCATCTGTGTGTATATGCTTGTATATATATTTATTATTTATACTGATGACTGATTGCATTTGACATATAGTAAATGCATGTATATATATTATAATAATTCACTTAATGAGGTATGACTCCCCTCAGTTGATATTTTTACAGGAGAGTCTTCTTCTTCAGACCTCAGCAGTAGACTCATTCGTCGGACTTCTTTCGCCTTGGCTTTATTAGGTAAATTATCTACTTAATTATTTCATAATGTACTTTAGAAAATTACAGTAGTTATAATTTGTATCAGTAGTGAGTTTTATTTTATAACTAATGTATGGGATTTTAATTCAAAGGCTTTTCTTTGAGGTTGTACTAATATATTTTATGATATGATATGAAAGAATTTTATTTTATTATATTGATTTGAGATTTTTTATTATGATGCATATTTATTTATTTTATTATTATTATTGCATGTCTTTATTTTTAGGCTTGCTACGAGTTCCGGATTCGAAAGAATTTCCGTTCCCTAGCGCCGATCATGACTCCTAGTTTTAGATCGTGATCAAGTTGGTATCAAAGCAGAGTTTTGTATCAAGGCCTAAGTTGTTAGAGTTGTGGCCCTAATTTTTATGAGTTGTGTTTTCTTTGGACTACTGCAGTTAATTAGGTTCAAGTATGTCTTAAGAAGCACTCCTTGATTTAGTTTTCTGCATAACCCTAAGTTGTATGTCTTGTCTGAATCCTTTTGTTTATCTTTTCAGAATGAGAAGATGAGTGTGTGTCGCTCCACTGGTTGTTGAGGCCGAGGATAATGAGTCATTTCAGGATGAGGTTTTACCTTGTGAGTCGCCAGCAAGGCGCAAAGGTCATGGCAGAGGTATACCTCGAGGAGCAGCAAATCACCATAGATAGAGAGAGCTACAGGATGAGGAACCTATAGAGCTTGAGTTCGAGGATGCTCCTATACCTCCAGTTGCACCACCGATTCAGCTTGTCTATCAACAGGGTATGTCTGGCCCTGAGGCAGCACTATTTTACGCCAGAGTCGGTCGTATAGCCTTCGATGGGACTTTCAATCCGTTGGATTTTCTATATGCGATTGAGATGAGGACTCAGACTGCTCACACTGAGTATCAGTGGATTATAATCGTAGAGCTGTCAGTAGAGGGACCAGCTCTGGATTGGTTCATCCAGATGATTCAGCCGTACATGATGATGATGACTTGGGCGTAGTTCAGAGAGCGGTTTATGAGGAGATTCTGCCTAGAGCCACTCCGTATGAGCTACAGACTTGGGCTGATGAGTATATCCCGGGGTGACAGATCTGTTAAGGACTACACTAGAGAGTTCCTTTGACTTAGTGGATATATAGAGGATCTAATGAGGGATCAGTACTTCACAGTTACCACGTACGTTACTGGTTTGGGTTCTGCTTTTACTGGTATACCTACAGCAGGCTTTACTCTAGAGTCGGTGATAGAGTTGGCCAAGGAGATTGAGTTAAGGCTAGTCAAACAAGGAGCTATGCCTGATTATTACCAGCTGGGCACTCAATCAGGTGGATTTCAAACTAATCTATACTCGAGTTTTCAGATTGGTTCTAGTAGTTAGCAAAGAGGCCCAGTACAGTAGAGCTAGAGACAGCAGCAGAGAGGGCACAGGAGTAGTAGACATGGTCGTGGAGTTCAGCGTAGATCGATTAGATTCAGATCATGTGCTTTGAGCAGCAGCAGTGGTCGCAGTTCTGGGTCAGCTACCAGTATTTGTCAGATGTGTGGCAGAGTCTATTAGGGATCGTGTTACATGGCACCATTGACTTGTTTCCGATGCGGACAAACGAGATACTATGCTAAATCATGTACCTATTTTGGTTATTAGCCATAGTAGATTTTACGATTTCCATAGTAGTCGATTGCCAGTGCAACACCAGTTCCTTTTCAGTTACCTCCAGCTCAGTACCAGAGTTCTACTCATATTGTTCCTCAGCAAGGTCGTGGTAGAGGTACCAAAGGAGGTGCTAGAGGTGTTGGCTAGGCTTCTACCAGTCAACAGGGAGATTGAGGTCAGACCAGAGTTTTTCATCTCACTCAGCAGGATGCCCAGGCATCTAATGCAGTCATGGTAGGTATTATTTCTATTTGTTACCTAGATACTTGGGTTCTATTTGATCCGGGTGCCACGCATTCGTTTGTTTCTCATGTTTTTACTTTCAAGTCTTATTGGCAAGCTTTGAGGATAGCTTTTCCTTTGTCTGTCACCACTCCTCTAAGCAATTCTTTAGACGCAGACATTGTTCTTTCTGGTTGTCCAGTTTTCATCGGAGGTGGAGAATTGCCCGATGATTTGATTTGTTGGATATGATGGAGTTTAATGTTATTCTTGGTATGGATTGGTTATCTCAGCACTATGCCATTGTGGATTGTTAGAGTAAAGAGGTGATATTCAAAATTTTTGATGAAGAAGAGTTTAAGTTTGTTGGTGATAAGAGTTCTGCACCTCAGAATCTCATCTCCGCTATTATGGCTAGGAAGATGCTGAGGAAGGGTTGTCAGGGTTATTTGGCATTAGTCAGGGATACTTCAGTGGAGAAGTTGTCACTCATAGATGTTCCTGTCGCCTGTAAGTTTCCTAATGTTTTTCTTGAGGAGTTGCCTGGTTTACCACCTCATAGAGAGATTGAGTTCAATATAGATGTGGTTCTAGGCACTACTTTTATTTCAATGCCACCCTACAGAATGGCTCTTGCAGAGTTGAAAGAGTTAAAGGAGCAGTTGCAGGAATTGTTGGATAAGGGTTTTATCAAACCTAGTGTTTCTCCTTAGGGTGCACCAGTCCTGTTTGTGAGGAAGAAGGATGATACCCTGAGACTGTGCATTGACTACAGAGAGCTAAATAAGGTGACAATGAAGAACAAGTATCCTCTTCTGAGGATAGATGACTTATTTGATCAATTACAGGGTGCATAATTCTTTTCTAAGATTGATTTGAGGTCAGGTCATCATCAGTTGCAGATTAGAGAGGTCGATGTTCCTAAAATGACATTTCACACTTGATATGGCCACTATGAGTTTCTTGGTTTGACTAACGCCCAAGCAGCTTTCATGGATCTGATGAACAGGGTATTCAGACCATTTGTGGATCAGTTTGTAGTAGTCTTCATTGATGATATACTAGTGTATTCAAAGAGTATGGAGGAGCATGTATATCATTTAAGGATTATATTGCAGACATTGAGAGAACATTAGCTTTATGCTAAATTCTTAAAGTGTGATTTCTGGTTGGAGAGTGTTGCTTTTTGTAGACACGTGGTGTCTAAAGAGGGTATCCAAGTTGATCCATAAAAAATGAAGGTAATGTCTGATTGTCCTAGACCAAATTCAGTTATTGAGATTCGGAGTTTTCTAGGTTTGGCTAGGTATTATAGGAGGTTTGTATAGGATTTTTCCAAAATTGTAGCTCCTATGACTCGCTTGACTCAGAAGAATGTGAAGTTTGAGTGGTTTGAAGCTTATAAGAACAACTTTCAGTTGTTGAAGGAAAAGTTGACCACAGCTCCAGTTTTGGCTTTGCCTAATGGAGTAGATAAGTTTACAGTGTATTGTGATGCCTCTAGAGTTGGCCTAGGTTGTGTGTTATTGTAGAATGGTAGGGTGATTGCTTATGCTTCGAGGCAGTTAAAGAAGTATGAACATAATTATCCTACCCATGACCTAGAGATGGCTGTAATGATCTTTGCTCTTAATATTTGGAGACATTATTTGTACGGGTTACTTATGAGATTTTATTGATCACAAGAGCCTTAAGTACATTTTCCAATAGAGAGATCTAAATCTGAGACAGAAGAGATGGTTGGAACTGTTGAAAGATTATGACTGTGAGATCCCTTATCATCCATGCAAGGCTAATGTGGTAGCAGATGCTTTGAGTAGGAAGTCCTCAGGTAGTCTTGCTCACATCAGTGTAGAGAGGAGACTGTTGATCCAAGAGTTGCATCAGTTAGTGGATCAAGGTCTGATGATGAAGGTGAGTAGATTAGGTGGACTACTAGCTCAGTTTAAGGTGTGATCTATGTTAAGAGATAGGATTAAGGCAGCTCAGAGCCGAGATCTTATTCTAGGTGAGCTTACAGAGAATGTTCGAGCAGGGAAGTTCACTGATTTCACACTTGATGATGATGGTGTTTTGTGGATCAGTGATAGATTGTGTGTTCTTAATGTGAATAATTTGAGAGAAGAGATCCTTAAGGAAGCACATTCTAGAGCTTATAGCATACATCTAGGTGTCACTAAGATGTACTACAGTATCAGAGACTTATACTGGTAGGATTGACTGAAGAAGGATGTAGCTGATTATGTTGCTAAATGTTTAACGTGTCAGCAAGTGAAAGTGAACATCAGAAGCCTTTTAGGAAGCTTTAACCTCTTCCTATTCCCGAGTGGAAGTGGGAAAGGATTGCTATGGATTTTGTGGTTGGTTTACCTCGTTCCAAGGATGGATATGGTTCCATCTGGGTGATTATGGATAGGTTAACCAAGTCTGCACATTTCTTGCCAGTGAAAGCCACTTATTCTGTAGCCAGATTGGCGAAGCTGTATATGAAGCATATTATGTGCCTTCATGGGGTACCTGTATCCATTATGTCAAACAAAGGTTCAATTTTTACTTCTCATTTTTGGCAAAAGTTATAAGAAGCAATGGGCACTAGGTTGGATTTTAGCACTGCTTTTCATCCTCAGATAGATGGTCAGTCTGAGAGGACGATCCAAACATTGGAAGATATGTTGAGGATGTGTGTTTTGGATTTGGGAGGTAGCTGGGATGATCATTTGCCTCTTGTGGAGTTCGCTTATAATAACAACTACCATAGCAGTATTGGAATGGCACTATATGAGGCTTTGTATGGAAGGAAGTGTAGATCCCCTCTGGGTTGGGATGAGATTGGGGAGAGAGCATTGACTAGACTTGAGATGGTTCAGGATGTTGCAGAGAAGGTTAATGTGATCAAGAGGAGATTAGAGACTGCAGTTAGCAGATAAAAGAGCTATGTGGACCCGAGAAGCAGAGATGTGGAGTTCTAGGTAGGAGACTATATGTTTCTGAAGGTGTCTCCGATGAAAGGTGTGATGAGATTTGATAAGAAGGGTAAGCTAGCACTAAGGTATATTGGACCATTCGAGATTCTGGAGAGAGTTGGCACTGTTGCATATCGGTTGGCTTTGCCTCCGAGTTTATCTCAAGTGCATCCAATGTTCCATATCTCGATGCTGAGGAAGTATATTTCAAACCCTTCGCACGTGTTGCAGCCCGATAACGTGGAAGTGAGTGAAGACTTGATGTTCGTGGAAGAACCTGTTGCGATTATGGACTATCAAGTTCGACAGTTGCGTTCGAAGTAGATTTCGATGTCAAGGTATTGTGGCGTAGCAATAACGTAGAAGAGCATACCTGGGAGACTGAAGCTGATATGCAAGCTTTTTACCCGTATCTTTTTCCTCCTTGATTCTTGTAATTATTCTTTTCTTGAATTCGGGTATGAATTCTTATAAGGAGGGGAGACTGTAATAACCCTAGTTTTTAAATTAATTTATTTTAAAACGACATATGCAGTGTTAATAAATTCAAAAGTTATATTTGATTATTTTGTGGTTAATATTTATTATTTTATGTTTAATTATAATTTTTTACGTAAATATTTATTTCGAAACTTATTATTTTGGAAATTAATTTACATTATATTTACTACTTTGAAAAGAATTATTTTAGTAATATTATTTAATTACTAATATTATTTTATTGAGTGACTTAAATTTATTTATTATTTTATTATTTAATTATTCCATATTATTATTATTATTATTATTATTATTATTATTATTATTATTTGCATAGTTATTTTAGGTGTTATTATATATATATGTGTGCACATATATAATAAATTAGGGTTTATTATTATTTTATGTGTGTGTAATATTTATTTTATATATATATATATATATATATATATATGTATGTATGCATGTATATAATGCATGTGTGGTGGGGATTTATACATGTAAACTTATTATATGATTATAATAAATAGTATATTATATACATACATCTAAACATATGTGTAATATCCCGTGTTTTTAAAATATTTTTACACTGTACCGGGATATGCAGTGTTAATAAATTTTGAATATATATATGATATTTTCACGAGTTGATATATATTTAAAACCTATTTTAATTACTGTGTATTATTTACAATGCTTTACGTAAAATTTTCCCAGGACTTGCATTTTCGGAGAAATTTTCACGTAAATAATTTATTATTAATTATTTTAAATATACTTTCGGACTTGCATGAACTCATACGTATTTTTAAAATATTAAACACCGTGTATTCATGTAATTATTTATTTAATTAGGGTTTAATATTACCCTAATATTTTATTAATTATTTATTAGTTTTATTGTTATTTAATTATTTTTATTTAGTATAAATTATTAAAATATTAGATTTTATGTGTGTGGTGTATATTTAATGTGTGTGATTTAATATTATTTTAATATATAGTATAATCTATATATATATACATATAATATATCAAAAAACCAAAACTTTGGAAAATTACACATTTGCCCCCGAGTGAGCTTCTTCTTCCCCGACCATTCCCTTCGCCGTCCAGATGCCTGTCATGCCGTTTCCTCACCGTTGGTGTGCCGTCCGGTGTGCCACCACCTTCCCCAGCCTTCCTCGTCGCCTGCAACAGCCATTTCCGACGCCTGGAAGCCATTTTTGGCCGGAGAAGCCGAACTTCTCTTCACCGTCGATCACACCGATTTTGGCCACCATTTTTGACACTGCCGGTCTCTTTCTTCTCCTTGAGCTCCGATGAGTGTGATTCTAGCTTTGGTTTGAGCTGAATTGGTCTAGAATTGCTTAGATTTCGAATTTTCCAATTCGGTCACATTAGGTTTTTGATTTTTTTGAGCTTTGAATTGATTGATTCATGAAAACTCCCTTCACAAATGTTGATCCTAGTAGCTTAATCTACATGTATGAATTTTTTTGGAATTTTTGAAGATTTTTTGGATTTTTGGGTATTTTTGAATATTTTAATATTATTTTCTAATTTTCGGAAATTAATTATTTAAATTATGAAATTTTATTTTATGGTTAAATTAGGTGTTGAAATGAATTATAGGAATTTATTTGGAATTTTTATGAATTTCTAAGTATTTATTTTGAATTATTTGAGTTTATGTAATTTTGGGAAATTAGGGTTAATTATGTTTTTATTTGAAATTAATTAGTTAATTGGGTTTAATTATTGATATTATTGATAAATATGTTGAGAAATTTAATTTTGGATAATTTTATAATTTTTGGTGAATTTTTGAAGTAATTTTAGTATATTTATATATATATGGGTATTTTGGTAATTTTACCCTAAATTGGCTAAAAATGTAATTTAATTGGTTTTAATAGTTATTTAAGGTATAAAAATGATTTCTACAAATTATTTGGTATTTTTAACTAATTAAAACTATTTTTCATAAATTATTTTCAATTATATATATAATATACGGTTTTTCAAATAAAATGAGTTTTTATTGGTTTTTAATGTGTTTAAAGGTTAATTATGTAATTTCTACTTATAAAATGAATTTCTATGTTATAAGGATTTTTTTGGTATTTCCTGAATTGTTTTGTGTTTGTGGACCCCGGTCGGTAGATTATAGTTTGGAGTCCGACCGAGGGGTTGTGGTTGAGTGTTGAGCTTGTTTTTCGAAGTGTATTTCTTTGCAGGGTCTGCTCTACTCTTTTGAGTAGAGAGATGTCCGTTTTACAGGGGAGGTTCTGCCAGATTTTCGGTAGAATTCTCGTAAAACGTGATATCCGGTCGAACCCTAATTCTGATTCTGTGTTTAATACTCTAGATCGAATTCTAGGATTTCTGTTAGGTTTATTATGATGTCAGTTATTTATTGCTTGTTTAGTTGCGCCGAGACCGAGGGCTAGTGGACCAGGCTCGTCGGACCCGTCTCGTGGAGCGCACTAGGTGAGTTACTATACTATATATATATATGCTTAGGGTGCATGATTTAGAAATATATGTTTTATTTTGATTAAAATACATAAATAATATGATTTGTATTTAAGTATATTTTTGGTTTATTTTTGGTATATATTAAATTATATGCATGTTTTGTTAATAAATTATATTTAAAATGTTTTTAAATAAATTTCTAGCTTAAACTGTAATTTGATTGAATTTATTTGACATATATATACTCGAAATATACCTGGTTTACTTTTGGTATATTTCTAGTATATATATGATTTATGTTGTTATTTTATTGAAATTCATGCATCATTTATTTGTGAATGAATGTTTTATATTTATTGATGAAGGATATCAATAGAACGTGCTACCTAATGGGCAGCACTAGGACCGAGTACGTACCGGTACGCCTATAGTATTTAGGCTACATTACTAACCTATTTGTGGATATTGATTGAATGTGATTATTGATATGTGTGATGTGATTTGGGTGTGATTGCTGGAGCTCGGTTGACCAAGTGTCTCGGGGCCAATCACACTGGCAGTCAGACTGCTGGAGCTCGGTTGACTTAGTGTCTCGGGGCCAGTCTATTGTCCAAATGGATTAAGTGGATATATTTTGGATTAAGTGAGCCTGTGTGGCTAGAGTGTTGTCTAACACTATTTCTGAGGTTGCGATATCATAAGGTTCTATTTGATCCTTCATAAAAGATGATTTTCAGATAAAATATATAAATGATTTTTATTGCATCTGTGTGTAATTGCCTGTATATATATATATATTAGATATATACTGTTGACTGTATGCATTATCATTTAGTGTGTATGTATATATATTATAGTAATTCACTCAGTAAGGTCTGACTCCCCTCCGTTAACTATTTTTCAGGAGAGTCAACATCTTCAGACCTCAATAGCAGGTCGATACGCCGGATTTCTTCCGCCCCGGCTTCTTTGTGTAAATTATTTACTTGAGTCTTATTTTTATAATCTAGACACTGCAGTAGTTGTGAATTAAAATGTGGGATTTCATATAGTTTATTTAAAGAGATGTATTATATTGAAACTGGATTTGTACTGAAAGATTTTATATATATATGAGATGAGATTTGATTTAAATCCAGTTGATGGAAATGTTATTATTATATGTATGATTTTTATTTCCGCTGCATTTGATATTGTTATTGCTATTATTGCATGATTTATTTTATTTTTTTTAGGCTTGCTACGGGTTCCAGATTCGAAAGAATTCCCATTCCTTAGCGCCGGTCATGACCCCTGTTTGGGTCATGACAATATGCATATATACCAAAACATAGCAACTTCCCGTAACAAACATAGAACATCTTCTTCCTCCTCTCCTCGTGCAAGCCTAAACCACAACCACCATTGTGCCTCTCAGCCATCTGTCGGACCGCCACCATCCACCGTCGTCTTCTCCATCTCCCTGTTACCTTCCGCCATCTTCTTCTTCCTTCTCCAACACCTGTGTCGCTTGTTTTTGGAAGTAACCGAAACCTCCATTAATTCCGGCAACCTCCATTTTCGGCCACCATTTTCTTCGATTTCAGTGTCTTTTCTTCCTCTTGCATCGGTGAGCACTAATTTAAGTTTAGTTTGAGCTTTGATTTCCGTTTTCATGAGTTTTTGTTGATATTTAGTTTTTGAGTTCTAGGGTTTCAAATTTTTTTTAGCTTGATTTAGCTTTAATCTTGCAAAGTCCCTTTACAAATGTGATTCCTAGTAGTTTAATCTACCTTTATGAATTTTTGTTTGATTTTTGGAATTTATTTTGATTTTTGTGAATTTTGAATATTTTATTAATTTTTGTAAATTAATTTATTAAATTATAAAATTGGTAGATTTAGTGATATTATATATTTTTATTAATTTTAGTGTTGAGAAATTAATTTTTTGAGTATATTATATAATTTTTATGAATATTTATAGTTTATGCCAATATTGAATAATTAAGTTACAGTTGGATTTTTGTTGGAATATTGGTTTAAATATGTGTTTTAGTTAATATTAGAAATATATAAGTTGAGAAAATAATTTTTATGCACTTATATAATTTTTATAGAATTTTTGAGTAATAATAGTATATTATGTATATTTTTGTATTATAGGGGTAATTACGTAATTTTGTGTTAATTATAGCTAAATAATATATTTTAGTTGGTTTTAACATTATTTAAGGAATTAAAATGATTTTTACAAATTATTTACTATTTTTAAAACTAATTAATACTATTTTTCGAAAATTGTTTTCAAATAATATATTATAAATTATTTTGGTAATAAAATGGGTTTTTAGTAATTTTTAATATGTATTTAGGCTATTTTAGTTATTAGAATATATAAAGTGAATTTTTATTAATTCATATTGAATTATCGAGAAAATTAAATTTTAATAATATTATATTATTATTTCGGGATTTTTACGTAATTATTGAGGAAATAATTATTTTGGTGTTTTAATGTTAAATATGTTATCATTTGATATTTTGAGGGTATTTACGGTAATTATTGATTTTTAATATATTTTATTAAATTATTTGGATTTGTGTTGAATTGTGGACCTTGGTTGGGAAATTTCGTAGTTTGGGATGCCAACCGAGGATTGTTTGAATTCTGAAATTGGAAGTGTATTTTTTCTTGTAGGACCGGCTCTTCTTTTTAATAGAGAGATGTCCATTTTACAAAGGAGGTTCTGTCGAATTTTTGGTAGAATTCTCGTAGAACGTGACATTAGGTCAATTTTGTGTTTGTCTGTATTTTATAATCCTAGATCGAGTCTCTAGAAGTGAAGTTAGATTTATTCTAATTTTCATATTTATTTTATTTGTTTAGTTGCGTCGAGACCGAGGTCTAGTGGACCGGGCATGTTGGACCAGTCTCGAGGAGTGCACACATGTGAGTTGTTATTTTATATATACATTGTGCTTAGGTTGTATGTTTTAGAAATACATGTTTTAAATGTATAATTATGCATAATCGTTTTATTAAATGATTAGTATATTTTAGGTATATTTTTGATATACTTCTAAATAAATGCATGTTTAATTATTGATTTAAACCTAGCATGGTTATAGTATACTATTGGTTTATTTTTAGTATATTTTATGATTTATTTGAATTTATTTTACATATACATACTTGAAATATACTTAGGTATATTTTTGATATATATATGGTTTACTTTGTCATTTTGAATGATATTATGTATTATTTATTTTCTTGCATGAACGATTTATTTTAAATGAAGGATATTAATAGAACGTGCTACCTAGTAGGCAACACTAGGACCATGTACGTACCGGTGCGATAGATTAGGGTTGAGTGAGAATTAATTATGGTGATTACGATTGATTGATAATGGTATGATTGATTTGATTAAGATTGATGTGATGATGGTGTGATTGCTAGAGCTCAGTTGACCAAGTGTCTCGGGGCCAATCACACTGACAGTCAGACTGTTGGAGCTCGGTTGACTTAGTGTCTCGGGGCCAGTCCATTGTCCACATGGATTAAGTGAATTTATTTGGAATTAAGTGAGTCTGTATGGATAGAGTGATATTATTATTGATCGAGGTTGCGATTAAAATAAGGTTCTGTTTGATCCTTCATAAATTGGTGTTTTCAATATTATATATAAAGTAATTTTCAAGCATATGTATGTATATGCTTGTATATATATTTATTATATATACTGATGACTGATTGCATTTGACATATAGTAAATGTATGTATATATATTATAACAATTCACTCAGTGAGGTCTAACTTCCCTCAGTTAATATTTTTATAGGAGAGTCTTCTTCTTCAGACCTCAGCAGTAGACCCATTCGCCGAACTTCTTCCGCCCCGGCTTTATTATGTAAATTATCTACTTAATTATTTTATAATGCACTTTAGAAAACTGCAGTAGTTATAATTTGTATCAGTAGTGAGTTTTATTTTATAACCGCTGTATGAGATTTTAATTCAGAGGCATTTTTCTCTGAGGTTGTACTAACATATTTCATGATATGATATGAAAGAATTTTATTTTATTATATTGATTTGAGATTTTTTATTATGATGAATATTTATTTATTTTATTATTATTATTGCATGTCTTTATTTTCAGGCTTGCTATGGGTTCCAGATTCGAAAGAATTCTCGTTCCCTAGCACCGGTCATGACTCCTAGTTTTGGGTTGTGACACTGATTTAATTCAATTTAATAAAGAAATTACCAACACACTATACATACCTTTTCTTACATAGTCAGTATCCATGATTCCCTAATGTGAGTTTTATTTATCACATAAAATTAATATTCAAAAAATAGCAAATAACAACAAGAAATCAAACTTTAGCACCTTAATTTCCAATCAAGAAATGCTGAAACCACATGAATTGTTTTCAATTTTATTCTTTCTTTACTCAATTTTTGAATCTTTTTAATTTTGTTATTGGCATTATTTATTTCATTTGCTTTTCCCTCAAAGTTTGTACCTTATTGCATGCACATCCTTCTTTGTAGGCTTCCTAATTTTGACCTTAGAATTATAAAACACACATAATCTCCCCTTATCACTGAAGCTACCTGTGCAAGCCAAAAATTTTCAAATATATATAGTTAGATCACTGGCATTCACATAATAATAATAATAATTATTTATTGTGCCAAAGTAAAGAAATCAGAAGCCAAAGAAAATGGATTAAGCTCATAATAAAACTAATAAGCTCATAATAGAACTAACTTACCTAAAGAGCAATGATATTTACAACTTTGTTGTAAAGATGCTCTAACTATGCTAGGTGATAAATAATGCTAATAGACCTTAAAACTTTGAAGAGTATAACCTAGTTGATGATAAGAAAAAGGACCTTTATCTTACATGCACTAAACAAATGCATGGCAAGCTAGCCTTTGTTAGATAGATTTTCTAATAAATTTAAGAACCGCATCCTAATAGAGTTAGTTTTAAGCATTACTTTTCAAGAGCAATTAAATAGGGCAATTCACATTAAAATAAATTTTACGAAATGGAATAAATGTCATTAACTTCATGCAATAAAAGCTTTAACAATTAAAATCAACATATTTAATATGATTGGATAATGAAGGAGACATATGAAACTGAAAAGAAAATGAAAAATTACTTAAGGAGTGAGCATACCACCATAACTTTCCTAGCTACTACCACATCTAAACAACCTTTCCTATTCATATCTTTTAACTTTGAAAAATTTAACCTTTAACAACTCCATAGTAAATACCTACATTAAAATTTCCTAATAGAATCAATTCTTGAACCTAAAAAGAGGACTACATTATTATCAAATCAAGTGGGCAAATAGCACAAAAATCAATATTATTGCCTTTTACACTTTCTTGATAAAAAGTTAGCAATAAGTTGAGAGCAGGAAATAGAACCTCTGAACCAACAAAATCACCAACATTATCAATTTGATTTTTTTTTTAATTTGAATACCAAAATAGAGCAATAAATTGAGAGTAAGAAACAGAACCTCTGAAAAAGTATAAAGAATCACAAAAAGTAAAGGTCTGATCGGAGTTCATAGATAGCATTTTCATTGTTACATATGTCAATTTCAAAACACAACCAAATTATATCCATATGCAGTATGCAAAAATACCAAATCAAGAAACTATTTTTTTTTTTAAAAAAATCAAGAATTATTAAGTAAGCATTCCATCCATTACATCTAAAATTAGAAAAAATTCAAGAATTGTAAAGAGAAAGCACACACATAGAGAGAGGTAGTGTCCATTTCACAAAAAATAAAATTTATTTTTGTTATTTGAGTTTTCATTGACTGATGATCTTCCGAGAAAAATGATCTATTAATAAAAAAAGATAATAAAAATAGCAATTGAACAATCATATAGAAAAAAAGATGTGTGATTTCAATTATGAAATTATAAAGAAAAAATTTATAAGACAGAGAGTGAGGAGAGAGCAAGATTATAGAAAACAATTTTCATTGTTATGAATTTGAGAATAGAGAAAATATAACAAAAAAAAAAGAAAAAAAATAGGTAGAGAGATTGTAAGCAATGAATGGTTGCTTTTAAGAATGCAATGAATGGTTGTTTTTAAAAATGGGAAAGGCGGAGGGATGCAACTCTTTAGTTTCTTTTTTTCAACTATCAATACAACGGGCAAAATACTCAAAGAATGGTACGTGGCTATTAACAAAAGTATGAGAATGCTGAAAGTATAGAGTGTCAGGTGTGAAAACCTTATGCAATCATTCTCTTCGCTTCAGCTTTAATATATATATATATATATATATGTATATATATATATGATTTTGCTGCCCAATATCTTGTTGAGTTCTACCATTTTGTAGCTGAATATAAGCTCTTGGATATGTAAGATCTATGTAAATGTTTCATATGATTTTATAGGAAATGGAAATATTTAAATGCTTTTGGATGTATCCATCTCGCCTTCTAACATATCAATTTATAGTTTGTGTTCACTTTTAGGATGTTGAGAAGTGCCAAGACAAATGCTATTCAGTTATTGGAGCTTCTAGCAAATCCCTTGTTTGCTCTTTAAATTAAGCTTATTTTCTTTGATGTGTATAGTTTGTGTTTCCCTATGAATATGTCTTGTGTTCATCAATTAAAAACTACAAGTTCGTTAAACACAACATACACGTTCATTAATTATACACTTCAAGTTCATGAAATAAAAAACAAAACCAACCCATCTTTATATATATATATATATATATATGGTACATGTTTATACTCATTAAATATAAATATAAATATAAATTTATATTTCATTAAATATTAATATGTTTATATTAATTTATATTTATATCTTATTCTATTAATATTAATATTAATTTTTATAATATTAATTTTATTTAATATTAATCAATAATATTAATTAATAATATAATATTAAGTAAAAATTAGTATTAATATTATCAAAATTAATAGATTAATTAGTCAAATAATATAAGTTCATTGATTAAATTATGAAGATTTATGAGTTATTAACTATAAGTTTATCACTTTTAATACTGTAATTCATTATTCTATATGTGTTCATTAAAAAAACTGAATTCTACATGTGTTCATCATTAAAAAAACTACAAGTTCATTGAACACAACATACAAGTTCATTAACTATACCATTAAAGTTCATGAAATAAAAAACAAAACCAACCCATCTCATAAATATATAAGTAAATATATATATATATATATATATATATATATATATATATATATATATATATATGTGTGTGTGTGTGTGTGTGTGTGTGTGGTACATGTTTATATTAATTTTACATGTTTATATTAATTAAATATAAATTCAAATATTAATTTATATTTCATTATATATTAATATGTTTATATTAATTTATATTTATATCTTATTTCTATTAATATTAATATATTAAATCAATAATATTAATTAATAATTCATATTAAGTAAAAATTAATATTAATATTATCAAAATTAATAGGTTAATTGGTCCAATAATATAGGTTCGTTGATTAAATTATGAAGGTTCATTATTTATTAACTCTAAGTTCATTACTTTTAATACTTTAATTCATTATTTTACATGCGTTTATCAATAAAAAATTATAAATTCATTGAACACAACATACAAAATTCATTAACTATACACTTTAAAAATAGTTTTAAATGACATCAAGTGTATATATATATATATACATATATATATATATATATATATATATATATATATATATATATATATATATATATATATATATATATATATTTGTGTGTGTGGGGTAAATGTTTATATTCATTAAATATAAATATAAATATCAATTTATATTTCATTAAATATTAATATGTTTATATTAATTTATATTTATATATTATTTCTATTAATATTAATTTTATTTGATATTAATATATTAAATTAATAATATTAATTAATAGTATAATATTTAGTAAAAATTAATGTTAATATTATCAAAATTAATAGGTTAATCGGTCCAATAATATAGGTTTGTTGATTAAATCTTGAAAGTTCATTATTTATTAACTATAAGTTCATTACTTTTAATACTTTAATTCATTATTCTACATGGGTTCATTAATAAAAAATTGTAAGTTCATTGAACACAACATAAAAATTCATTAACTAAATACTTCAAGTTCATCAAATAGTTTTAAATGACATCAAGTATATTCATTTTTTTTCAAAGGTGTACTATAGAGTTGATGAAAGCCAAGAAAGTAACAATAGCAACAATCCGGGGAATGTGAAGGGGGAATTAACAATAGATGATGTGGCAAAACTAGGGAATTTTGAAGGTGTGAATCAGACACCATCAATAAATATTGTAACAAAGTATGACAATTTAGAAGAAGTTGTCAATGTGATATTAGCAACAAATGTTCCAGAAAGGCAGGATGTTGTTAAAGAGCACAACGGGATGACAAAAGTAGATAGTTTATGTAAAGTAGTTAAATGTTACATAACTTTTGATAGTCTAATGGGCATGCATTGATCCAAAACTTCTAGGTGATAGAGCTTTTAATTTCTATTATGTTGGAAAATAACTTCTTTAATTCAAAGAAAAGAAAGATAGCTTTTGAAAAAGATGTGTATTAAGCTAAAACAAATACATTTATTACTTTTGTTCCTCTTATTAATGAATACACACACACGCACGCGCGCACACACACACACACATAAGTTTGTTCCTAAAAATGGATAATTAAAAAATAACTTATTAAATATAAACCATTGAATTTGATGGTTTATATTTAAGAGCAATAATAGCCATTGTTGGTTTTAAAACAAATATGTTTTAAACCATCAACCCTTAATAAATATATTTACTAATAATAAGATCCTCTTAGATTATGGCTCTCTTATTTAAGTGGCTTAAACTCTTGATCAAGCTGGAATTTGAGATGAGGAAATTCTTGAGCTACTTTATCTTAGGCATACCACTTTAACTTATACAGAAGTTGCCCTTTCCTGCCAATGTGAAAATACTTATGTTCTCCACGTTTGGAACCTTTTGCTCCATTATACAGTTATCCTTTAAAGGATCTTCTCACTCCATCTTCATGTCATCGACTGTGGGAAGACGGGTGTCCTCATCAGGATCATCATCCATTGGAAATGGTTCAAAGAGCTTCAAGTTCTTGACATTAGTGACTGAGTACATATGCATGTATGGTGGTAGGTTGAGTTATAAGGCATCATCACTAATTTTCTTAATGATTGTGAACAGTCCATATCTGATAGGATTCAATTTCTTCCTTTCTCATTGTAACTGCTCCTTATTGAGGTGTAGCCATACTAGGTCACCTTCTTTGAAATTACATGGTTTGAGATTTTTTTCATGGTAATTTTTATACCACTGTTGTGAACATTGCACTTGTGCTTCTAATTCTAAGTGAATCTTTTTAACTTGTTCGAGAAATTTTTATGCTCAAACATGTTCTTCTTCCTTTCCACTTTGTCACATGTAGTGAATGCTATGTCAAAAGGGCTTTGAGGTAAGTAACCCGAAAAAACTTCAAAAGGAGATTTCAATGTGGAGCCATGAATTTCTTGATTAAAAATAAATTGTAAGTAGGGGAGACTTTCATCCCATGTTTTTGGATACTTGGAGTTGTAACCCCTTAATAAATGTAGCATAGTTTGATTAACAACCTCTGTTTGTCTATCTGTTTATGGATGAAAAGTAGTACTGTGCTTTAACCTAGTATCCATCATTCCCTATAAGGACCTCCAAAAATAGCCTAAGAATCGACCATCTCTATATGATATAATCGATGTTAGGAGGCCAAAATGTTTCGATCTAGAAAAATAATTTAGCTGCCCCTTCTCCTGTGACAGTTTTTTTATATGGAATGAGTATCACCATCTTACTAAATCGATCCATAATTACAAATAAGTACTAGTTTTCAGACTTAGTTTGAGGAAATTGTCCAAGAAAGTCCATTGAAATGCTCTCACAAGGTTAGCTAGGTACTGGCCATGGAAGATATAGTCCTAACTTCCTATTGGAAGGCTTGGAGGTATTGCAAAGAACACAACTTTGCATGTACCGAGAGACATCTAGGTGTATCTTTAGCTAAAAGAGATATTGATGTAGATTCAGTAAATTTTTCTCTGCTCTCAAATGTCTTATGACTTTGGAAGTATGAGCTTCATGAATCGACTGTAATCTATCACCATCTTCTAGTATGCATAATCAATTTCCTTCACACATTAGTCCATCCAGTTGAAACTCACCGATCTTCCTTTGTTGCATCTTAACATAAGCTGAACTAAAATTAATGTCTGTGTTATACCCTTTCATGTACTCAGAAGGAAATATAGGCTAGATCTACATAGCCACTAATAATGCATAACTTATTATGTAGGGGGTCGAGATAACATATTCACCAACTTATTAGTCATTCCTTTTTTATACTTAATGACAATATTGAATTATTGTAGGTAAGACATCCATTTCATATGTCGAGCTTGTTGTAACTTCAACTTTATAGTTAGATACTGAAGAGGTTTATGATCATAGTGTACCATAACTTCCTTCCCTAATAAGTAAGCTCTCCAATGCTCCACTGCTTGATACAAGGCACATAGCTCTTTATCATAAGTTGGACAGTTCAATACTAGTCCACTGAACATCTTAGAATGGTATACAACTGGTTTGTCATCCTGAAGTAATATGGCTCCATTGCATAATTAGATGCATCTACTTCTACTTCAAATGTTTATTGCAGATTTGACAATGCTAGTACTGGGGCCTTAGTAATCTTTTATTTTAATAACTGGAAGGATTCTTTATTTTTCGTTGACCATTCAAACTTTTGATTGGCCTTTGTGAGAGAATGTAATGGTGCTATAATTAGAGAAAAATGTCTAATGAACTATCTTAAATATTGGCATGCACTTATAAAGCTTCAAACTTTGGTCACTAAACGAGGTGTAGGGCATTGGTTAATAACTTGTACTTTCTCTTGATCCACTTTGAGCTTTCTTGCACCAATAATGTGTAAGTATATGTGATATGCACATATTTTGATATTGTAAATTATCCTAAATGGCAATAAAAGAATGTTCTATTATTTAAAGTGTTTATTTAATTGAATATTTATCCATTAGCATTATGTTAAATATATTCATTATCAAGAGTTGATAATATGAGCTGCGCATTTATTTGGTACATATGTTATAAAATGTTCATAGTTATATAATTAATATTTGGGTAATATTAATTAGACTATCACCTTTGTCTATTTTCCTTGATTAGTATATGATACTAATAGTGGGAGGTAGTAAGTCTTATGCTACTTAATATAAGATATCAGAATAGACATGTGGATACTTATGTGATGGGTGGATCGAACAGTGATGTTAGATATATGATCGTATGGATATTCAGTTATAGTTAACGATCACAATCTAGGTTATAATGGCGTATATAGTCCTTTAACATGAGGTGACATGGTCATCCTTATTTGAGTGGTTAGGGTTTATTACTACTTACATACTTATATTAATTGCACATAGGTATATGACATATGATGGCTCTAATTGGTTAAATGTAGGGATGGGTGTTCGACCAAGATGGGATTCATTACCTGGAGTGAACCGGGATTAGAACTTATGCTATCTAAGTCTTTTCTTGATAAATAAGTTCCTGGCCAAGACAAACATAATAGTCTAAAAGAGTTTCAATGCTAGAAAGAGTTTCTAGTATTTATTATGTTTTATCAAGAGAAAAAACTTGAGATAAGGTCATATGGTATAGCTATTAGAGTTTGACTGATCCTTAATTTAGGCTATATTAGGATCTTTTAATGAAGGGATTTTAGTGCATGGTATTATGACTAAAGGGTTCATGTGAAATAATAAATACATTCATATCTAATTGGGTAGTTATGATATCGATGCTAGGGGTCACTCACAACTTATGAGGACTAAATGTGAATAATTAGGATTTTCATATTTAGACTTGAAAGAAGTTTTAAATAATATCAAGTGTTGATCTTATCTTCTCATTGCCAATTAGACATGAACCTAGTAAGTCACACCTAAAAGGTTTTACCAAATTTCTATTTATATTAATCTAATTATTAATTAAAGAGTTTAATCAATTAATTAAAATTAATGAAATTGGATTTTTTCAATGATTCCAGCATATCATGAAATCTAATTTCAATGAAAGGTTTAATTATTAATTTATGCTTGATTAATATGAGATATTAATTGACATATTAAATTAATAATGGATATATGTTGTTTCTTATTTATTTGGATTAAGGGCCCAAGTATTATGGACCTAAACCCAAAAGAGTTTTGGACTAAAGATTAAACCAAGTAATTGACAAAGCTCATTAACCTTATCTAGGCTCACTTAAATGATAGAATGGGCTTAGGTCAAGTGTTGGCCTAATGACTTAGCCTAAATTCATTAAGTGATATTTGATTTTATTAAATCAAATATTGATAAAAATATTAAATGACATATGTAAGTCCATGATGATGTAGAGAATGTGCATGAGATGTATTCTCTACATCCTTATATTTTGGACACTAGTGACTTACAAATTGTCAATGTATATATCATGCCAAGTGGCATATGGGTGATGTCATCAATCTCTATACTTATCACTTACTATGGTTATCTATATTAGTAAGTAGAAATCAATTAATAAATATAAGGATTGATGTAGAAAAAGTGTAAAGACATAAGAGACAAAAGAAAAAGAAACAAAAACATATACAAAACCTAGAGCTTTTGTAAGGATCATCAAGTGCAAGTTACTAAGGATTATTGAGAGAGGGTTCTTATGCCATTTAATCAAAGTAAGAAAGAGATTTGGTGAAGCTTGGTGTCTCAAGATAGAGGTCTCACACTTTGGTGACTTAAACTCGATTCAAGAGTTGAATTAAAAGAGGTTAAACCATTCTAGTAGAATACTTGTGGTCTTCTTTAAACTTGGGAGATTGTAAGTTCTGTTGAAACTTAGAATTCCTAGGTTGTCAATTACTCGTATTTGTGTTGCCTTGTATGTTAGTTATATGTTAATTGCAAATTGGATCCTAGGGGTTGAAATTCTTGATAAGATCAAGGGTTATGTTTAGTAAATTTTTAAAATTTTCCCTATTTAGCATTTGATGTCTAAGTAGCATAATCGATTCCTAACATAATGAACCTTAGGTAGACAATCTATTGCTTCTCAAATTCACATTTCTTCATGTTCAACCATAGTTGAATAGCTTGTAGAACCTCCATAACCTAAAAAATATAATAGAGATGGTCCTCCCATATGATGTTGTAGATTATTATGTCATTTAGATAGACAATGATAAAGTCATCAATGAAAGGGTGAATTACTTCATTCATTAGCCGCATAAAGGTAGCTAGAGCGTTACATAGTCTGAATGGCATGACCAACCACTTAAACAATCCCTGATTCATCTTAAAAGCAGTTTTCCAAGTATCTTCTTCATGGATGCTTACCTAATGATAACCTGATTTCAGATTAAGTTTGGTGAAGAAGCGAGCACCATGCAGTTAATCTAATAGATCATCAATCTTCGGTAGAGGATATCAATTCTTGATAATGATTTTGTTAAGTGCTCTATAGTCCATGCACATGCACTATCCTGTATCTTTCTTGGGCACAAGTAGCACTGGTGAACCATATGGTGAGCAACTGGGCTTGATAACTCCTTGTTCAAGAAGTACTTGTATTTGCTTCTTGATTTCTTCACTTTCCATCAGAGAGGTGCAATATAAACCCAAGTTTGGTAGTGGTGAGTCTCCTACTAACTGAATTTCATGTTTTATAGCTCTTCATAGTGGTAATCCTTGCACATCTAAAAAAAAATCCTTAAAATCCTTCTGTAATTTTCCAATATCGAAACATTATGAAGGTGTTAGAGTCATCGTTGATAAAGTGATAACATCAATATATTGATCTTATGATTGAACCATCAATAAGATGAATTGTCCATAAGAGTTAACCAACCGTTTAGTCTGGTTAAATGTTAACAAATTTTTCGTAGTTTGGGGCTTACAAGCGTTGGCATGGAACTCCTTTCCATCCTTCACCAAATGATACTTATGAAGTCTTATGTAATGAATTGCATTACTATCCCATAGATATGGACTACCTAATATAACTTGGCATACGTGTCACAACCCAAAACAAGGGCCATGACCGGCGCTAGGGAACGAGAATTCTTTCGAATCCAGAACCCGTAGCAAGCCTTAAAATAAAATAAAACATGCAATAATAATAATAACATAAATAAAATATTATGCAGCGGAAATAAATCATAAATATTAAAATAATAATCCACCAATGATATTAAATCGAACATCCTCATCTCATATATAAATAATCTCTTAATACAAATTCTAGTTCAAAACTTTAAAATAAACAACTCACACAAATATAATACATCACCCTTTAACAATTTTACAACTACTGCAGTGTCTAGATTATAAAATAAAACTCAGATAAGTAGTTTATATAATGAAGCTGGGGTGAAAGAAATCCGGCATAAGGGTCTGCTACTGAGGTCTGAAGATGATGACTCTCCTGAAAAATAGTCAACGGAGGGGAGTCATACCTCACTGAGTGAATTGTTATAATATATATACATGCATACTAAATGACAATGCACACAGTCAATAGTATATATATAATAAATATATATACAAGCAAATACACATAGTTGCAACAAAATCATTTTATATATCTTACTCAAAATCATTGTTTATGAAGGATCAAATAAAACCCTAGAAAATCGCAACCTTAAAATAGTGTTAGACAACACTCTAGCCATACAGGCTCACTTATTCCAAATAAGTTCACTTGTTCCATTTGGACAGTAGACTGGCCCCGAGACACTAAGTTAACCAAGCTTCAGCAGTCTTACTGTCAATGTGATTGGCCCCGAGACACTTGGTCAACCGAGCTCCAGCAATCACACTCCCAAATCATATCTCACATCACATAAATCAATCGATCCAATATCCACAAATAGGTTAATAATATGGCCTAAATGCTATCAGCGTACCGGTACGTACTCGGTCCTAGTGCTGCCCACTAGATAGCACATTCTATTGATATCCTTCATTATTTATAAAACATACATTCATAAATAAATGATGCATGAATTTGAAATAAATAGCAACATAAACCATATATATACTAGAAATATACCAAAAGTAAATCAGGTATATTTTGAGTATATATACATCAAATAAATCCAATATAATTGCAAAATAAACTAGAAATATATTTAAAAACATTTTAATAATAATTTATTAATAAAACATGCATATAGTTTGAAAATATACCAAAAGTAAACCTAAGTAATACTTGAATCATTTATGCATATTTATCAAAATAAACTATACATTTTTAAATCATGCACCCTAAAACACACATATATATAAAATAACAACTCACTATTTATTGCGCTCCACGAGATGGGTCCGACGGACCTGGTCCACTAGGCCTCGGTCTCGGCCCAACTAAACAAACAAATGATAGCATGACATTAGAATAAATCTATCAAAATTCCAAAGACTCGATCTAGAATCTTAGACATGGAATCAGGATAGGAATTCAACCAGATATCACGTTTTACGAGAATTCTACCGAAAATCCGGCAGAACCTCCCCTGTAAAACGGACATCTCTCTACTCAAAGAGTAGAGCCGATGCTGCAAAGAAACACACTTTGAAAATATACATAGAATTCACAACCAAAATCCCTCGGTTGGACTCCAAACTACAACTCACCGACCGAGGTTCACAATTCATAGAATATTTACAAAAATACCAAAAATGCCCTTATATAATAAAAATACATTTTATCAATCCAAATTACTTAATTAACCTTAAAACACATTAAAAACCGATAGAAACTCATTATTTAGAAAAATCGTATATTATATATATAATTTGAAAATAATTTACGAAAAATAGTTTTAATTAGTTAAAAATACTAAATAATTTGTAGAAATCATTTTTATACCCTAAATAACTATTAAAACCAATTTCATTACATTTTTAACCAATTTAGTGTCAAATTACCAAAATACCCATATATATAAATTTACTAAAATTAGTAAAAAATTCACCAAAAATAATATAATTACTCAAAATTAGTTTTCTCAACATATATTTCCATAATATCAATAAATATACCCAATTAACCAATTAATTTCAATTAAACACATAATTAGCCCTATTTTTCAAAATTACATAAATTTAATAAATTCCAAATAAATATATAAAAATTCAAAAAAAATTAAAAATAAATTTCTAAAATGAATTTCAACACCTATAATTTCCATAAAACACAATTTCATAATTTAATTAATTAATTTTCGAAAATTAGAAAATATTAATAAAATAATAAAAAATACCCAAAAATCAAAATAATTTCAAAAAATTCTACAAAAATTACCACATGTATATTAAGCTATAAGGATCAAAGTTTGTGAAGGGAGTTTGCATGAATCAATCAAATTGAATCTAAAAAAAATTTGAAAACCCTAATAGGCCAAAATGAAGAAATTGAAACCTAGAAAAATCTAGACCATTTTAAGTGAAACAAAGCTTGGAATCATACTTACCGGAGCTCAAGGAGAAGATAGAGACCGGTGGCATCGAGTTTGGTGGCCGGAATCACGTCGATCGGTGTTGAGTGGGAGTTTCGGTAATTCTTTAAAATCAGGTCAAAACACACCGGAAATGGGTGTTGCTGGCGGTAGGGATGGCTGAAAGTGGAGGAGGAAGGATGAGAGGCACACCGATGGCAAGAAAACCGAGTTACAGATGCCGGAAATGAAAATGGGACGATCGGGGAAGAGAAGAAGAAGACGATGGCATTTCTGTAAATAATGCAAACTTATAATTTTTGATAATAAATTATGTATATATGTATATATATATATCCACACTATAAATTATAATAATATATAATCCCACACACAAATAATACTCACCACACATATATTTTGATATATTTTAATAATTTATACACTTATAATTAATTAATTAATATTAAAACTAAATAATAAAAATTAAGTTAATTAATTAAACCCTAATTAATTTAAATAAATACACATATATACATTTTATTTAGCACTTAAAAATTATGTATGAGTTCATGCAAATTCATAAAACTAGTCAAAATAATATTCTTCCAATCAGATGTACTTATAATTGTATGTTTGTCATCATTCTTATCAAGTCTTTTATATTTGGCCTCAATGGCAATGGCTTTGACTACAACTTCTTCAATCAATTCCATGGTGAAAAATTTTAGTTCTTTCCGTATGTAGTTGACAAGTCCTCTGATATATTTCATAAAGACATTGTAATCTTCAATGTCTATATCCAATACTAAAGCTTCGTTATGGAATTCAGAGGTATAGTTTTGTACTGATTGATCAAACTTTTGATTGAAGTGCTGCATTTGTACCATCTTTCTTCCTCGTAGCCAATAGGATAAAATTATTTTCTTAACAATTTCTTGAATTTACTCCATGTCAACTTTGAAACGTTGTACCATTTTCGGTATGACTTCCACCATGTAATAGCGTGGCTTGAGATTTTAGGCTTGCAAGTTGGATCTTTTTAACATTATAATACTTACATATATTAAAATAAGTTTCTAATATGTCTATCCAATTATCTAATTTGTTTGCATATTTAATACCACTGTAAGTAGAAATTTCAACCTTAAAATCAATTTTTAAGGCACTTACATTTCTCTGATTTCCTTCTTCCTCGGTGTTGTCCTCTTGGATGTTGTCTTTCTCATTCTCATTGTCATCTACGACCTTTTTCTTTGAAGGAAATGCATGCAGATGTTTTGAATTTTTCAAATTTTCCACTAGTCTAGAAATAAATGCTGATAATAATTGCATATGTTTTTCAAGCTTGGTGATACGATCATTGTTATCAGTAGTCTCAGTTATTTTTCCTGAAATTTCTCCTTTCTTTGACCTTAGCTTCCGATGTATGAGCAAAGGACCTTTAAGATCTTCTCTTGAAATTTTGTGTTGGCTGTGAGTTAGGACCATAAACCACTTTCTCCCTTCTTGGATCTAGTGCTTTGATACCATTTGATCCAAAACTTATAGGTGATAGAGCTTTTAATTTCTATTAAGTTGGAAAATAACTTCTTTAATTCAAAGAAAAGAAAGACAGCTTTTGGAGAAGATGTGTATTAAGTTAAAACAAATACGTTTATAGCTTATGTTTCTCTCATTCATGAACACACACATATAAGTTTGTTCCTAAAAATGGATAACTAAAAAATAACTCATTAAATATAAACCATTAAATTTGCTAGTTTATATTTAAGAGTAATAATAGCTATTGTTGGTTTTAAAACAAATACTTTTTAAACCATCAACCTTTAACAAATTTATTTACTAATAATAAGATTATTAATAACTAATAATAAGATCCTCCTGGATCATGTATTACACATGGAATTGAGTATAAAAGTTTAACTTCTTGTCCATAAAAATAGCCACATGATCCTATTGTGATATTTTAGAAAGATAAATATAAACTTCATAAGAAAATATGTTATCAGTTGCTTAGCATAATTACAGCACAAAATCAGCTGTAACACTGCTTTATTGTAGAGTCTGCTTAAAGCATTCGGGATGAAAGAAAATTCAAGAGCAGAATCCTGAAAAATTATTGCACTCACTAGAGGTCTATCTTCAGGAAAAAGTTTCAAGATTTAAATTGGGAGCATATTTTTTATAGTGTGTTGTATATACGAAAAAAAAAATGCTATTAAGTTCTGTATAAAGAATCAAATAAATCCATTCGGTTGTGTGGGTTAAGATGAGGATCGATTGAATAAAATTCAAATAAATCCATTTCTACATTATGGTTCTTGGGCTTCATTCTATTTTTACTGCTTGAAGAAGAAGAAAAAGAAGAGGATACCCAACAAAAAAAAACACACATTTTTTTTTCACACATGATCTTTGGTCCATATTACAATATAAACAGGATTCCATGGTATAACAATTGTAGCTTTACCGCTTTACCATCGCACATGACCAAATTACAAATTAAGTAAAGGGATTTATTGGCATTGAGGACACAATTCATTTCTTGAAAACTAACCAATGTTCTTAATTAGATGAGTGGTCTCCCAGCTAGAAATGCTTTAAATAGAGCTAGTGATCTCTTGGGTGATGACCAAGGAGCCGAATGAGATCCACCTCTAATAGTAGCATATGTTAATGTGTCACCATAAACTTCTGTCCATCCACCAACCTAAAAAAGAAAAGCAAATTTAAACATGTAATTAAGATTAAGATTATGATCAAGAACCAAGTTAATTACTATTTGGTAGTTGATGCTCTAGAAAGGGGTGAATCCATACAATTTCAGTGTGAGCAAATTAATTTACATGTAAGATTATGTATGACTAAGGAGTGGGAGCAAAATTTAGTGCTAATTAGTACGAAAATAAAAATGTTCAAAAATAAAAACACCGAGGAAAACATGCAAATTTTAAAAATATATGAATATAAAATAATATTACAAGATACATAAATATATATTTATAACTACTATCAATTAATGGCCTATTTATAAAATATTTTATTGGTTTAAAAATTATAATTTTTGAATCTTATTTTTTATTTAAAAAACTAAAATATCTTTTTTGATATTTTAAATTTGTAAAAATGATGCCAAAATATTTTTCCACATATGCTGAAATTTTTCGGGGAAAATTTGTCCCAAATGGGGATGCACCCATTTAAACTCAACACTTCATTTATCTACTACTGCAGATGCAAGATGTTTACTTTACCTGTTTATTATCTTCTAACCAACCTCTGTAAGTCGTAGTTGCATTCAGGTTCAGCTTCTTTGCCAGACCATTTACCAAAGTTCTTGACCCAATAAATGGAACAACTGAGTCTTGATCCCCACTGTCGGGTAAAAATTGTTTAAAAACTTGTGTTACAAAATGCTACTTCATTTTCACCAAGAGATGAAAAGAAAAACATTAGCGGTGTACCTGTAAACTAGAACCTGGATGCCTGAAACGAGCAGTGAGCCTAAAACATCAATGGTAGGTATCTCTACGTTTCGAAGATCATAATGCATTACACTGTATGAGAAACAAAAAGATATGTTATTTGGAAACATAATCGAAAATGAAGCTAAATGGTATCTCACACCTATTTTTGTAAACATGTTAGTTCAAGAAACTAAAGTTTTCACCAATTAATGATGTTATATATATATATATATATATAAATAATTAAGAGTGAAGAATTGTGCATTAATTACGCGCTGCAGACAGTCCAATTGGAGATTCCAACGAGCTTCGCATGAAGAGCATATTGCACATTTTTTTTGTTTAAATATTCATTAGCCTTAATTTGTACACAAGGATCTATATTCTCCGCAGCTTCCTCCTGAAAAGTGAAATGCGAAATGCAAAAGCATGTTTAGTGTTAAGTTAATTAGTAGCTAGACATTTTGGAATTAGTCGATCCATTCATAGGAATCTTATAGATTGGATATAACTTGCTTGTAGTGATTGACCAAATGGGGAAAGCTGAAACTTTGATCTTAATGGATGATTGTCGGATTTGAATAATGCTGCTGCTTCCAAATGTGATGGACAGACATCAGAAATTACATCATAGAAATCAATTGCGTCAGGGATTTCTTTTGAAATTTGATCAGCTACTAGTTTACACCCAGATGAAAGAGAGCCTCTCATGCTCTCTCTCATGAGCTGTGAAGTGTTACAAACTGAATTGAGAAGTTGGTAAGTATAATCTGATACCAATCCATGCGACCAGTAATACAGGCCCTGTGAGTTAATGTCTGTATTGAATTCCAGGAGAGGATTTCCAATCTATGAAAATGAACTAATGATCATCAAATATATCATTTGAAAATGTAAGCAAAACTGGGTTTCATCAGAATTCAAATTTTGTTCCTGATTCCTACTTACAGCTATGCCCTTTAAATTGATTTTTAATCCGGACTGAACAATGAGCTCTGCCAGTTGTGGCACATAGTGACCTGTAATGGGAGTTGAGAAATTGAAATCTTTGACGACAAGTGAACATTTTGTACTTGTTAAAATTTCAAATACATTTCTTTATCTTATGGACTTTTAATTTTAGATTTATCCAACTAAATCAATATACCAGCATAGCTTTCTCCAGTGACAAAGAAATCGTTGTCCATGTACTCAGGGAATTTCGCAAACCACTGCAGCAGGAACAAGAGATTGTCCTGCGCTGGAAGAAAGAAGGAAAAAAAAAAGCTTCAATTCCTATATATATATATATATATATATATGTACATATAAAAGCGGAAATATAGTCCTAATTGCATCAACACAAATCCTAAGGAACCTGACAAAGCTTGAGTCATAATTTTAAGAATTTTAAGCAACAATTTCTTTATAATGGGAAGAATCATAACCTGTGATAGTGTCATTCACCAACTTGTAGAATGATGTATTAGCAGAGTAAGAGAAACCAACTCCTGCTGGTGATTCCAAGTATAGCATGTTTGCTTCTGCAATGCGTAGGAAATATGAATGAATATTAATAGCCATTAATTCTTTCCAACAAAAAATAGAACATCTCTGCTAGATTTGAGAGTAGCCTAGTGGCTACTTTTCTCCAAAGGTATAAGTTCGAATTATGCTGCTTTTGATTTGTAAAATAAAATTTCATATTATTTAAAAGCGAAAGACTATTATTATATAGACTAACTGTGCTTAACTCATTTGACCCCGCTATTACTAAAAAACTAACATTTATTGGTTAACTGTAAGTCATCCACCTTTATTCCAACTATATTCATTTATGACCAGATCTTCTCCACCACTTGGCCTGAAAGGGCCATGCTCAGAGAAAGCTCCTAGTCCAAGAGAAGAACAACCAGGCCCTGCAAGATAATTAGTTTAATTAAACAAATGTTAACAAAACAGTTAATACCTTTTAGAGACAGGGCAGCAAAGAGGTATACCTCCATTTAGCCAGAGAACTAAAGACTTTGAGGCAGGGTCAGTTTCTGCTTCAACAAAGCAATAGAAAAGTGCTCTCTGTTGTTCTTCATCAATGGTAATATACCCTGCATATTGTTTGAAACTTACTTGTGGTTGCCCTGGCAAGCTCACTATTTTATCACCTTCTTTAGAAGCTGTACATCTTTGCATCAAAGCTATGCATATTACCATAGTCATTGTCCGTGATTGGGTTTTCATGGTGGAGGTTAAGATAAGAGACAGAGAGTAACAAGCTTAGGGTTAAATTTTAGCCATACATTAATCGTATAGTTTTACAAACTCTGGAGTCTGCGGCCTGAAACATAAGACAAAAATGTCAATATATATATATATATATAGGCAGAATACATATTGAACCCAGCCACTACATCTGTGGATCCCACCACATCATTAAACCTGGCGGCTGCTCGCTCTTGGTGTGTATATATATATATATATATATGCCACTTTAACACTACAACTTCGAACTTTCCCAATTTAACACTTAAACATACCAAAAGCATAATTTTTAAACACTTTTTTTTTTTTTTTAATTTACAAGACCAGTGATTCTCACTTGCTATGACGTGAACAACATGACAAAAGGGCTTTTTATGTGGCATACTGAAATTTACTTTTTATAATTTTTTTTCAAAAATTTAACTTTTTTTTACTTAATTTTCCATTTATCCCTCTCTATTAGTTAGTTTAATTACAACAAACCCATATAAAAGCAAAAGAGAATGGCAAAGGAGATTCTCAATAAACACCATCAATCCATACATGTGAAACAAATAAAACCTTTATCAAACACCTAGAAACATATGGTAGCTCTCTCTCTCTATACATATACATACATACATACATACATACATATATGATACTCTACATCAATATTCTATTCTAATAAGGGTTGTAATCTATGAAGAGAAAGAATGCTTAAATAAAAATAAAGCTTGATAAAGAAGTCTACTTCTCTTCAAAACAAGACAATCCTATAAGTATATGGAAACTTATTTCTAAGAGGTTTGAGCAATATCTTCCCTTATAAATACATCTCATGACATTCCTTCACTCATCTCCTCATTCTCATCATTCAACATCTTCACATCATTCAACATCATCACATCATTTTACATCAAGACATCACTCCATACAAGCAATCATCTAACATCTTTCTATTCTACTTGTTCGCTTTATTATTTACTCATACAAATACTGAATTAATCTTCAAAGTGTTTATAGGGGATATCCTGCCCATTTACCTAGCTTCCTCATCGATGCAGGTTCCACATCAAGAGATATGATTCAGAGTTATCAAGTGGTACAGTATGTGGAAAAAACCTAGCTCATTTTATTTATTTTAAAATAAAATAATTAAGAGCTAATCATAATCGAATTAAATTCTGAATTATCGCTGATTGTTGGAAACCTAAGTTGACAATTCAAACATGCTACTAAATCAATGCTTTCCTAAATGAAGTCAACTTTACTTAATTTATCACTTACTGATCCTCCTCATTGTGAGCAGAGGAATAACAGTTCCACCATTAACAACGGTGGATAAATTTTATAAGGCAAAAGCCATATCTTAGCCCAAAGAAAGGAACACGTGTCTCAACAGATAGGTTGTATGGATTTTCTTCATCTAGTGGTGCCATTGCTTAGGGGGTCTCTTCATGACCATCTTTTCAAAAGATAAACTTAGTTGATGGGCTTTTTGTCGATAGAGGTCAATAAAGCATCAATTATTGGACATATTGGGTTGAAAAGAAGAAGTCCAAGTTATGGGTAATAGCTCTTAATATGAACCCTAAAAGGGGTTAAAAGTGCAAGCATGGAGCTGAATATGAAGAATTCAAGCTAATTAGCTTAATTTCCTATTCTGAAATTAATTAGCTTGATATAGATAAATTTTGAATTGTTTTCTTATTTTGGAGTCAATAAGGAAGATTGAAGAAGATTCTAGAAGATGTGAGAAGATTTAAGGATATTCCAAGTCAAAGTCAATAAGTCAACAAGTTAAAGTCAAAGTCAAATAGTCAACAAGTCAAAATCAAGGGTCAATGGTCAATATGTGACATGGCATGCTTCAATGCTTAGTTGTCATAAGTTGTCATTTTGCTTAGTTGTCATGAATTGTAATGTGTTATCAATTTTAACTTTTTAAAGATGAGTTGTCATTAGTTTTCCTATTTTAAAGGAAATCTACTTAATTAAGGATTTTTCTATATAGGTATCTTTGGGAATAAGGAATAAAACCTTTTCCTTCAAGGATTAAGTTATTTACATGCCTATATAAGGGCTATAAATATGTTAAACGAATTTAGAGAAGCATTGAAATATTGAAAATGAGGTTTTTCCTTAAACTTTGTTCTTTTGAAACTTCACAAGTTTACTTGAATTATTTCACATCTACCTTTCATTATAATTGCTAGGTTATATTAGACTTAAAATTGTGCGATTGTTCATCTTTTAATAGCTAAGTATCTTGCTTCAATTTAATAAGCAAGGGTTTTAGCTCCATCAACATAACCTATCCTTGATGATCCTTGGGCTAGATTTCAAAGTTGTATATGCATTCTATCTCTATTATAGGTAGGGTTCGTATCAGTTTGGTATCAGAGCCAAACTTCAAGGTTTGGTTACGTTTCCTTTTATTTTCATGTATTTTCTATTCTTTTATTCTTCTTAATTCTTCATAAATTGAAAAAAATAAAAAAAAAATTTAAGTGAAACACGAGAGCATTCACATCCTTGAGTGTAAACACGTAAGAAGTGTTTTGTGAGATTTCTTTTTTATTTTTTTCTAAATTATCTTTGTGTGTGGTTATTATGGACATGCCTTATTTTCTTAGTGGGGATGATCCTCATATTTATTTAGAATGGGTGTAACAAATGGAGGAGATATTTGATTCTCTTAAATTAAGTGATTTCCAAAAGTGTAAACTTGCTTCATATAAATTTTTAGGTCATGCTGCTATATAGTGGGAAGATTTAATAACATCGTGGAGAATGAATGGGCTTAGTGAGATTAAAAATTGGGAGATAATGAAGAGCGTAATGACTAGATATTTTATTCCTCATGAAGTTAGGGATAAATTTTGTCTTAAATTACAAAGGCTTAAACAAGGTGATGAATTATGTGTTGATGATTATGTTATAAAGTTTAAGTTGTTTATAATTGCAAGTGATGTAGATGAATTCGAAAGGAGGAAAGTTACGAAATTCATCAATGGGCTTAAGAGTGAGATTATTAAGAGATTGAAGAAAGAAGTACAATTAGAATCTTCTATCTCCTTGAAGGTTATAATTGAACTTACTTTGGAGTATGCAAGGGAAGGAGGTCCTTGTAAGGAGACAATGATAGTGTGAATCCAAGAATGATGAAAGTGTTGAAGTCATTGAAGTAAATAATGAGTGTTTACAAGGATTAACTACTCAAGAATTTATAAAGAGTGCATCTTGTGAACATGAAGAGTGCATGCATCATGAAGAGGAATTTCAAGAAGTTTGTGCATAAAAGAAAGAGGATGATAAAGAGTTAATTATTCATCATGATTATGCTAACAGCTTTAATCTTTCTTTTTCTAGTGTTTTAAAAGTTTTTTTGAAGAGCTTTATGCCATACAAAGATCCATTTGATGATGTTATTGAAGTTACTTATGTCCATAATATAATCTATGGAGTCTTTGCTTGTAGCAATAAGAACTTGAGATATTCATGTTTCAAGTTTAAAAGGAAGCAACATGAATATAATTCTTACAAGTTCATGGGTAAGAGTTCTACATTCCAAATGTTTAATTACATTCAAGCTATGTTGAAGCTACTTTTATGGTGCATTACTTCAAAGGAGAAGTTTTCAACAAAGGTGTTTGTATTTGACCCTAGAGGATTCATGAATTTATCAACTTTAGAAGATGGCTACGATTCAAGGGTGAATCATCTTTAAGAGGGAGAGAATAATATGAACCCTAAAAGGGGTTAAAAGTGCAAGTATGGAGCTAAATATGAAGAATGCAAGCTAATTAGCTTAATTTCCTATTCTGAAATTAATTAGCTTGATATAGACAAATTTGAATTGTTTTCTTATTTTGGAGTTAATAAGGAAGATTCAAGAAGATGTGAGAAGATTTAAGGATATTCCAAGTCAAAGTCAACAAGTCAAAGTCAAATAGTCAACAAGTCAAAATCAAGGGTCAATGGTCAACATGTGACATGACATGCTTCAATGCTTAGTTGTCATGAGTTGTCATTTTGCTTAGTTGTCATGAACTGTAATGAGTTGTCAATTTTGACTTTTCAAAATCATTAATTGTCCTATTTTGAAGGAAATCTCTTTAATTAAGGATTTTTCTATATAAGTATCTTTGGGAATAAGGAATAAAACCTTTTCCTTCAGTGATTATGTAATATCCCGTGTTTTTAAATATTTTAATACTGTATCGGGATATGCAGTGTTAATAATTTTTGGTATATAATATTGATATTTTATGAGTTTGTTATTTAATTAAAACTAATTTTTATTGTTTTATATTATTTTAAGTACTTTACGTAAAAAATTTTCAAGAATTCTATTTTCGGAAAAATTTTCACGTAAATAATTTACTATTAATTATTTTAAGTAGATTTACGCATTTGCATGAACTCATATATATTTTTAAAAGTGTTAAAATAAAATATATATGTGTATTTATTTAAATTTAATTAGGGTTTAATTAATTACCCTAATTTTTATTATTTATTATTAGTTTAATATTATTTAATTATTTTTTTAGTGTATAAATTATTTAATATATTAAATTATGTGTGTGGTGTATATTTAATATGTGTGGGGATTTATATTATTATAATATATGGTTGGGATATATATATATATATATATATATATACATATATACTTATTTATTTAACAAAAAAATAAAGTTAACAAAAATTACAATTTTGCCATTCCTCCCTCTTCTTCTTCCCGATCATCCCCATCCACTTTTCGGTCGCTGCCATGCTGTTCCCTTGCCGTCAGTGTGCCTCCCAGCGAGCCACCATCGTCCTCAGCCTGTTCCATCGCCAGCAAAGCCCGTTTCCGGTGTCGAGAAGCTTGTTTTGGCCGGAGAAGCCGAAACTCTTCTCAACGTTGATCAAGCCGATTATGGCCACCATTTTTGACACCACCAGTCTCTTTTTTCTCCTTGAGCTCCAGTGAGTGTGATTCCAAGCTTTGTTTCACTTAAAATGGTCTTGATTTGCTTAGGTTTCGATTTTGGTAATTTGGCCATTTTAGGGTTCTTGATTTTTTTGAACTTTGAATTGATTGATTCATGAAAAATTCCTTCACAAATATTTTTCCCTTAGCTTAATCTTCATGTGTGAATTTTTTTAGAATTTTTGGAGATTATTTTGATTTTTGGATATTTTTGAATATTTTATTATTATTTTCTAATTTTCGAAAATTAATTAATTAAATTATGAAATTGTATTTTATGATAAATATAGGTGTTGAAATGAATTATAAAAATTTATTTGTAATTTTTATGAATTTCCATGTATTTATTTTGAATTTGTTTAGGTTTATGTAATTTTGGAAAATTAGGTTAATTGTGTTTTTAATTGAAATTAATTAGTTAATTGAGTTTAATTATTGATATTATTGATAAATATGTTGAGAAAAATTATTTTTTGTGCAATTATATTATTTTTGGTGAATTTTTGGAGTAATTTTAGTATATTTATATATATAGGGGTATTTTGGTAATTTTACCCTAAATTGGCTAAAAATATAATTAAATTGATTTTAATAGTTATTTAAGGTATAAAAATGATTTCTATATATTATTTAGTATTTTTAATTAATTAAAACTATTTTTCGTGAATTATTTTTAAATTATATATATAATATACGATTTTTCTAAATAAATGAGTTTTATCGATTTTTAATGTGTTTTAGGGTTAATTATGTAATTTATACTTATAAAATTTATTTTTAGTATACAAGGGTATTTTTGGTATTTTGTGAATATTCAGTGAATTGTGGACCTCGATCGGTGATTTGTAGTTTAGAGTCCGACTAAGGGATTTTGGTTGTGTTTTGTGTTTATTTTCGAAGTGAGTTTCTTTACAGGGCCGACTCTACTCTTTGAGTAGAGAGATGTCCGTTTTACAAGGGTGGTTCTGCGGGATTTTCGGTGGAATTCTTGTAAAACGTGATGTCCGATCGAATTCTGACTTTTAATTCTGTGTCTAATATTCTAGATCGAGTTTCTAAGATTTTCTGTTAGGTTTATTCTGATATCTGTTATTTATTGTTTGTTTAGTTGCGCTGAGACCAAGGCCTAGTGGACTAGGCCCATCGGACCTATCTCGAGGAGCGCACTAAGTGTGAGTTACTATTTTATATATATATGTTTAGGGTGCATGATTTAGAAATATATATTTTATTTTGATTAATTATGCATAAATAATTCAATTATTACTTAAGTTTATTTTTAGTTTATTTTGGTTTATCTTTAGTATATTTTCGGTATATTTTAAATTATATGCATGTTTTGCTAATAAATTAGGTTTAAAATATTTTTGAATATATTTCTAGTTTATTTCGTAATCTATATGGATTTCTTTGATGTATATATACTCGAAATATACCTGGTTTACTTTTGGTATATTTCTAGTATATATATATGGTTTATGTTGCTATTTTATTTAAGTTCATGCATCATTTATTTTTAAGAATGTATGCTTTATATTTTAATGAAGGATATCGATAGAACGTGCTACCTAGTGGGCAGCACTAGGACCGAGTACGTACCGGTACGCTTATAGCATTTAGGCTATATTATTAACCATTTGTGGATATTGATTGGTTATGATTATTTGATGAGTGAGATATGGTTTGGAGGTGTGATTGCTGGAGCTCGGTTGACCTAGTGTCTCGGGGCCAATCACACTGACAGTCAGACTGCTGGAGCTCGGTTGACTTAGTGTCTCGGGGCCAGTCTACTGTCTAAATGGAATAAGTGAATATTTTGGAATAAGTGAGCCTGTATGGCTAGAGTGTTGTCTAACACTGTTTTGAGGTTGCGATATTCTAGGGTTCTATTTTATCCTTCATAAACAGTGATTTTCAATAAATATATAAAATGAATTTATTGCATCTGTGTGTATTTGCTTGTATATATACATATTATATATACTTTTGATTGTGTGCATTGACATTTAGTATGCATGTATATATATTATAGTAATTCACTCAGTGAGGTCTGACTCCCCTTCGTTGACTATTTTTCAGGAGAGTCATCGTCTTCAGACCTCAGTAGCAGGCCTGTACGCCGGATTTCTTCCACCCCGGCTTCTTTATGTAAACTGCTCACTTGAGTTTTATTTTTATAATCTAGTCATTGCAGTAGTTGTAAATAAATTGAGGGTTTTATGTATTATATTTGTGTGAGTTATGTATTTTAAGAATT
The DNA here is from genome assembly GCA_947683625.1 of Mallotus nudiflorus. NCBI lineage: Eukaryota > Viridiplantae > Streptophyta > Magnoliopsida > Malpighiales > Euphorbiaceae > Mallotus > Mallotus nudiflorus. The sequence goes on from CANTUR010000500.1 coordinate 292,418, forward strand.
TGAACTGAAACTTGTATCAAAGGATTTATATATATGAGATGAGGATTTGATATAAATTCATTTGGTGTAAATGTTATTTTTGATATTTATGATTTTATTTCCGCTGCATTAAATACTGTTATTATTACTATTGTATGTTTTATTTTATTTTAGGCTTGCTACGGGTTCTGAATTTGAAAGAATTCCCGTTCCCTAGTGCCGGTCATGGCCCCTGTTTTGGGTCGTGATAGATTAGGTTATTTATATGCATATATAAGGGCTACAAATATGTAAAACGAATTTAAAGAAGCATTGAAATATTGAAAGTGAGGTTTTTCTTTAAACTTTGTTCTTTTGAAACTTTGCAAGTTTACTTGAATTATTTCACATCTACCTTTCATTACAATTGTTAGATTAGATTAGACTTTGAATTGTGTGATTGTTCATCTTTTAATAGTTAAGTATCTTGCTTCGATTTAACAAGCAAGGGGTTTAGCTCCATCAACACAACCTATCATTAATGATCATGGGGCTAGATTTCAAAGTTGGATGTGTGTTCTATCTCTATTATAGGTAGAGTTAGTATCAGCTATAAAGGGAACAAATTACAATAGTCTATTAGAGTCGTAAATTATATCATAGACCCCTGTCCATATTGTAATATGGACTAGGGGTCCATCACACGTGTGATGTCTTCTTCTTATTTTTTTTAATGTAATGTAGTCTTCCATTCAAAAGTGTAATCACCACTTTTCTAAACACAGCATCCTCCTTGCTGTTGCTCCTCATGTTTCTTACACTTATAGGTTTTTCTTCAATCCTCATCTACCTATGGACCCCAAAATCAATGTTCATTCCGCTTTTTATTTTTTTCCTTTCATTTCTCACATTGTTTTGTCTGTATGAATCTTATGCTTTTTTATTTTCTTTTTCCTTCTTGTAGATTTCAGTGTTGCTATATTAGTGTTCTAAATAAAGTGGCAATGAACTGCCTTGATATCTTTTAGTTTACAGTAGTAGATGATGCTCTTTCTCCCCAAGACAAAATTGATGCAGTTCACATGGCTGGTCCTTCTAAGCTCCAAGACTTGGATTTATGTGTGTGTGTTTGTTTGTTTGTGTTAGTTATAACCTGATGTTCATTAGTTGTAAAGTAAAGATTCATTTGTTATTTATTGGAAATTCATCATAGTTTTAACATATTGCTTCATCATATTTATTTTTTTAGTTTTTTTTTTTATCTAATGACCTACATGTTTTATCTTATGAACATACATTAGTTAAGTAATGAATCTACAATATTTAACTAAAATAAAAATACAAAGTAAAAATCTATTTATTATAATTAAAAAAATGAAATAATTTTTTAATGAATAAAAAATTAAATTTAACCATTGTAATTAATAAAATAAAAAGAAAAATTTTGATAAATAAAAAATATTTTTAATTTTTAATGAGATTGAAATGATAATATTAATAAACCTACATATTTTATCTTATGAATATACATTATGTAAGTAAAAAACCTACAATATTTAACTAAAATAAAAATATAAGCAAAACTCTATTTATTATAATTAAAAAATGAAAACTAGATAATTTTTTAATGAATAAATTTTTTTATTTTGACTAAAATCATGAATAAAAAATTAAATTCAACAATTGTAATTAATAAAATAAAAAGAAAAAATAATTTTTAATTTTTCAATGACATTGAAAGAATAATATTAATAAACCTGCAGGTGAAGGTCAAAGAATATGCAGGTGAAGGTCAATAAATATACATGTAAAGATCAATGAACCTTCAGGTTCAAAAGTCAATGAAATTATAGGTAAAAATCAATGAATATATAGGTGGAGATCAATAAACTAGTAAGTGAAAGTCAATGAGCATACATTATTTAAGTAATAACTCTACTTGTTTTATCTTATGATCATATATTATTTAAGTAATGAGTCTATATTATTTAACTAAAATTAAAATTAAAATTAAAATTCTATTTATTATAATTAAAAAATAAAATATTAAATAATTTTTATTTCATTATATATATATATATATATATATATATATATATATATATATATATATATATATATATATAAGTAAATAATATTATGTTTGCAGTAAACACTACCATATGCATCCACCAAATATTTGGTTGAAATGGTTATAACGGGTCTAAAACCAATTCTTTATATGCAGATGGAATTGATTGATTGTAATTCTTTTCTAAAGTAAATAATTATAATTACGAGTTCTGTATATCAAGAAAAAAAAAGTGTTGAATGTATAGTGGATAACGAATGGACATCCATGATTTATATAGTGAAGTTGTAGTATTTTACTAATAAATCTATTGGTAAAGATCAAATGAGTTAAGATAAAAAAATATGCAGGTGAAGGTCAATGAACATGTAGATGAAGGTTAATAAATTTACATTATTGAAGTAATGAAGCTACATATTTTTATCTTATAAACCTGTATTATTTAACTAAAATAAAAAAAAGTTTGTTTATTATAATTAAAAAATAAAAAAATTAAATAATTTTTAATGAATAAAAATTTTATTTAACTAAAATTATGAATAAAAAATTAAATATTAAAAATTATTTTTTGTTTTTATTTTATTAATTATAGTGATTGAATTTAATTTTTTTATTCATGATTTTAGTATCTTTTTAAAATAAGAAACAAAAAAAAAAGTTGAGAAACAAGTCAAGCAATATTCTAATTTGATCAATTATAGTGTATAATAGTTAAAATTAACAAAAAAAAAAAAAACACAAGTATTTATTTTGTTTTAGCGTTTGATTTGGTTGCAAGAAGATGCACTGACAGACTTAAAAAGCATAAGCATAACAAGCGTGAGAAGAGAATACACTGACAGCTTTTGGTTTGGTTGCAAAAGCTATAAAAGCGTGAAAAAAATAAAGCACGCTAAAACACGTGAAGTTCTGTAGTACATGTGGACAGGAGTCCATTGTGTAACAATCCTAATAGAGTGGTGGCATTTAAATTGGTACCACATATGGTGTTCGTTGTATAAGGCCAGCATTGGAACTGGTTTCGAATCATCGCAAAGAGAAAGCAGGTATTCACAGGGAGACCAACTCTGTAAATTTGGAAGCAAAGATAACAGAATATGCCACAAAACAACAATGCACAAGACAAGATTAAAATTTGGATCCATGCAACTCGCCAAAATCTGGATCAACATGTCTGAAGAAAAGAAGCCTTCAATTGCAAAAGAGAAAAACAAGGTCAGAGGGTTGCATCTAGTCGGATAACTTGCACAGATCATTAAGCAACTGTCAAATGCCGCATCTAGCCATTTGGTTCTAACGTAACTTAAAGAACTAACAAACGGGCTACTCGGATTCGGTTGAAAGGAACACTAAGACATGAAGATATGGTTCAAGCCATTTAAAAAAAGAAAACAAAAAATAGAAGTTGATGAAGACAGAAGAAGACATGTCTTGAACGAGACCACAAGTGGAACATCAAGCATCAAGTAGACACCAAGTACCGAGCATCCAAACATAGTGATAGTCGGGTACTCCGGTGTTCTTAATGTTAGAACGTCAACACCAAACGAGCATCGCAACACTGAAGTACTGAGCATCGAAGCATCAAAGACAGTCAAACATCTGATTCTCAATTATCAAGTTTCAGAGACCTGAGTCGTCTGAATTAAAATTTTGTCTTATAATAAGCAATGAGCGCGGAGTATCCGAGCATGGTGATAGTCAGATTCGAAATTGAAGAGAGGTTTGGCTGGATCTTTAATTGAAAAAAATATTCAAAGGGAAAGGAAGAACTGTCGTGAAGCAGTACATGGTATATTGCTGGCTCTAATTGGATCTTGAAATGGACAAAAAGAGATTGGCCATCAATTGTTTACTGAGCATCGGGCAACCGCTAAGTGCTGAGCATCGGCTTCATAAACATCTACCGATCACTGAGCAACAAAATTCTAAGATAATTCATCATTCGGGTTTGTCATTCTCTAGCCTGTAGGATTCTCGGAGCACCAAGTTTCAGATCAAGTTGTCTCAGAACTTGTTGTTTTCTCAAATTATGTTTTGATACCGAGTTTACTTGAAGACGCTGAGTTATGGACACAACTTTGCTAAAAAAAAAAAATTCCAAAGTTGGTGCAAAACAAAGAAGAGATGATAGTGGTAATCAGAAATCAAAGATTGCCAAAGTGGATAGAAACGTGTCAGATACCATGAGGGCTCTTGTAAAAAAAAAAAAAAAAAGAGAGATTTGCTTGCCTGGTTTTGAAGATAATGGACTCAGGACAAGGAAATCATAGCCTAGAAGTTTAATTTGTTGAATGCAGCCCCAAAAATACCAGTGCTTACTGATTAAAATATATATATATATATATATCAGTGCTTACCAATGGGAAGACCTGGTTTAAAAAATATGAAAAGTATTAAAGATGAGGGTTCACCTTCACTTGAGGAGCCCGTTGTTCTGAGATGTGGAATTTCTGCTATTCCAAGTGCTGTATATGAATGGACAGGGAATGGGCCTCTTTACCAAGCCATATTCAGCCAACTCAAGTATTTTTTAAGTGGTGCAATTTAATGTTATACTGCCTCGTCCAATATTTTTATTGAACATTAAGCAGCCATGTTCATCGTCCTTGCACAGAAGGATACACAAATAGATCTCTACCATATATATGTCGACAAAGATTTGTCCATGCACACCACCATTGGGCATCAACTTTATCTACGATTTGTCGAATATCAACGGGATGCGACGCTAGGACCCCTCTACAGAGAGACATCGCAACAATTTTAAAATTATGCACTGATGAATGTAAAACCTTTTGTAGGTACTCGGACACATGCTAAGAAGCACTACGGCAATTATAACCTTCTGTTCCGAATCATCAGTTTCCTTCAAATTAAATTTGGTGATGGATAACAAAAACTCAACAGGCCGGGCTCTAAAACTTGTTGATAAAGCTAGAAGGCTTACAGGGTTTGCCTCGAGACAAAAACAAAAATAAAAAAATCCTCAGCTCTCTTTGTGGTGCCCGGCAATAATTGTACAACGAAACAAACAAAAATATTTGTTAACTCAAACGTGGGACAATAACATATCAAGACATAAGTCTTTTTCCTCAATTATTTATTTTTAAATTATTCATTTTCACATCTTATTTATTCTCATATGAATATTTATAACTTGTTATACAAGCACACTTATACATCTACACCTAGATGTTCATCCATGAATATATGATCAATATCCGTACAAAAATAGTAAAAACATGCAACAATTACATTGATATATTTGTACATCACGAACTAACAATCAATTGAAATGGATCAAAACGATCCTGAAGATTTTTCTCTTTTGTCTATGGTAACAAATAAAGGAAATACATTGACAAATCTCAATGCAGATAAGAGCCTTAGAAATTTTACGAATTTGTAGGTTCCACATTTAGTAAAGAACTTGCTACACATTGTTGCAATTGTGAGATATCTTAAAAGAACTCAAAGACAACCATAAGAAAGAGCAAATCTTTGTTCACAAAATTTCAAAGAATATTTAATAAGGAAAATACAATGACGAAGTCAAGTATACCCCTACATAGCCGTACAACTCAAAGCACAATTTCAAGACATCCTAGCCGTCATCACACACGATCCTCTATTTCAGAAGCGATGCAACCTTGGCCTTACACCTAAACTACAAATGTTTAACTCAGCAAATCCAAATTTGGTCCTTCAAAGTCCATGTTCTATCATTTCTCTAAATTATCAATTCATGTTATCGAGCCTAAACTAGAAGAACTTGGACTCACTACCAAGATCACAAAATCATTTCCCTTTGTAAAATAACAATGCTTGGAAAAATCAAACATCAATAGCAATAATGTCCAAACTCAACACCAATCATTATTTTGACCATGTAGCTACCATTAACAAAGTTATTAAAGTTCATAAACCAAGCAACATCTTTATTACCCTTAGGTCACTTCAATAGTACTGAGGTTTGGCACTCGAGCCACGCTTCCAATGCACTGAGAATCTAAGTCCAGTGACTGAAGTTGGCACCCTCAAGTTGCTTCAATAGTACTGAGGTTTGGCATTTAGGCCGCGCTTCTAATGCATCGAGAATCTAAGTCCAGTGATTGAAGTTGGCACCCTCAAGTCGCGTCGATAATACTGAGGTTCGGCACTCCAACCATGCTTTTAATGCACTAAGAATCTAATACCAGTGACTGAAGCTAGCACCCTCATGTCGCTTTAATAGTATTGAGGTTCAGCACTCAGGCTACGCTTCCAATGCACTGAGCATCAAAACTCCAGCAACGGCTGGTCCCATCAAGTCATTTCTATAATACTGATGGGTTAATCCCTTGGGTCATTTCTATAACACTGAACATCTTTTATTGTAGGTTTTGCACATCTAAGTCCTGTTGGCACTTCATGATTAAGATATTCTGATACAGTAATTCTAAGACTTGGTATACAGAGCATGTTAATGTTCAATGACTGAGGCTGACCACCTTAGGTCATCTTTCAATAACAAATGAGATTTGAAATGTGATTTTGGAAATCCAAAAATCTCGAACATATTTCAGGGGGGACTCTTGATATCCCATATCAGTATTCTATTTTAATAAGGGTTGTAATCTCTAAAGAGGAAGAATGCTTTAATAAGAAGAAAGCTTAATAAGGAAGTTTACTTTTCTCCTAAATAAGACAATCCTACAAGTACAAAGAAACTTATTCCTAAGAGGTTTAAGCAATATCTTCCCCTATAAATATATCTCATGACATCTCATCTCATGTCATTCATCCACTCATCTCCTTATTCTTATCATTCAATATCATCACATCATTCTACATCAATACATCACTCCATATAAGCAATCATCCAATATCTTTCTATTCTACTTATTTGCTTTATTATTTTTCCATACAAATATTGACTTAACTTAATCTTTAGAGTGTTTATGGAGGAAATCCCACCTATTCACCCAGCTTCCTCATTGACGCATGTTCCACAACAAGAGATACGATTCGGAGTTATATATATATATTCTTCTTATAAGTTTTTATCAAACATCTAGAATGCACTATAAAATATTTATCATAGAATTATTGATTCAATTAAATTTACTCAACTAATAATTAATAAGTCCATCAGCACAATTATTAGCTCAATTAAATGAATTGATAGAGAAAAGAATTCATCTTATAGGGTTATTTGTAAAAAAAATTCTGACTTTTAATCATTTTTGCAGTTTAATCATGACATTTGAAACTTAGCATATTAAAACATTAACTTACATTTTTTGACAAGTCGAAATACCGATCAATTAATTGATGAAAAAGTGCTGATGTATCGAGCAGATTTTGGGTCAAAGTGGTCAAATTAAAATAATTTTTTCCGTGTCAGCAAAAAAAAAAATAGTGCGTTTTACTCCCCTTAACCATCTTTTCTTCTTCTTTGTTTTCATCTTCATTTTATTCCTCTTACCCATTTTCTTCTTCTTCTTCCTCGGCTGCCAAACTCCCCAACAAATTCAAAGCCCCTTTTGCTCCTTTCCTCATACCCACTACTATCGATTTCAGATGCAATCTCAATCCCTACCACCATTGCCGCAGCTAAGAATAAATTCGCTTTCGCAGAGTAAGCTTTTAAGCTTGTAGCGTCCATGATTACAAATGCAGCAGCTCTGTCACTTCAAAAACATCAGCTGCAAGCTCCACTTCCTTATCTCGCCATTGATTATTAGGGATTATTGAAAATTCTTTAAATGATTTAAATTACTTGCAAATCAATACGATTCACTAGAAATCTTATCATCCAGAAGTAAGCGCAATTTGGATTCTCTGCATTTTGCCAATTGCTCTAAAATGAATAATAAAGCAGAGGCTCAACTGTTATTTCAACTTACGACAACCAAGGTAAGTCCAAGTTGTTATTTTATTAATCTTAATTAATTTCTCTTATCCTCTTTATAACATTTATGTTGGGGAAATTGGATTTGTGCTTGTTTACGCTTCAAAGTTCAAACCTAATGAGCATTTGCAAATGTGTTAGACTAATAGGTTAAGCTTATAAATTGATTGATTAATAATTTGATAGTAATTTTTTTCTTTTTTATGGTACATATTTTAAGGGTGGAGCTAAATATAGAATTCTTTATACAAGAAATGAAATCCCTTACTGGTTTCCTGACAAAAGTACAAGATCTTCGGTAACCACACAGATGCCTTTGAATTGGCATCAACTAAAAGGTATTGTTTTCTGTGTGGTCTTTGTGATAGAGAAGCCACCAACCCTGAGGTCATTAAAGTTCATTTCCTAAAGTGATGATTGGATTCAATGCAAATGCTATGTTACTAAAGTTGATGATAGCTGTGAAAATAAAGAAATCATCTGGGATTGGTGATGGGTTGACGTTGATCTTCATTTAGTAAAGTCAGATCATGTGCTGATATGGACTCAACCATCTGTCAAGTCAAAGCAAGGTAGTTCAGTTCTCCATACGAAAGATTGGTTCAACAGATATTCTGGCAAAAAGGCTTGTTTTAAATTCTACTTTGAAGGTTGTTCTCAACTTCTAAAGAACGAAACATGCATGGTGAAGAAATATGGGGTGGGTTTAACTATTGTAGGATGATAAAGCTTTACCCCCGTTCCGCCTTATACAGTTAAACATTGACATGGAAGAAGAAGAAAATAGGTAAGAGGAATAAAACAAAGAAGAAAAAGATGGGTAAGGGGAATAAAATGCGCAATTTTGTTTTACTGACATGGAAAAAATTGTTTTAATTTTACCAATTAACCAAAATCTTGCCTGACACATCAACATTCTTTGATCAGTTAATTGATCGGTGTTTTGACTTGCTAAAAATAAAAATTCATATTTTAATATGTTAAGTTTCAAATATCATGATTAAACTACAAAAATAACTAAAAGTTGCAAATAACCCCGTCTTATACTATTAGAACTGAAATAAATTGATGACAAGTAAAATTTGTTTTAAACCCTTTCTCCTATTTACATGTTTTTTCTGTATATGGGCCATATTTATAAAGTACTTTCAATGGTGGTGACATCTATCATTGTATATATATACAGTCAAACTAATGTATGTTATATAATTAAGAGCAAATTATATTTATCTCTATAAGGTTTGACCTAATTCTAACTCTCATCGCTCTTGTTTAAAAATCGAACATTTACATCCCTTAATTTTAATTCCGTTAACATTTAAGTCTCTCCATTAACTTTTGTATTAGGTTTTTTTTTTATATCAAAATACATTTTACTTTCTCTAGTTATAAAAATAAAACAATTTAATCCTAAGTTCTAATAAAATAAAATAATTAGTCCTTCAACTTTTTAATTATTTAAAATTTAAATACTAAATTTTAGACATGTACACATATCTCCATCAATATATTTTTTTGAATTATACAAAATACACACTAACTTCAAAGTCAAGTTGTAATTTTAATATATCTATAAATATTCATAAATTTATTTTATATTCATTTTTTACTTAATTTAATTAATTTTTGCTCCATTTAAAATTAGTAATATCTAAAACTTGTTGACCTTAACAATAATCAATCTTAATTTTGATCTTAACAAACTTAATTTTGAACATTAAATGTTCTTTGTTTTAGTGTGATTATAAGCATAGGTACAATATTACTCTCAATGAAAGCCAAGTCATAATTCAACTCAGCAAAGGGTTATGACTGAAGCAAGGCTACCACGGTGACACTCAATAGAGGACTAGGATTGAAGCTTTGCTTCAATGGTGATAGCAAACTTCATAAATATTCAACGGACATATTTTTGAAATTATTGAAGGAAAGAGACATTGGAGACATAATCATTGGCTCTAACAGACATATTTTTTAGTAGAGGATTGTGACTGAAACAAGGCTACAATGGTGACAGAAAGCTTGTAATTCAGCTCAGCAAAGGGTTATGACTGAAGCCTTGCTTCCATGGTGATATCAAACTTCATAAAAATTCAACAGACATATTTTTAAAATTATTAAAGGAAAGAGATGTTGGAGACATAATCATTGGCTCCAATAGCCATATTTTTGAAGCTTAATCTATATATATATGCTCTATAGTTGTGATAATAAGAACAACACATTACAATACTCTTTGATTATCAAAAACTCTCTAAGCATTCATTAAGCTTCATTTTTTCTTTGTATCAATATTCTTTGTATTGATTAAGTCTTGTGAGAGTTGGTTGTGTGATAAAAATAGGATTCCATCTTCATCTCATTCTTGGGATAGTTTAGAAGGGAAGTAAGGTATATTTCTAGTGGAATTGATTTAAGTGTTTAGCCATTAAAATACTTAGGAATTGGTTTAAGAGTGAGCCTAGAAACTCTTTTTTATTTGGTTGAAGAGTTAGCCTTAAAACTCTTATTTGTGTAAGGTTGAAGAGTGAGACTCAAACTCTTGTAATCTCAATCTTATGAATAAGATTGTGGTATTAAAAAATCCTAACTTGGAGATAAGTTAGGTGGAGACATAGGATTTTTTCTTAAATTTCTATGTTTATTGTTCTTCCTACTCTATTCTCTTTCAATTCTTGTTCATTCCTTATATTCATTTTAATTTTTCTAAAATCCTTTATTAGCCTTATTCACCCCTTCTCTAAGGCACTTTCAATTGGTATAAGACCTTGAATTATAGGAACTTCATTGCTAGAATATAAGATCATGGGGAGTGAATTTCAAAATATTTTTTTACATACGCCATTCTTTAATGGAAGTGATTACCCTTCAAAATGGAGCAATATTTAGATTGTGATTCCATTAAACTTTGGGAAGTTGTTCTCAAAGGTTAGGGACCACCTAAAGCTACCATTGATGGTGTACAAATAACTCTTTCAAGAAGTTAATGGAACAATGAACAAAAGGAAGAAAACTATAAAAATAAGAAAGCTATGATCAATCTAGTCTCTTCCATGTCAAGAGAAGAAGAAGGCAAACTTCAACATTGCATTTTGGCTAAGGAAATATGGGAGACCTTGGAGAACCATTATGAAGGCAATGCAAAAAAAAAAAAAAAAGAAAAAAGATTCAACTTCACATGTATGAATATGAACTCTTCAAGATGAAGCTTCATGAGTCAATCATAGAGATGACTAATTGACTCAACACTTTTCTCATAACCCTAAAGAAACTTGGAAATCATTTCTTCAAGGAAGAGGTGAATAACAAGATTATAAGAATCCTACCTAAGAAGGATTGAGAATCTCAAGTCACTTTAATTAAGAAAACTCAAGACCTCTCTACCCTTTCAATCAATGTGCTTATTGGAAAAATCTTAACACATGAGCTTACAATTAAGTAGAGAGGTGAAGAGCAAGAAGAGAAGAGAAGAAAAAGAACATTGCCTTAAAAGCTTTGCAAGAAGATAGTGAAGAGGAAAGCATTAAAGATTCTAGTGATGAAGATGGTGACATTGCCATGCTCACTAGGAACTTCAAGAAGTTCTTAAGAAAGAAAAATACCTCAAGAACAAGAGACTTCAACAAGAAGTATGAAGGAGAAGGCAAGAAGAAAACTAAAAAGGTTACTTGCTATGAATGTATAAATGTAAAAAACTAGGTCACATTCGAAGTGAGTGCCCCAAACTAAAATTCAAGAACAAAGGAGCAAGAGAAAAAGAAGGCCTTCAAAGCTACTTAGGATGACTCCTCTGAATCTGAAGAGGAAGAGGAATACCAAGAAGTGGCCAACCTTTGCTTTATGGCTGTTGAAAATAAAAATGAGGTACCATTTACTTCTATCTCCTCTTGTGATGATTATTATTATGATAATGAAATGATAATGATGATGATTATAATGATGAGAGCTCTATTGTAAGCAAATTCTTAGTTAAATGCAAAAGCTTACTTTCTAAAAAGAAACAATATAAACATGAGTTAGCTAGTTTGATAAAAGAATTTGAAGATTTGAAGAATGATTTTGCTAAGATTGTTAAATCAAATGAAAAACTTGCTTGTGATTTAAAATCTTCAAATTCTTTGGAAGAGCAACTTAAGAAAGCAAGTAATGTAATTATAAGCTTTCTAATGAGATATTAGAGCTAAAGAATTACATTTCCAAATTCAAAAGAGGAAAAAAGAGTTTAGATAAATTACTTAACTCTCAAAAACTTCATGGAATAGGAAATGTAAAGGAATGTCTTCTTCCTCATCATCATCACATATGAATTTTGTTAAAGCATAATATAATTCCACTTCTTCTACCTCTAAACTGATTAAGACTCAAGCTTTTAAAGCTAATAAGTCTCATATGTCAAATATTAAAGGAAAGTCTTATAAGACCCAATTATCATAGCCCAAACTGGAGAGTCATGACTAGCGCTAAAGAACGAGAATTCTTTCAAATTCAATACTCATAGCAAACCTTAAAATAAAAACACATGCAAATATAATATAAGAGTATCAAAGATTTTAAAACTTAAAGTAATATTAAAGGAATTTTCATAGCACATATTAAAATATAACATACATAAACACAAATCTCCATTGGTAAAACAATGTTAAACACTACATCACTCAAATACTGCTACTGCAGCTGCTATTGTACAAATAAGAGTTTAGATATAAACATTACATAAAAAAAGTCGGAGCTGAAGACGACCGACAAAGGAGTCTAGTATTGAGGTGAAAAGAGTCCTAGAGGGGGGGGGGGAGGGGGGAGGGTGAATAGGACTATCAAATAAAAATGAGAAATTAAAAGAATTCTTTACAAGAATTAAATGTATGTTGAGAAGGAAGAATGGAGAATACAAAGATTTAAGGAGTTCATATTCAATAATAATCTTATGTCTCCACCTAACTTATCCCTAAGTTAGGATTTTCAATCACCCACAATCTTATTCATAAGATTGAGATTAAAAAACAGTTTTATGACTCACTTTTATAACCTTACAACATGAGTTTTCAAGGCTCACTCAAAAAAATCAAAACCTAAGTGTTTCAATAGACAACACTTAAACTAATTTCTTTAGAAATAAATATCACTTCCCTTTTAATCTAACCCAAGATTTACGATTAAGAGAAATAATATTTCTAACACACACCTAACTCTCACAAGAGTTATACAAATAAAGAATTGTTTAAGAGAATTTAAGAGCTTAATGAATACTTAAGAAAGAATGAATGATAAACAAGTTTCTTAACTTCCATTAAGCTCTAGAGGTATTTATACTTAAAAATACAGCTTTTGGAGGTGCAAATGATGTGTCCAATGTCTATATTTTGAATCATTGAAAGTGATGCTGTCAAACAGCTATTCATGGATTGAAACCTTAATTGGCTACTCAAGAAGTTTGAATTTGCCCACACTTTCTTCATAGAAGTTGTAGATACTTGAATTAGATTTCCATTTCATTTTGAATTATCTAAATTGGAAATTTTTAGCTCAAGATATGTCCAAAATACTAAGAGCTATGCAATTTGAAATGCAGAATACTGTCAAACAACTATATCTAAGTTGAATTCGTGATTTGCTATTGAAAAAATTTGAATTTGCCCATACTTTCATCATGAAAATTTTATATATTTGACTTATATTTCTATATCATTTTTAATCACCTAAATTATACTTTTTTAGCTCAGAATATATTCAAAATACTAAGAGCTATGCAAACTAAAATGCAGAATACTATCAGACAACTATACACAAGTTGAAGCCATGATTGGCTCCAGAAGAAATTTGAATTTGCCCATACTTTCTTCATGAAAGTTTTAGGTATTTGACTTATATTTCCATATCATTTTGAATCATCTTAATTGGAATTTTTTTAACTAAATAATATATGTTTAAAATACTAAGAGATATGCAATCAGAGATGGTAAATGTATACATGGATTTCGACTCAAAATTTGCATACCCAAATGAACTCAAATTTTGACAAATAAGCCTAATTTAGAAAGATAAAGATGTCTAATTCAAATGTGAAGAAGATAACTTTCTCATTATAAAGCTATAAGGATGTCAAAAGCCTCTTTAAATCTCAAAGGTCCAATCAGCCTAAGATAATCATACTTCATTTTAACTTCCAATAGAATCATAACTTATACACACTAAAACAAATAAATTAAATGCTCAAAATTAAGTTTGTTAAGATCAATATTAAGATTGATTATTGCTAAGGTCAACAATCTCCCCATTTTTGATTTTAACAAACTTATTTTGAGTTTGATAAAAAAATAATACAAAGTAAAGTGTGTGATAATAATGATACCAAATGAAATAAAATATATTTCTTTATTTCTCCTCCTAAAAATATGGATATGATAAAAAATATAAATTTATAGATTACTCCGCTTAACAAAAAAATAAAAACAACATAAAATATAGCAGGAGGGATAAAAACATGGCACAAATGTATTAAAAACATAAAATATGATAATTTAAATAAGTGTTAGGCAATGTGAGGAAATAATTTCAAACTTATATGCATATAGTGCTACTAAAATGCATCACTTCCTATGGGAACAAAGCAAAGATACACTAAATCTTTGCAAAAATATTCATGCCTTATCAAAGATCAAAACAATTCCTAAGAAGATATTCATGCCTTATCAAAGATAAAAACCATTACTAAGAAGAAATTATACATGAATTATGCATGTATAAACACAATAATAAAATATTATATACATGTATAGTAATGCATGCCTTATCAAAGATCAAAACAATTTCTAAGAAGAATATTATACACATGTATAGTAATAAATGACAAACTTAAATATATTTCTTCCCCTTTGTTAAAATAAAAAAGAAAAGAGAGAGATATAAAGGGAAAATGAAAAAAAAAAGATACTTAAAATCTTTAAAAAATCTATGTCATACATAAAGTAAGCAAAATAAGACCTTTTGTAACATATGATGTATGACAAAATTAATCATAATGTTAATATGCATGCAAAAATTTAAACAAAATTTATCCCCCTATATCAAATAAAAATTTAATATGTCACTAACATAAACACATTTTTTAAGGGAGTTTTAAAATTAAAAACAAACTAAGTACACATGTTAAAAAATATTAACTAGGTACACGTGCAAACTCAAATTATTTCTCCTCCTTTGAAAAAATGCAAAAGGAATTTAAAAAGATAAACTAAATATAAGCTAACCATTAAAAAAATTTTAAGATCAAAATAAAAATATTTATCAATCAAAGTAAACAATAAGCATGACATGATTTCACATGAAAATAGTTTAACCATCAATTAAACATAAAATTAAGATAAGTTAGAACCATCAATCATGCCCGATTCATGCTTAATGAAATTTAATTTCTCTTCATTGAGAGGTTTGGTGACAATATCTGCAAGTTGATTATTTGTATCAACAAATTCAAGTGAGATATCACTAATTTGAACATGATCATGCAAGAAATGATATCTAATGTCTATATCTAGAAAGCTGAATGAGATTTTTGCTAAGGTTGATAACACTTGTATTATCAAATTTGATTGGAATGTGATTAAGTTTTACACCATAGTTTAATAACTGTTATTTTTGCCATACAACTTATGAACAATAAAGACTTGCTGCAATATATTCAGCTTCAGCAGTGGACAAAGCAATCAAAACTTGTTTCTTGCTAAACCAAGAAACTAAACATTGTCCTGAAACTTGAAAAGTTATAGAAGTGCTTTTTCTATCTAGTAAACTACTAGTAAAGACTGCATCAGAATAACTAATCAAGTTAAAGGATGAACTCTTAGGATACCAAAGTCCTAAATGCATTATACCACAAAGATATTTGAAAATTCTTTTGATAGCATTCAAATGAGACTCTCTAGAACTTGATTGAAATCTAGCACATAAGTAAGTAGCAAACATAATATTCGGTCTACTAGCAATTAAATAAAGAAGAGATCTTATCATACCTCTAAATTTCTTTTCATTAACCGGTTTGCCATTCTCATCTTTGTTAAGTTTGGTTGTGGTGCTCATTGGATTTTTACTTATCTTAGCTCCATCCATGCCAAATTTCTTAAGAACGTCTCTTGCATACTTGGTTTGATTGATGAAAATTCTATTTTTTTCATTACTTAATTTGTAGTCCAAGAAAGAATTTGAGTTCACCCATCATGCTCATATCAAATTCTCCTTGCATTAAATTAAAGAATTCCTCACACAAGTAATGGTTAGTAGCATCAAATATAATGTCATCAACATATATTTGAATAATTAATAAATCATGCTTTGATTTCTTTATGAAAAGAGTTATATAAACTTTTCCTTTAGAGAAACCTTTCTTTAATAAGAAGTTGCTCAATTTTTCATACCAAGCTCTAAGAGCTTTCTTCAATCCATATAATGCTTTAGAAAGTTTGAATACGTGATTTAGAAAATCAAAGATTTTAAAACTTGGAGGTTGTTCAACATACACCTCTTCTTCAATAAAACCATTTAAAATGCACTTTTGATATCCATTTGATAAAGTTTGAAATCCATGAATGATGCAAATGCAAGTAGCATCCTAATTTCTTTTAACCATGCAATGGGGGCAAAGGATTCATCAAAATTAATGCCTTCCTCTTGATTATAACCTTTAGCTACTAGTCTAGCTTTGTTCCTAATTATGACACCTTATTCATTCATCTTATTTCTAAACACCCATTTACTGCCTATAATACGATGATGTTAAGGTTTAGGAACCAAGGTCTAAACCTTATTTCTCTCAAATTGATTTAGCTTTTCTTGCATAGCAAGGACCCAAAATTCATCACACAAAGCATCATCAATATTTTTGGGTTCAATTTAAGAAATGAAGGCTAAATTAATAATAGACTTTAATTGAGATATAATAGTTACCCCTTTTGTAGTGTCACCTATAATGAGGTATTGAGGGTGAGCTTTCTTGAATTGCCAACCCTTTGGAAGTTCATCCTTCAAGGTAGGTTGAGATGTCTCCTCATGTTCCTCCTTGCTTGGATCTTTAAGTTTCAAAGGCTTACTAGCATTTTCTTTTTATGTTTCCACAATCTCATTGTCATCTACAAGATCATTAACACTATAAACATCCTTTCTAGGATCAAGTGAGTTTGATTCATCAAATACCATATGCATTGACTCTTCAACTATAAGAGTTCTCTTATTAAAGACCCTATATGCTTTACTAGAAACATAATAGCCTAGGAAAATTCCTTCATTCACTTTAGAATCAAATTTACCAAGATTGTCCTTGGTGTTCAATATAAAGCACTTGCATCCAAATACTCTTAGATATGGGATTTTAGGTTTTTTGTTGTTCTATAGCTCATAAAATGTTTTATTTAAACTTGTCTTTTGAAAAATAGATTTGAAATATAACAAGATGTGTTAATGGCTTCCGCCCAAAAGTATAAAGGCAAATTATACTCATGAAGCATTATTCTAGCCATTTTGTCTTTCAATTACCCCATTTTGTTGAGGAGTTCTAAGAGATGAAAATATATGAGAAATACCATTTTCATTACAATAGTTTTTGAAAAATTCATTTTTAAATTCAGTTCCATGATCACTTTTAATAGAAGAAATATAAAATTCTTTTTCTTTTTGAACTCTTTTTGTAAACTTTTCAAAAGCTTTAAATGCATCATTCTTATGAGAAAGGAAACATACCCATGTAAATCTAGAGTAATCATCAACTAATACATATGTATAGTGCATTCCACTGAGACTAGCAACTTTAGTTGGTCTAAATAAATCTATATGTATAAGTTCAAGTGGCCTAGAGGTGGACACTACATTTTTTTAGCTTAAATGAGGACTTGGATTGTTTTCCCTTTTAGCAAGCATCATAAAGTTTATCCTTAATGAATTCAAGCTTAGGTAAACCATTCACAAGTTCATGTTTACAAAGATCATTCAAAAGCTCAAAATTTGCATGTCCTAACCTTCTATGTGATGTCCATGTGTCATGGGAGATAGACATTAAGCATTTTATGTCTTTGTTATCAATTTTATTCATATCAATGATATAAACATTATCTAATCTTTCTCCACTAAAAATAACTTTGTTTTCATTAAGACTATTGACAAAGCAATTTTCAAGATAGAAAGTTACTGATACGAACGTGGTTAACTTATACCAAACCCGTATTCAATCTTGATAATCCTGCCAAGGATCGTTCATAAATCAAGCAAAAAGAAACTTTAATTTCCAACAAGACCCTTAAATAACCTGCACTTAAAAACCTTAATTATAAAGAATTAAAAGTTTTTTAATATAAACCTAAGATTAACAAAGTCAATTTTAAGTCTAAATTAAACTAGGTTTGAATATACCAAGGCTTCACTTGATAAATTCACTAAAGTTCTTTCAAGAACAAAAGAGAAGGACTTTAACCTCATAAGAATTAAAATTTAATTGATAAAACTCATTCAAATTCGTACTACATTGATATGGCCTTTATATAGGCATGTAAACATCCTAATCCTTGAAGAAATATGTTTTCTTACTTATTCCTAAAGACACCTATAAAGGAAAATCCTTTACTAAATTGGATCCTTTTAAAAATATGACAACTAATGACAACTAAGCTTTGAAAAGTCAAATTGACAACTCATGACAACTAAGCATTGAAAAGTCATATTGACAACTCATGACAACTAAACAAATAACTAATGACAACTAAGCTTTGAAGTATGTCATGTCATTTGTCAAGTTGGATGTTGACCATTGACTTTAACTTGTTGACTTTGAATTTGACTTTAACCTTTTTACTTTGACTTGGAATATCCTTGAATCTTCTCACATCTTGTAGAATCTTCCTTATTGACTCCAAAATAGAAAATGACCCAAAAATTCTTCCAAGCTTTGTACTTGACTATATTGATATGTGGACTTCATCAATTAACCCTTTTGAGGATCATATCATTCCTTCCCCCTTAAAGATGATTTGTCCTCAAATCATGCGCATCTTCTAAAATTGATAAATTCATATATCCTCCAAGGTCAAATACAAACTCCTTGATTGAAACCCTCTCCTTTGAATTAATAATCTGCATAATAACTTGAACTTGATTGCACACTTGGGACAAAGAACTTGTATTCATGAACATGTAAGAATTAAATACTTGTTGCTTCCTTTTAAATTTGAAACATGAATATCTTAAGCTCTTCTTGCTATAAACAAAAACTCCATGGATTCCCTTGAAAGAAGTAAAATATTGTAGCTCTTTCTAAGACTTCATGCTGGGAATGAAATCTTTAATGGTATTATTGACCTTGTAATGCATTGTAACAACATCATCAAATGGATCTTCATATGGCACAAAGCTCTGAAAAATAACTTTCAAAACACTAGAAAAAGAAAGATTAGAATTGTTAGTATCATCATGATGAATAACCATCTTCTTATCCTTCATAATGCTTTCAATCTTTGGTTTCCTCTTTTGTGCACAAACTTCCAAATTTCCCTCTTCATGGTGCATATACTCTTCATGATCATAATATGCACTCTTGATAACTCTTTAGTTAGTTAATCCTTCTACAAGTTCACTAGGTTGCTTAAAAATTTATGAACACTCGTTATTAGCTTCAATATCTCTTTCAAAAATCTGTAATTTCTCATCAATTTCTTTGCTAGGCTGCACACACTTGCTATTATCTTTAAATTCTTGTGATATTTCATAAAGGATTTTAGCATTAGTTTTCTCCAACACCTCCATAATTTCTTCATCAACTCTTTTCTCTTTAAAATCATTGTTTGCACTTTCTTCATTAACCAAGATATGAATATTGTCATCCTCCTTAATAACCTGATCATCTACTTCAATGCATAATTGCTCTTTATATTTCTCACCATGCTTACTCAGCCCTTTTCCAACACTTAACTCACTCAACTCAGTTTTAACACCCAACTCCCTTTTTATTTTCTCTCATCATGTCTTTTATCAACTTCAACATCCTTGAACTTTGTTTATGCCCTTTAAAGTGATTATGCCAATCCTTATAATAATGATTTGGCATAAACCTCTTTCACATTATAGTCTTTATCTCTTGCCATGTAGAGATAGGTTCTTCTCCATAATACCTCCTTGAGACTGCTAATTGATTCCACCAAGCTAGTGCATAGCCCATGAATGCACTAGTTGCAAGCTTAACTTTCTTTTCCTCATAGTAGTTGTGGCAATTAAACACAAATTCTACCTTCTTTTCCTATGCTAGATATGCTTCAGGATCACTTCTGCCATGGAAATTAGGTTTCTTCATCTTTATGCTCCTAAGATTGTTATCTTGCTTATTATACCCTTGAATGCTCTCATTAACAAACTCATCATCATCCTCATGCCATCTCCCTCTATAAACTTGTCTAGGTGTGATTTGAGTCGTATTGTTAGTGTTATTGGTGGTGGTTGTGGCTTGGCTTTGCTCTAACATCCCTATTTTCTCTCGAACCTTTTGATGGCTATTTAATAATTGACTCATTTGTTTTTGCATTGCCTTCATAAAGAGCTTCCATTTGGGATCTATCTCAACCTTCTTTATATCTACCATGTTATAAACAAAGAAACAAAAGAAAATAAAAACTCACTAGTAACACTCCCTCACATGTTTACACTCAAAGAATGTCACTCAATGCTCGTGTTTCACTTAATTAGGCTTTTACCCTCTTATGAGCTCACCACTTGCCTTTTACCTCTCAAATTCCTTTCTTATAATTCTTATGGAATTTAAGTTACTAATTATCAAATTAAGCTTAATACAAAATAAACAAAGAAAAATTAAACTCAAATTTTACTATAAGAGCCAAAGAAAATGCAACAACAAAGACAATATCCAAATAAAATGAAAATAAGAAATTTTGGAATAACTGTTTAAACTACCCCAAATGCAACTTAAGAAGAAGAGTAGAATATTCAAAATTAAAATAAGGAAAAGGTATTTAATTTAGAATCAAAACAGCAAATTGGAATGGTTTTAGGAAAAATTGAATTCAAATTTGATTAATTCAACTTTTTTTTCACACTTCAAAGCCTTTTTTTTCTTCATTTTTTTTGCTTTTTTTTATATAACAGATGCAAAAATTTCCAAATTAAGAACAAACTCAAATTAATATGTATTTGTGACAAACAAAGACTCTTAAGATGCAAAACAACAAGAATATAAATGATTTTTTTTGTTTAAAGACTAAAATAGGTTGAAATATGAAGAAAAGAATGAAATTGACTCAAGATAATGAAGAAAAATGAATTTGAACTCTATGATCATAATGAAAACTAATTAATATCAAACAAAACATAAAAATGAATAAAAAAATTAATGATTTTTTTTGGATTAAATGCAAACAACAAAGAAAACTACAAATACATACTTGATTAATGAGCCAAAGCTCTGATACCAAATGATATAAACGTGGTTAACTTGTACTAAACCCATATTCAATCTTGATAACCTTGCTAAGGATCATTTATAAATCAAGCAAAAAGAAAACTTTAATTCACAATAAGACCCTTAAATAACCTACACTTAAGAACCTTAATTATAAAGAATTAAAGGTTGTTTAATATAAACCTAAGATTAATAAAGTCAATTTTAAGTCTAAATTAAACAAGGTTTGAATACACTAAGCCTTCACTTGATAAATTCACTAAATTTCTTTTAAGAATAAAAGAGAAGGACTTTAACCTCACAAGAATTGAAATTTATTTGATAAAACTCATTCAAATTTGTACTACATTGATATGGCCTTTATATAGGCATGTTAATACAATCCTCAAAAGTGTTAATTTATAAAGTCTATATATCAATATAGTCAAGTACAAAACTTGGATGAATTTTGGGTTATTTTCTATTTTTGAGTCAACAAGGAAGATTCGAGAAGATTCTATAAGATGTGAGAAGATTCAAGGATATTTCAAGTCAAAGTCAAGAAGTCAAAGTCAAATTCAAAGTCAATAAGTCAAAGTCAATGGTTAACATCTAACTTGACATGTGACATGGCATGCTTCAAAGCTTAGTTGTCATTAGTTATTTGTTTAGTTGTTAATATGACTTTTCAATGCTTAGTTGTCATGATTTGTCAATTTTACTTTTTAAAAGTTAGATGTCATTAGTTGTCATATTTTTAAAGGGATCCTATTTAGTAAAGGATTTTCCTTTATAGGTGTCTTTAGGAATAAGTAAAAAAACCTATTTCTTCAAGGATTAGGATGTTTACATGCCTATATAAAGGCCATATCAATGTAGTATGAATTTGAATGAGTTTTATCAATTAAATTTCAATGATAGAGTTCATATACATACATATGATAGAGTTCAATGGTACAATGATAGAGTTCATATTCATGCATATGAAGTTGAAGCTTGCCTCCTTCTTCTCTTGTCATTGAAGAGACTAAAGTAATCATAGCTTTTTTATTTTTGTGATTTTCTTCCTTTTGATAAATACTCCATTGGCTTCTTGTAAGAGTAGTTACCACACCATCAATGATAGTTTTAGGTGTTTCCTAACCATTTAGGACAATTTCCCAAAGTTTGATGGAATCACAATCAATATATAATTCCATTTTGAATTTTCAATATGGATAGTCACTAGCATCAAAGAATGGTCTAAGAGAAGAGATGTTTTGTGATTCACTCCCTATGATCTTGTATTCTAGCAATTAAGTACCTAGAATTCAAGCTCTGATACCAAATGAAAATGTTTATAGGTCATACCTAACCTATATCACCTTTTAATGGTATCTATCAGACTAGCCGGCCATCATCACCACTAATGCGCAAACACCAATGAGCGAAGAGCCCTGCTTCAGTGACACATTCACAAGTGAGAGTTCTTATTAGTGCTCTGCCCTAATTAATGGTAAGGGACAACTAGCTCTGATACCAAATGAAAAGAGTACTAGAGGGGGGGTGAATAGGACTATCAAATAAAAATGTGAAATTAAAAGAATTCTTTGCAATAATTGAATGGAAGTTGAGAAGGAAGAATGAAGAATACAAAGATTTAAGGAGTTCAGATTCAATAATAATAATCTCACATCTCCACCTAACTTATCCCCAAGTTAGGATTTTCAATCACCTATAATCTTATTCACAAGACTGAGATTACACAAGAGTTTTATGGCTCACTCTTATAACCTTACAACATGAGTTTTCAAGGCACACTTAAAAAAAATTAAAACCCAAGTGTTTTAATAGAAAAAACTTAAACCAATTCCTTTAGAAATAAATATCACTTCCCTTCTAATCTACCCAAGATTTAACATGAAGAGAAATTATATTTCTAACACACATCCAATTCTCACAAGAGTTATACAAATAAAGAATTGTTTAAGAAAATTTGAGAGCTCAATGAATGCTTAAGAAAGAATGAATGATAAAAAAGTTTCTTAAATTCCATTCAGCTTTAAAGGTATTTATACTTAAAAATATAGTTTTTGGAGGTGCAAATGATGTGTCTAATGTCTATATTTTGAATCATTGAAAGAGATGTTGTCAGACAACTATTTATGGATTGAAACAGTGATTGGCTACTCAAGAAGTTTGAATTTGCCCACACTTTCTCTATAGAAGCTGTAAATACTTGAATTATCTTTTGATATCATTTTTAATCATCCAAATTAGACTTCTTTAGCTCAAGATATGTCCAAAATACTAAGAGCTATGCAATCTGAAATGCAAAATATTGTTAGACATCTATATCCAAGTTGAACCTGTGATTTGTTATTAAAGAAATTTGAATTTGCCCATACTTTCTTCATGAAAGTTGTAGATATTTGACTTTTATTTCTATATCATTTTAAATCACCTAAATTGGACTTCGTTGGCTTAGGATATATCCAAATTACTAAGAGCTATGCAAACTAAAATGCATAATACTGTCACACAACTATACACAAGTTGAAGCCGTACTTGACTCTAAAAGAAATTTGAATTTTCCTATACTTTCTTCATTAAAATTGTAGATATTTGACCTATCTTTCTATATCATTTTTAATCAACTTAATTTAACTTATTTAACTCAAGATATATCCAAAATAGTAAGAGATGTGCAATCTAAGATGGCAGATGTATACGTGGATTTTGACTCAAAATTTTCATACCCAAATGAACTCAGATTTTAACAAATAAGACCCATTCAGAAAGGTCAAGATGTCTACTTTAAATTTTAAGAAGATAACTTTCTAATTATAAAGCTCTAAGGATGTCAAAAGTCCCCTTGAATCTTAAAGGTCCAATCAGCCTAAGATAATCATACTTCATTTTAACTTCCAATAGAGTCCTAACTTATACACACTTAAACAAACAAATTAAATGCTTAAAATTAAGTTTCTTAAGATCAAAATTAATATTGATTATTGTTAAGGTCAATATAAGGTCTAATGAAGTAGAATGTCCTAAAAAAATATTAATAGGGGTCAGACCTCACTAAGTGAATTATTATTATATATATACATGCACTTGTAAAATACAGGCATTCAGGCATCAGTATAATAATATATTTATATTATACAATATGATATACATGCATTTCATAAACATGCCAAAAATCACTTTTCATTGTAATAATAAATATAGGAAAAGTTTTAGGTGGAGGATCGAAGTGGAACCTTAAATAGTCTGCAACCTTGATCATATAACCAATAGCCAACTGACTTATCCATAAATCCAAATATTTATTTATCCAACTCAAGGTAGTAGATTGGCCTCGAGTACACTAGGTCAACTGAGGATCCGCAATCTCACTACTGGCATGACTGGCCCGAGTACACTAGGTTAACCAAGGATCTGTAGCCACCCTTTCCAATAACTATTAATCTCAATATTCAATTTCATAATCAAAATAATCAGATTCTCAGCCTAAAATCTACCGTACTATCGTGGAACAATCCTAGTGTAGCCCACTGGGTGGTACGTTCTACAACTATTCTCCAAATCATTTTTATAAATATTAAAAATTATAAAATGCGTAATTAAAAACATAGTAGCATCCATTCATCAAAAAATATACCATTTATATACCAAATATATACAAAATATAAATATAAGCATTTAAATAAATAATTCATATTTAAATTCACATTATTTGAATCATGGATGCTCACAAAATATTTATTCTACATGCAATGCATATATATAATGATAACTCATAGTACTACTGCGCTTTGTTGTTTCGTTTCGGCTGGCCCAGTCCATTCAACCAATGACTCAATCTAAACACGACTCGACTAAAATTTCAAAACTAGACTCCAACTGATTGTCACGTTTTACGAGAAATTTACCAAAAATTCAACAGAGTTTTCCCCGTAAAACAAATATTGGCCGATCATACACAGAAAATTCAATTCTAAATAATCCACATCACCAAACCTCGAGTTGGGCCCTAAACTGCAAATATTGCCCAATCGAGAACCAATTCCAACAAAAATTCCAAAACAAATAATAAATATTAAAAATGACTAAAATCCAGAAAAATCAATAAAATACCAAAAATCAATAATAAAAACATCAAAGATATTTATTTTCAATTTAATTAATAAAATCTCAAATATATTTAAATAATATTCATAGAAATCCATTTTTCAAAAATTTGAAATCAAATAGCATAATTTACAAATAATTACTTTAATTTCTCAATTACAATTATAATAATTAAAGTTATTATTCGAATTTATTTCCAAAAATTACATTAATTAGCTAAAAATAGTAATTAATTTATAAAAATTATTTTAATGCCAATTATCACTCAAAAACTATCCAAAACCTATTAATTATTAATAATTTCAATTAAAACATAAAAATTACTTATTTATATTAATTTCTCCAAAATTCTTTTTTTTTTTTTTTACATAATCATTCAAAAATTCATAGTAAACATTTGGTATGTAATTTAAATAAACTTCCTTCATGAAACTTGCTCTAAATAATATATAAAATTTAATAAAAATAAGAAAATTTTTGGACTTGGGACTATGTGAAAGTAACCGAATCCAAAAATTCGTATATTTTGAAATAATTTCAAAAAAATAAATAAAAATAATACTTAGGTAGATCATAGCTCAAAAATCAATTTATCTAACTACCACATCTCCAAATAAAATTATATTTAATAAAAAAATCAAATTAAACATATTGACATAAATATAAAATCGAGTTTTTGGAGCTCTTAACGATCGATTCACTCGAAACTAGCTACATATTGTCAAAGCTCATAGCGTGAGTTTTGAAACGAGCTGAAACTCAATCGATTTCCTTGTCGTTGTCCAGACCGCACTATTCACACAGTGTTGTCCTCCACTGCTACTGGTGCTACTAATGGTGGTAGTTCGGTGTGCATGTAGTGGTGGTTGTTTGGGTGGTGGTGTGTGGAGGTTGTAGAGAAAGGAAAGAAACAAAAGAAAAGAAAAGAAAGAAAGAAAGAAAGAAAAAGAAGAGGAGGGGAGGGGAGAATACTACACTGCACATTTTTTATTTTAAATTTTTTTTAATTAAAAAATATATATATATATGTATATACACATTTACGCGTGCGCACACACACATATATATATAGATAGTTATTAACTTATTATATATATATATATATACACACACACACACACATATTTATACAACAATCAATTTTTATTTAATAAAAGTACACCATAAATAATAATAATCAAATCTTAATTAACACTAATTAATCCCCAAATTAATATTAATAATAATAAATAATAAATAACAATAAAATTTAACTTTAATTTTTAATCTAGCAACAATGCCAAATAATAATATAATAAATAATAACTCTCAAAATAAAATTTAATTTCATAATAACCAAACATCACAATTTAATAAAATAAATAAATAAAATAATAATAACGTCAAAAATATTAAAATCCTCATTAATAAAAATATCTATTAACACTGCATATCTCATAATTTAATTTTATAATTTATATGAAAATTTAAGTCATAACAATCTTCACCACTTATAAAAATTCATTCTCGAATTTTTAGAATAAAAGAAAGGAATACAAGAAATCATTGAGGAAAAAAACAGGGGTACGTTGTTCGAATCTCAACTTCTATCTCCCATGTGTACTCTTTCGAGTTGTTGTTCCTTTATAACACTTTGACCATTGGGATCTGTTTCGAATGTAGTTGACAAACTTGAGAATCCACAATCACTATTGGTTCTTCCTCGTACGTCAAATCTTCATTCACTTCCACACTCTAGGGCTATAACACCTGTGAAGGGTCTGAAATATACTTCCTCAACATTGAGATATGGAACACTGGATGCACTTGTGACATATTTGGAGGCAAAGTCAACTGATATGTAACCATGCCAACTCTCTCTAGAATCTCAAATGGTCCAATATATCTCGATTCTAATTTTCCCTTCTTGCCAAATCTCATCACACTCTTCATCGGTGACACTTTCAGAAATATATAATCCCCAACCTGAAACTCAACATCCTTGCGCTTTAGATCCAGATAGCTCTTCTATCTACTAGCTGCAGTTTCTAATCTTCTTTTAATCAAAGCAACTTTCTCAATTGTATCTTGGATAATCTCAGGTCTAATAAGCTATCTCTCTCCCACTTCATTCCAATATAGAGGGGATCTACACTCTCTCCCATATAAAGCCTCATACGGTGCCATTTCAATACTATTGTGGTAACTATTATTGTAAGTAAACTCTACCAATGGTAGATGATCATCCCAACTACCTTCAAGATCCATCACACACATTCTCAACATATCTCAAGTGTATGGATAATCCTCTTAGTTTGATCATCTGTTTGAGGGTGAAAAGCAATACTGAAGTCAAGTCTACTACCCACAGCTTCTTATAACTTCTACTAAAGTTGAGAGGTGAATACAAAACCTCTATCAGATATGATGAACACAGGTACTCCATGTAGGCATATAATATGCTTAACATACAGCTTGGCTACAGAAAAATAGCTTTAACTGGTAGGAAGTGAGTTGATTTGGTTAACCTATCCACAATTACCCAGATGGAATCATATTTATCCCTTGCATGAGGTAACCCTATCACAATATCCATAGTAATTCTCTCTCATTTCCACTCAAGAATAGAAAGAGGCTGAAGTTTACTAGAAGGCTTTTAATGTTCAGCTTTCACCTGCTGACAAGTGAAGCGCTTAGTAATAAAATCAGCTCAATCCTTCTTCATACCATCCCACTATTATAGATCCCTAATATTATGGTACATCTTTATAGCACTTGGATATACGCTATAAGCTGCAAAATGTGCTTCTTTTAGGATCTCCTTTCTCAGATTATCCATATTAGGCACACATAGTCTTCCACTAATCCATAAAAATACCTTCATCATTTAGCGTAAAATCAATGAATTTTCCTACTCACACATTCTCCTTAAGTTCAACCAAAATAGGATCTTGGCTTTGAGCTGCCTTGATTCTATCTCTTAGTATTGATCTAACTCTGAACTATGCCAACAATCCTCTTGATTTGCTCATCTTTATCATCAACCCCTGATCCACTAACTGGTGCAACTCTTGGATCAAAGGTCTCCTCTCCACGCTAATGTGAGCAAGACTACCTGAGGATTTTCTACTCAAGGCATCTAATACCACATTAGCCTTGCCTAGATGATAAAGAATATCATAATTATAATCCTTCAGGAGTTCCAACTATCTCCTTTGTCTCAAGTTCAGTTCCCTAAGTTGAAAAATGTACTTCAAGCTCTTGTGATATGTGAAGATCTCACAAGATACTCCATACAAGTAGTGTCTCTAAATCTTGAGAGCAAAGATCATTGTTACCATCTTTAGGTCATGAGTAGGATAATTCTATTCATGCTTCTTCAACTGCTTGGAAGCATATGCAACTACCTTACCATTCTGCATCAACACATAACCTAGACAAACTCTGGAGGCATAACAATAAATAGTGAACTTATCTTCTCCATTCGGTAAAGTCAACACTAGAGCTGTAGTCAACTTCACCTTTAATAGCCGAAAACTATTCTCACAAGCATCTGACCACTCAAACTTCACATTCTTCTGAGTTAACCGGGTCATAGGTGATGTAATTATTGAGAAATCTTGAATAAATCTCCTATAATACCTAGCCAAACCTAGAAAACTCCAAATCTCAATGACTATCATCGGTCTAGGCCACTCAGATACTACTTCAATCTTCTATGGATTTACTTAGATACTATATTTAGTCACCATATGACCAAGAAATGCTACACTCTTAATCTAAAAATCACACTTTGGGAATTTAGCATAAAGTTGATGTTCTCTTAGTGTCTGTAGTACTATCCTTAAGTGATATACATGTTCTTCCATACTCTATGAAGACTACTATAAATTGATCCATATATGGTCTGAATACCCTATTCATCAGATCCATGAAAGCAGTTAGGGCATTAGTCAATCTAAATGACATCACCATAAACTTATATTGGCCATATCTAGTACATAATGTCATTTTAGGAACATCATCTTCTCCAATTCGTAACTAATGATAGCCTTATCTCAAATCAATCTTAGAGAAGAATTGTGCACCCTGAAGCTGATCAAACAAATAATCTATCCTCAAAAGAGTATACTTATTCTTAATCGTCACTTTATTTAGCTCTCTGTAATCGATGCATAATCTGAGTGTACTCTTCATCTTTACAAACAGGACTGGTGCACCCCAATGAGAAGTGTTGGGTCTAATAAAACACTTATCCAATAAATGTTGCAACTGCTCCTTTATTTCCTTCAACTCTGAAAGAGCCATTCTATAGGGTGACATCAAAATAGGAGCTGCGTCAGGAACCACATCGATATAGAATTCAATCTCTCTATGACGTGGTAAACTTGGCAACTGATCAGGAAAGATATATAGGAACTCACAAGCTATAAGGACATCTAAAATAGAAGTCTTCTCCACTGTAGTGTCTCTGACTACTGCTAAATATCCCTGACAATCCTTCCTCAACATCTTCCTAGCAGTGATAGTAGAGATAAGATTTTAAGGTGCAGAACTCTTATCACCCACAAACTTAAACTCTTCATCATTCAGAATTTTAAAAATTATCTTTTTACTCCAACAACCAATAATGGCATAGTGCTGAGACAACCTATCCATTCCAAGGATTATATCAAAATCCATTCTCAAAATCACGTTAAGTCAATTACATCCAAAAGGAATGAATCCGCGAATAACTCTCTAAATTTGAGTCCTTAGCTCGAATTCTAATATACTGAACTTAATCCTATAACATACAGTTCTACCATTCTCCACTTATACAGTATCACGTTTACATTATAACGCAATAAATTGAAGAGTTCACGGGTATTCTTTTCAGCTAACAACTCTTCTCTTACTCTGTGCAATAGTCACCACGTGTAATTATCCTTCCTTGAAGGTGGATGGAAGTATTTTAGAAATCACTCATTAAACTCCAACCATGTTACATAAAGCTAATTTGACTACATGCACCAATCTTATGTTGCAGTTAAAATTGAAAACTTCACCATTAAAAGTACAAAAGTGTTGCGTCTGCATTAAACATCTTTTTATTCCTTATCAAAGCATATTCAAAACAATTGTCACGCTTGGTTATCCCAGCCACAAATGCTGCAAGTTCAAGTTCAAAGGTTGCATGTACCTCTTATAATAACTATTTTGGCCTTTAAGTTATAGTTGCCTCTGACCTACCCTTATGCTAAATAAGTGTAGCAGGGGCTAAAACTAGAATCATAGCTTTAAATTAGAAGGACTACTTATCAATATATATTGTCTTTGTGGTGAAAGCAGTTTGCATTTAACTCATTTGAAAAGATGTGAAAATCAACAAGATTTAAAACATGGAATATACACAGAATTGACATATAATGAGCTCTCTACTGAAATAGACATCTGCCATATGGCTAGAGGTATCGACACTACACCCTATGGAACTCCTGGTACATGGGCAGCATCGTTGAAACCTTGAGCCACAGGCTCCTCATTCTATTGTTACCACTGTCTACGACAACCACCTGGCCCTCTAGCTCCACCTCTACCCTTACACCTAGCTGGATGCACATGGGTTAGAACCATATCATTAAAAGACTCTTCGTCATCAATCTCATCAACTGATGAAGTAATCACGCTTACCATATACAAAAAAGAACAAAAGCAAAATATACAATTCTAACATAAATAGACAACAAACAGACATCCTAACTATTACACAGAAAACTAAAACAAGGAAGACTTATCGAAGATATAGTCAAACCTAATTTACTACAGTAGTTTTAAAGAAAACACAAGTCGAACAGCCTAAGTCATACAACACTAAACCTAGGCTCTGATACTAACTTTGTCATGACCCAAATCGAGGTGTCATGACCAGCATTAGAAAATAAAAAAAATTTTGAATCCAAAACCCGTAGCAAGCCTTAAAATAAAAACACATAAAATTATAATATAAGAGTATCAAAGAATTTAAAACTTAAAGTAATATTAAAGGATTCTCATAACACATACTAAAATATAACATACATAATTCTTTAAACACAAATCTTAGATATTAAAATAATGTTAAACACTACATCATCAAATACTATTATTGTAGTTACTAAAGTACAAATAAGAGTTTAGATATAAAAATTACATAAAACAGCCATGGCTGAAGAAGACCGATGAAGGGGTCTACTACTGAGGTCTGACGAAGTAGAATGTTCTAAAAAAATATTAAGGGTGGTCAGACCTCACTGAGTGAATTATTATTATATATATACATGAACTTGTAAAATACAGGCACCAGTATAATAATATATTTATATTTATATAATATGATATACATGCATTTCATACACATGCCAAAATCACCTTTCATTGCAATAATAAATATAAGAAAATTTTTAGGTAAAGGATCAGAGTGGAACCCTAAATAGTCCGTAAGTTCGATCACACAACTAATAGCCAACCAGCTTATCCATAACTCCAAATATTTATTTATCCAACTCAAGGTAGTAGACTGGCCCTAAGTACACTTGGTCAACCGAGGATCCGCAATCTCACTACTGGCATGACTAGCCTTGAGTACACTAGGTCAACCGAGGATTTGTAGCCACCCTTTCTAATAACTATTAATCTCAATATTCAATTTCATAATCAAATAATAAGATTCTCAGCCTAAAATCTATCGTACTATCGCACAACAGTCCTAGCGTAGCCCACTAGGTGGCATGTTCTACAACTATCCCCCAATCATTCTTATAAATATTAAAAATAATGAAATGCGTAATTAAAAACATAGTAGCATCCATTCATAGACAATGTCTATGTTATTAATTTGAATAAAATTGATAACAAAGACATAAAATGCTTGATGTCTATCTCTCATGACACATAAACATGACATAGAAGGTTAGGACATGCAAATTTTGAACTTTTAAATAATCTTTGTAAACACAAACTTATGATTGGTTTACCTAAGCTTGAATTCAATAAGGATAAACCTTGTGATGCTTGCCAAAAGGGAAAACAATCTAAGTCCTCATTTAAGCTAAAAAAAATATTGTGTCCACCTCTAGGCCACTTGAACTTATACATATGGATTTATTTGGACCAACTCGAGTTGCTAGTCTCGGTGGAATGCACTATGCATATGTATTGGTTGATGATTACTCTATATACACTTAGGTGTGTTTCCTTTCTCATAAGAATGTGCATTAAAGCTTTTGAAAAGTTTTCAAAAAAAGTTAAAAAAGAAAAAGGTTTTTGCATTTCATATATTAAAAGTGATCATGGAACTGAATTTGAAAATGAATTCTTCAAAACCTTTTGTAATGAAAATGATATTTCACATATGTTTTCTTCTCCTGGAACTCCTAAAAAAATAGGGTAGTTGAAAGGAAAAATAGAACTCTATTGGAAATGGTAAGAGCAATGCTTCATGAATATAACTTACCACAATACTTTTGGGCAGAAGCTATTTACACATCTTACTACATTTCAAATAGAGTTTTCAAAAAACTAATTTTTAGCAAAACTTCTTATGAGCTTTGGAATAATAGAAAACCCAAAATCTTATATCTTAGAGTATTTAGATGCAAGTGCTTTATATTAAACACCAAGGATAATCTTGGAAAATTTGATTCTAAAGCCAATAACAGAATTTTCCTAGGTTATTCTACTTTTAGTAAAGCATATGGAGTCTTTAATAAAAGAACACTAGTAGTTAAAGAGTCAATGCATGTTGTATTTGATGAATTAAACTCACTTAATCCTAAAAAGGATGTTTATAGTGTTGATGATTTTGTAGATGAGCATGTGGATGTGAACACTCAAGAAGAAAATGCTAACAAACTTTTAGAACTTGAGGATCCTAGAAAAGTAGAAGATGAGGAGATGCCTCAACCTACTTTAAAGGATGATCTTCCAAAGGATTGAAAATTCAAGAAAGCACATC
Organism: Mallotus nudiflorus; assembly: GCA_947683625.1. Classification (NCBI taxonomy): domain Eukaryota; kingdom Viridiplantae; phylum Streptophyta; class Magnoliopsida; order Malpighiales; family Euphorbiaceae; genus Mallotus; species Mallotus nudiflorus. The sequence goes on from CANTUR010000500.1 coordinate 325,836, forward strand.
CTCAAGACCTCATCATTAGTGCTACTATAAAAGGGGTAACTACTACATCTTAACTTAAAATGATTGTTAATTTAGTGTTCATTTCTTAAATTGAATCTAAAAGTGTTAATGATGCTTTGAGTGATGAATTTTGGGTCCTTACTATGCAAAAAGAGTTAAATCAACTTGAGAGAAATAAGGTTTGGACCTTAGTTCCTAGACCTAGACATTATCCTATTATAAGCACTAAATCGGTGTTTAGAAATAAGATGAATGAATAAGGTATCATAACTAGGAACAAAGCTAGGCTAGTAACTAAAGGTTATAATCAAGAAGAAGGAATTGATTACGATAAAACCTTTGCCCCCATTGCAAGGTTAGAAGCTATTAAAATGCTATTTGCATTTGCATCATTCATGAATTTTAAAATTTTTCAAATGGATGTCAAAAGTGCTTTTTGAATGGATTTATTAAAGAGGAGGTATATGTCGATCAACCTTCAGGTTTTGGAAAATTTGATTCTCTAAATCTTATTGTTAAATTGTTAAAAGCTTTGTATGGATTGAAATAAACTCCAAGAGCTTTCTATGAAAGATGGAGCAACTTCTTACTAGAGAAAAGTTTCTTTAAAGGAAAAGTTGACACAAATCTTTTTATAAAGAAATCCAAGCATGACTTACTTATTGTACAAATATATGTTGATGATATTATTTTCAATGCTACTAACCATTGCTTATGTGAGGAATTCTCTAAGTTAATGCAAGGAGAATATGAAATGAGCATGATGGGTGAACTCAAATTCTTCTTTGGACTATACATCAAGCAATGTAAGGATGGGATATTCATCAATCAAACTAAATATGCAAGAGATATGCTTAAGATTTTTGGCATAGATGGAGCTAAATCAAGAAAAACTCATATGAGTACCATTACCAAACTTAACAAGGATGAGAATGGAAAGCTGGTTGATGAAAAGTGATTTAGAGGTATGATTGAATCCCTTCTTTATTTAACTGCTATTAGACCTGATATTTGAATATAGTCCTAGAGAGTCTCATTTGAATGCAATCAAAAGAATTTTCAAATATTTAAGTGGAAGTTTGCATTTAGGACTTTGGTATCCTAAGAGTTCTTCGTTTGACTTGATTAGTTATTTAGTTGCAGACTTTGCTAATAGTTTACTAGATAGAAAGAGCACTTTCAGAACTTGTCAATTTTTAGGACAATGTTTAGTTTCTTAGTTTAGTAAAAAATAAGTTTTTATAGGCTTGTCCACTGCTAAAGCTGAATATATTGCAGCAAGTTTTTGTTGTTTACAAGTTTTATGGTAAAAACAATAATTTTTGGACTGTGGTATACAACTTGATCACATTCCAATCAAATGTAACAATACAAGTGTTATTAACCTTAGCAAAAATCTCATTCAAAATTCAAGAACCAAGCATATAGACATTAAACATCATTTCTTGTGTGACCTTATTCAAAATGGTGATATCTCAGTTGAATTTGTTGATACATATAATCAGCTTGTAGATATCTTCACTAAACCTCTTAATGAAGAGAGATTAAATTTCATTAAGCATAAACTTGGCATGATTAATGGTTCTAGTTTGTCTTGATTTTATACTTAATTAATAATTGGACTGTTTTCATATGAAATCATGTTGTGCTTATTGATTGCTTTGATTATTAATTTTGATTTTGATCTTAACATTTTTTTATTTTTTATTTAATAATTAATTGTTGAAATTATTTCAATAAATTAATTATTCAAAATAAGCATAATATTTTTTTAATTTTCATGCATTTATATATGTTTAAATTCAATATGTGCATTATGATATGTTCATTCAATTTTTTAGAAAAAACCCTTCATATTTTGCAAATTAATAATTAATTATTAAGTTAAATTCAATTAGAGAAAAAGCATTATTGGAGGTGCATTAAATGTATATAGAGCCATTCAACCACCAAAATAAAAGTGTTCTACAACATTGTCATTACTCATGAAAGAATCATCATAGGTAATTACAGTCAGAGCGCCAAAATAGAAATTTGAATTCACACACTTTTATGAGTTGTGAAACTTCTCTCATTGGTGATAATAAGTTTTTAAAAACTAGTGGCAGCTGTCATTGCTCATGGAAACTTTGTCACCACTCATGACTGGTGTGCCATGACTTCATTTATTCATAACTCTAGTGGTGACACTAGTCATGACAACTCTCAGGAAGTTTTGGAATTGGTCGTCACTGCTTATGACAACTTTGTCACCACTCATAAGATTTGTGTCATGACTTATTTGCTCATGACATTGGTGGTGACATTAGTCATGGTAACTCTCAGGAATTCTTAAAATTTTGTAAATTGAATCTTTGTATTTTTTCTTAAAATTTTTTTCTAATGATTGGAATTTGCATGTGAAGATTCCCATCAATGATGAGTCTTAATAAAAAAAATCATGACAAGGTTGGCCAAATTTGACTTCAAATCTTAATAAAAAAAAATTCAATCTTCCATTTTCACAGTTTGTCATAGTCATGATGAGTCTGCCACCACTCATGACAGGGTTGTAGACTTAGCAAAGCTAGAAGGTTAACTTTGCATTGTTTAACTTGTGCAGTTATGATTATAATGCATTTGTCATTGCTTGTGTCAGGACTTGAATTTTTCAAATTTAATTAACCTGAATATAAAAACTTAAACATACAGATTAAATATAATTTTACTTAATTACTTATGACCATAAAAAATGACTACTTTACCCCTTAAAGTTCAAAACCTTATTTTTCTTTTATTCCTTTTCACTTTCCTTTTTAGTTTATTTTCCGTATCTTGTTTAGTCTAGTGCTTTAGCCTACATCTTTATGTTTGTAATTGCCTTTTCTTTAATGAAAAGTTCCTTCCTTATTCATTTTCTCTCTATTCTTTACCTTCTTACATTCTGCCAAAAGGGGGAGAAGTGCTACTTGAGTTTGATTATTTATTAAGGTTATTATTGATTGTTATTAAGTTTATTGTCATCAAGCTTACTATTAAGTACTAATGTACACATTAAGAGGGTGTAACCTAAAAGGAAATGTATAAATTGAGGGAGAGCTCAAAAGAATCACACACTTACATAATTATTTATCTTGTCAAACTCAAATTGGTTTTTCAAAATCAAAAAAGGAGAGATTGTTAACTATTGGCATGATAAAAGGTTAATTACGTTTGTTTTATATTTTACCAAACTAATTTTGAGTGACTAATATGTGTACTTTAAGTATATATAAGCTAGGCACTCTTTGGAAGCAAAATCATAAAGAAAATAAAGTATATGAAAAACCTAGCAGCACTTATCACAAGCCCAGTCATGATTATGACTGTGCTCATGAGCCAAGAAGCTTATTGAAGGCTTCTATGCAATAAAGTCTTGAGACCATCATGAGCTCAGTCAGGATCTCTATCATGATTAGAAATAAGAGTATCTCGATCAAGAACACATGTAATCAGTCATGACTCCCTTTATTCAAAGAAGAGTTGAAGTCCAATGCTCCTCACGAACGAGGATCATGATTAGGACTGCACATCATGAGTGGAATCATGACCGTGACTACACATCACGAGCTAATATCTCTCCTAAGCAACTGTCATCTCTGAGCCACAATGACTACTTTTATTAAAGGTCAAAATCATAATTGGACCTTTTTTTCAAAAACCTGCATTTCATTTAATAAAGCATGGAGAAGGTTGGGGATAAAGTTAATGCCTCCAATAGCTATTATTTTGATGCTCAAGTATAAAAACAAACCTCAAAGCCTCATTCAATAGTTACAAGCTTTGGTTGTTGAAAAGTTCTTTTTAGCATTCATTAAACTTTCAAAACCTTCATCTATTTTCTTTGTATTCATTTACTCTTTTAAGAGTAGGTTGTGTTTTAGAATTAAGACTCTTCTTCTTTTATTTTCTAAGGTTTAAAAATGGAGAGTGAGATCTTATTATAGTGTGAAAGGTTTAAGTGTTCTCCTATTGAAAACACTTGGGGGAATTTATTAAGAGTAAGCCTAAAACTCTTTAGTTGTAAGGTTAGAGTTGAGCCTAAAACTCAAACTTGTAAAAATTAATGTAAGAGAATAGATTGTGGTGATTCAAAAATCCTAAATTGGGAGAGTTAGGTGGAGACATAGATTTGTTGATAAACTGAACTCCTTAAGTGCTCATGTTCAATCTTCTCAATCCTTACTCATCTCTTTAATTTTACTTAATTTCTCAAAAGCCTTATTCATCCCCCCTCCCTTTGGCCGCACTGTCTCTCTTCTAGGGCTATTACAAGTTTATTCCTAGAAATCAATTGTGTATTTATAAGCTCTCTTTCAAATTCTTTCTATTAACGATACTTATAGTTAATTATTGAGAATTTATTGGATTTTAATTAATACATGTGTTTATTTAATAGATTATAAATAAACTAAGATGTTTACTCTCTCTATAGTCTATAATAAAATATCCTAATCACAGGGTCAAGACATTTGGTTGAATAACTTTATCATTTCAAGTAAAAAGGTTTAGTCATTTATGCTATAGTTGTTAAAAAAAAGGTGAATTACATTTTTCTCATAAGATTAGACATAATTCACACTTTCTCCCCCTCTTGTTTTAAAATTGAATTTTTTATCTCTCAGTTTTCATTGTCAACATTTTAGTCTTCCAATAGGTTTTGGTGCATCTCTTAAATTAAAAAAAAAAATACTTAAGTCCCAATATTTTATAAAGATTAAATAGTTTAGTCACTCTATTTAAATACCACAAAACAATTTAGTCCTCAAATTTTTAATTATTTTAAATTTAAAATTTAAATAACAACTAAAATTTTAACACATATATATACATCAATCAATATATTAAATAAAAATTCAAATAAAAAATTTCATCAATCTTATATTATATTGACTTTTTTGCACTTAGTTTAATTAATTTTCTTTTTAATAACTTTAAAAAATAACAATTGTTGAAATTAAATACTAAAAATTTGAATAATTTGATTATTAAAGTGAAACCAAGAAAATTATTAAATTCATTAAAATTATGACATGATTTTTAACTATAAAGTGTTGATAGAAATATGTGTAAATGTTTGAAGAATAGTTACTCATAAAAATTTAAAATTTAAAAATTAAATTGTTTAATTTCATTAAAATAGAGAGATTATATTGTAATTTTTGTAAAATAGAGGGATTAAACTATATGTTTTTATAAAATAGAGGGACCTAAATATTTTTTTAATATAAGAGATTCATTGAAATTCTATTAGAAGACTAAAGTATTGACGAAATAAAAATTAAGAAATAAAAAATAATTTTTATATAAGAGAAGAAAAAGTATGAATTAGATAAAGAAAATGTGATTTCTTCTTTAAAAAAAATTGAGATATTAATTTGAACCAATTAAAAGGATAAAGGATAAAGTGATAATTTATACAAGTTTAGAAGGCCGCGAATATAGTATGTCAAATCTCTATTTCTACTTTGGATCTATAAAACCAATTATTGCACAAGATGAAATAAAAATAAGATTTAAGATTAGTGGCAGAACGCTAAAAAAATTAACGTTATTTATTTGTAAAGTACCAGCAAGTTGACGGTATATTAATATTTCTGCTAGATGTTCACATGCAACATTATTTTAGCTCAGATCAAATATGACTGAGTTCGGAATGCAAATATGAAATCCAGATTAATTAGAAGAAATTACAATTTATTAGCATTAGTCAATTTTATTTAGTCAATTATATATATATATATATATATATATATATATATATATATATATATATATATAGCAATTAAGTCAATTGCTAAATTAATATTTATGCAACTTGTATAATCATTTGTTATTTTGGTGAGTAAAAATAATGAAAAGATGACAAACTGAACCGAACCAACTAATACTTATCATCATTCTTACTTGAGTCACTATCACTAGTGTCTCTACTTGCCTTAAGAGCAATGCTTTTATCCTTCTTTGCCTTCTCTTCCTCCACCACTTGATTCATTTTGAGTTCATGAGTATGAAGCTTCCTTAGAAGTTGATCCATAGGTAGAGTAGAAAGATCATTTGCTTTTTCAATTGAGGTCATCTTATCTTTCCAAACCTTTTAAGGCAAACTCATAAGAATTTTGTTGTTGACATCCTCATTTGAAAATTTCTTGCCAAGTTTCCTCATAGAATTGATGAGAGTGATAAGCCTACTATACATATCATTAATTTTCTCAAAAGGCTTTATCTCAAAAAATTCATACTCTCTTCCAAGCATTTGCAATTTCTTGTTCTTGACTTGAATAGTGTTTTCATGCTTGGTCTTTAAGCATTCCTAAATTTCTTTAGTTGACCTTAAGTGCTCTATTCCATTATATTCTTCCCTACTCAAGCCACAATAGAGAATGGTAATTGCTTTCCTATTTCTCAAGTTGGCTTTAGATTGTCCATCACTCTATTCCTTTCTAGGAATGATAACTTCATTGCCTTCATTATCTTTCTTTGTTGGAGGACTCCAACCCTCTTCAATAATATCCTATAAGCTTACTCCTTCCTTATCCAAAAACATCTCCATTTTATTTCTCCAATATAACTAAACATATTGAAGTCATGATCTTTTCTCTAAGATGGTTAAATCTTTAAGAATGGATACCAAATCTTTGATACCAAACGTAATTCCACAAATGCTAAGAGGGGGGGGGGGGTGAATTGGCTTTCTAAGCTAGATGGACAATTTTGATTTTTAGCAAAGAGCAAACTAAAAATAGAATTATAGCATAATAGAATAATGAAGATGAGCTAGAAAACATAAGGAATTTATAGAGGTTCGGCCCTCAAAGCTTACACCCTCTCTTCAACCACTAGTTAAGAATTTCAATCCATTAACAATCTATTTCAGGGTGTAGATTAAACCATTACAAGCTTAAACTAAGCTACCCAAGTGTTTTTCATAAGGTTCACACTCAAACCTAGGTGTTTTCTCAAGGCTCACACTCAAATCCAAATGCTAAGAATAATCCTCTTAGCTTACAAGTGTTTTTCCAAGGCTCACACTCAAACCTAAATGTTTTCTTAATGGCTCACACTCAAACCCAAGTGTTTTCTCAAAGGCTCACACTTAAACCCACATGTTAAGAATAATCCTCTTAGCTTACAAGTGTTTAAATCCCAATCCTAACTCACTCAATCTCACCATTGAGCCATTGAATGATTGTATTAAACACTCACCTACCTACACTTAGTAACACTCTTGAAATAGAAAAGATTACAAGGAAATAAAGATGAAGAACTTCGATGGTAAAAGATTTAATTCAAGAGTAAATGCTCAAAGATAGCTCTAAATGTGTTTACTCAACTTGATTTAATTATTCTAGCTCTATTCTAAGTAGTATTTAAACTCTTATAGAGAAAAAGAGTTGTTAAAGGTTCATTAAATGCAAATAGAGCCATTGTCATTGCTCGTGAGAGAATCATCATTAGTCATGACAATTGAGGCTCCGAGTTAGAAATTTGAATCCGTGCACTTTCATAAGTTATGATGCTTCTGTCATTGGTGATGAAAAGTTTCTAAAAACTAATGGTAGTCATCATTACTCTTAGCAACTCTATCACCATTCATGACGGGTGTGTCATGACTTCATTTGCTCATAATGTTGGTGGTGACACTAGTCATGACAACTCTGAGGAACTTTTGGAATTGGTCATTATTGCTCATGACAACTTTGTCACCACTCATGAGAGGTGTATCATGACTTACTTGCTCATCACGTCGGTGGTGGCACTTGTCATGGCTACTCTCGAGACTTCTTAAAATTTTACAATTGAATCTTTGTATTTTTGCTTGAAAAATTATTCTAATAATTGAAATTTACTTTTGATATAATGAAGATTCCCATTAAGTTTGACTGAATTTGACTTTAGATCTTCATAAAAAATTCGATCTTCCATTTTTCTAGTTTTTCATAATCATAATAAGTATGTCACCACTCATGACAAGGTTGTAGACTTAGCAAAGCTAGAAGGTTAACTTTGCACTGCTTGACTTGTGTAGTTATAATCATAATGCATTTGTCATTACTTGTATCAGGACCTAAATTTTTTAAATTTAATCAATCTGAATATAAAAACTTAATCATATGGATTAAATATAATTTTTCTTAATTACTTATGACCATAAAAAATGACTATTTTACCTCTTAAGGATCAACACCTTCTTTTTCTTTAATTCCTTTTCACTTTCCTTTTTATTTTATTTTTTTTGCATCTTGTTTAGTCTAGTGCTTTGGCCAAAATCTTTACGTTTGTAATTGCATTTTCTTTAATGAAAAGTTCCTTCCTTATTCATTTTCTCTCCATTGTTTACCTATTTATTTTATGCCCAAAGGGGGAGAAGCGCTACTTGAGTTTGATTGTTTATTAAGGTTATTGTTGTTTATTATTAAGTTTATTGTCATCAACCTTACCATTAAGTATTAATGCACAAATTAAGGGGGTGTAACCTAAAAGGAAATGCATAAATTGATGGGGAGCTTAAAAGAATTTGACACTCACACAATTATTTATCTTTTCAAACTCAAATTGGTTTATTAAAATAAAAAAGGCAGAGATTTTTAACTAGTTGCATGATCAAAGGTTAATCACCTTTGTTTTTTATTTTACCAAGCTAATTTTGAGTGACTAATATATGTACTTTAAGTGTACAAAAGTTTGGCACTCTTTAGAAGTAAAATCATGAAAAAAAATAAAGTATTTAAAAAACTTAGCAGCACTTATCATGAGCCCAATCATGATTATGATTATGCTCATGAGCTAAGAGGCTCATTGAAGGCTTATAAGCAAAAAATTTCTAAGACCATCATGGGCTCAGCCACGATTGGGACCATGAGTATCCTAGTCGAGACCATAAACAATCACTTGAGACTAATTTTGAGTGACTAATATGTGTACTTTAAGTGTATATAAGTTAGGCATTCTTTGGAAGCAAAATCATGAAAAAAATAAAGTATTTGAAAAACCTTATAACACTTATCACAAGCTCAGTCATGATTATGACTGTGCTCATAAGCCAAGAGGCTCATTAAAGGCTTACACGTAAAAAAGTTCTGAGACCATCATGGGCTTGGCCACAATCAGACGAAGAGTATCCCGATCGAGACCATAAATAATCACTTGTGACTTCCTTTATTTAAAGAAGAGCTGAACTCCAATGCTCCTCATGAATGAGGATCACGACAAGTACTATACATTACGAGTGGAATCACAACGGTGACTGCACATCACTAGCTAATACCTCTCTCCAGCAATAGTCATCTTTGAGCCATAATGACTACTTTTATTAATGGTCACAATCGTGACTAGACCTTTCTTTGTAAAAAGTTGCATTTCATTTGATAAAGCATGGAGAAGGTTAGGGACGAAGTTAATGCCTCCAATAGCCATAATTTTGATGCATAAGTATAAAAATAATCCCTGGAGCCTTACTCAATAGTTACAAACTTTGGCTGTTAAAAAATTCTTCTTAGCATTCATTAAACTTTTAAAACCTTCATCTACTTTCTTTGTATTCATTTACTCTTTTGAGAGTGGATTGCATGTTAGAATTAAGACTTTTCTTCTTCTATATTCTAAGGTTTAGAAAATAGGAGTGAGATCTTATTCTAGTGTGAAAAGTTTAAGTGTTCCCCTATCGAAAATACTTGCGAATTGGTTCAGAATAAGCCTAAAACTCTTTAGTTATAAGGTTAGAGCTGAGCCAAAAACTCAGACTTGTAAAAATTAATCTAAAAGAATGGATTGTGGTGATTCAAAAATCTAACTTAGGAGAGTTAGGTGGAGACGTAGGTTTGTTGATAAATTGAACTCCTTAAGTGCTTATGTTTAATCTTCTTAATCTTTAATCATCTCTTTAATTTTATTAAATTTCTAAAAAGCCCTATTTACCCCCTCCCCCGCTCCCTCTAGGGCTATTACAAGTTTGTTCTTAGAAATCAATTATGCATTTATAAACTCTTTTTTTAAATTCTTTCTATTAACAATAATTAGAGTATGGGTTGTGTTTTAGAGTTAGATTCTTCTCCACCTCTTTTTTTGGGTTATTAAAGGGAAATGAGGAACTAATTCTAGTAGAATTGGTTTAAATGTAAGTTATAAAACATTTGGGTATTTGGGTTGTGGTTAAAGTTAAGCCAAGAAAAGTATAAGTATAATAGGTTTAAGTAGAGGCTCAAAAACTCAATTGTTTTATCAATTAAAAGCATAATAGATTAGCTGTGGGTTTGAAAATCCTAACTTAGGGTTAATTTTGGTGGAGACGTAGGTCTTTGAGAAACCAACCTCCTTAAATCTTATGTTTACATTGCTCTTCATCTTAATCTTCATTAACCATTTCTTACAATTTCTTTAATTCTTATTTTAATTTCAAGTAGCCCTATTCACAGAGTTTGTCATAGTCACAGTCATAATGAGTCTATCACCACTCTTGACAAGGTTGCAAACTCAACAAAACTAGAAGGTTAACTTTTCATTGTCTGACTTGTGCAGTTATGATCATAATGCAGTTATCATTGCTTGTGTCAGGACTTGAATTTTTCAAATTTAATCACCTTGAATATAAAAAAAATTAAACATATGGATTAAATGTAATTTTCCTTAATTACTTATGACCATAAAAAATTATTGCTTTACCCCTGAAGGTTCAACACCTTATTTTTCTTTAGTTCCTTTTTACTTTCCTTTTTAGTTTATTGTCTGCATCATGTTTAGTCTAATGCTTTTGCCTACATCTTTTTGTTTGTAATTGCATTTTCTTTAATGAAAAGTTCCTTCCTTATTCATTTTCTCTTTATTATTTACCTTTTTGCATCATGCCAAAAGGGGGAGAAGTGCTACTTGAGTTTGATTATTTATTAAGGTTATTGTTTATTATTATTAAGTTTATTGTCATCACCTTTACTATTAAGTATTAATGCACACATTAAGGGGGAGTAACCTAAAAGGAAATGCATAATTTAAGGGGGAGCTCAAAAGAATCACACACTTACACAATTATTTATTTTTCAAACTCAAATTGGTTTATCAAAATCAAAAAGGGAGAGGTTGTTAACTAATTGTATGATCAAAGGTTAATCACCTTTGTTTTTTATTTTACCAAACTAATTTTGAGTGACTAATATGTGTACTTTAAGTGTATATAAGTTAGGCACTCTTTGGAAGCAAAATCATGAAAAAAAATAAAAGTATTTAAAAAACCTGGCAGCACTTATCACAAGCCCAGTCATGATTGTGACTATACTCATAAGCCAAGATGCTCATTAAAGGCTTATACGTAAAAAAGTCCTGAGACTATCATGGGCTATGTCACGATTGGGACTAAAAGTATCCCAATCAAGACCACAAACAATCACTTATGACTTCCTTTATTCCAAAAAGAGTTAAAGTCTAATGCTCCTCATGAACGAGGATCACGACTAGGACTGCACATCATGAGTGGAATCACAATTGCGACTACACATCACTAGATAATACCTCTCTTGAGCAATATTCATCTTTGAGCCACAACAACTAGTTTTATTAATGGTCACGATCGTAACTAAACCTTTCTTTGCAAAAAGCTGCATTTCATTTAATAAAGCATTGAGAAGGTTGATGCCTCCAATAGCTATAATTTTAATGCTCAAATATAAAAAGAAGCCCTGGAACCTCATTCAATAGTTACATTGGTTGTTGAAAAATTCTTCTTAGCATTTATTAAACTATCAAAACCTTCATTTACTTTCTTTGTATTCATTTACTCTTTTGAGTGGGTTGTGTGTTAGAATTAAGACTCTTCTTCTTTTATTTTCTAAGGTTTAGAAGAAGGGAGTGAGAACTTATCTAGTGTGAAAGGTTTAAGTGCTCTCCTATTGAAAACACTTAGGAATTGTTTAAGAGTAGGCCTAAAACTCTTTGGTTATAAGGTTAGAGTTAAGCCTAAAACTCAAACTTGTAAAAATTAATCTAAATGAATAGATTGTGGTAATTCAAAAATCCTATCTTAAGAGAGTTAAGTAGAGACGTAGGTTTATTAATAAACCGAATTCTTTAAGTGCTTGTGTTCAATCTTCTTAATCTTTAATTATCTCTTTAATTTTACTTAATTTCTAAAAAGCCTTATTCACCCCCCATTCCCCTCTCCCTTTAGGGCTATTACAAGTTTATTCTTAGAAATCAATTATGCATTTATAAGCTCTTTTTCAAATTCTTTCTATTAGCAATACTTAGAGTATGGGTTATGTTTTAAAGTTAGATTCTTCTCCATCTCTTTTTTTGGGTTATTAAAGGGAAGTGAGGAACTAATTCTAGTGGAATTGGTTTAAATATGAGTAATAAAGCATTTAGGTATTTGGGTTATGGTTAAAGTTAAGCCAAGAAAAGTATAAGTGTAATAGGTTTGAGTAGAGACTCAAAAACTCAACTATTTTATCAATTAAAAAATATAATAGATTAGCTATGGGTTTGAAAATCCTAACTTAAGGTTAATTTTGGTAGAGATGTAGGTTCTTGAGAAACCAAACTCCTTAAATCTTGTGTTTAAATTTCTCTTCATCTTAATCTTCATTAACCATTTCTTGCAATTTCTTTAATTCTTGTTTTAATTTCAATTAGCCCTGTTCACACAAATCCCCCCCTCCCCCCTCCTCACTCCTCCTCTTCCTCCTTCTTTAGGGCCTTTTTCAAAACTTTTATTTACAATCAAGTTCTATAAATTTTAAAAAAGATTTTTTATTAGTCATATCTGTTAGTCAACTCTTAAAATATAACTTTTTTTTTTTTTACATTTCAATTATAAAACTATAAAAAAAATGTTATTTTTTACATTTTAAATAAAGTAAGTTAACATGTTTTTTTAATAATTGTATTTGTTATAATAAAATATAACCCTTTCTTGCCATTTCTTTAATTATTGTTTTAATCTCAATTAGCTCTATCAAACATAACAACTATATAGGGCCTTTTTTCAAAACTTTTATTTACAATTAGGTTCTATGAATTTCAAGAAGACCTTTCGATAGTTTTATCTATTAGTCAAAATAATTTTCTGTTAGTCAACCCATAAATATAACAAAATTTTCTATTTTATCTTAAATTAATTATAGTTTACAATAAAAAATAAAAATATTGATTTAGATATTTTATTCTTCAAATATTTATTGTAAAATAGCCTAATTTAAAGATTTTTTTTTTAAATTGTCTAACTACAATAAAATTGAGTTTAAAATTTATTTAATGTAACACAAATTTATTATATTCAAGTATAAAAATATTTATTCATTTATGATATATTATTTAATATTTATTTTTAAATAATTAAAAATAATTAAAAAAAAAGTATATATTATTGTTAATAAAATAATAATTTAAGAAAAATATATTTTTAAATTTTAAATTTTTTGAAATAATTTTAATGATTTATATAGTTATTATAAAAGTTAAATAATAGAATAATTCATAAATGAATAGATAAAAAATATTATTTATTTAAAATATCAAAAAAATATTTCTTATTATTTTAGAACAAAAATGTAAAAAAAAAATGAAAGTTTAATTTTCAGAGTTAATTAACGGAAAATTATTTTGACTAATAGGTAGAACTGACAAAAAGTTCTTTTAAAATTTATAAAATTTGATTGTAGAATAAAATTTTTATAGGAAGTAATGATATTAGTATTTAACTAATTATGAAAGTATCACATAAACAGCAATGAATGAGATTAAAATGAAAGTACCACATAAATAGCAAGGATGAGTTTAAAAAAAAAAGAATAATCAATGAGTTGGTAGTTACTTTGAAAATTATTCCCAAGAGACAAAGAGAAATACATCTGTGGGGCTTCTGGCCTTACCATTACCACAGGACGAAATTACAAATTAAGAAAAGGGATTTATTGGTATTGAGGACACAATTCATTTCTTGAATACTAACCAATGTTCTGAATTAGATGAGTGGTTTCCCAGCTAGAAATGCTTTAAATAAAGCTAGTGATCTCTTGGGTGATGACCAAGGAGCCATATGAGATCCACCTCTAATAGTAGCATATGTTAATGTGTCACCATAAACTTCAGTCCATCCACCAACCTGAACAAGAAAAGCAACAAAGTGACAAAGTGTATATAATAGTATTTATTGAGCATTCTGCCACTTTTAGTGGGGAATGCCTAAGTTTTTTTTTTTTTTTTTTAAATTATTAAAAATATAACTTATTAATTTTTATTATATAATTTTAAAATAGTAGTCATATAATAGTAATATTAATAATTTAATTTTTAATATTTATAATTTATGTATACTGGTCATTATTATTAAATTAAAAAGTGAAAAATATTTTGACATAGTTTATTAAAATTTTATTAATTTTAAAATAATAATAATAATAATATTTTATTATTTAAATATTAATAATATGAGCTTTGGTTTATAGCAACAGCAGCAATAATAATGATAATAATAATAATAATAATAATAATAATAATAATAATAATCTTTATTATTATTAAAATAATGATGATAAAGATAAAGATTATTATTATTATTATTATTATTATTATTTTCTTAAACATAAAATTTAACTGTGAATAACTCATTAAAGCTTATATTATTATAAAAATTATTACTAATATAAAAATGAAAATAAAAATTAATATTTAATAATAGATATATGTAAAAAGATGTCAAATTATTATTACTATTATTATTATTACTATTATTATTATTCTATCACAAAAATTATTTATAAAAATCAATGAAATAAAAATCTACATGTAAAAATATATTATATTACATAAAAAAAAATTGTTATAAAACCTACATTTTATGTTATACATTAAGTCATTTTGTATCGACAAGTGAGAATGTGAATCTCACTCATTGTTAAATAAGAGTAGGAGTTGCTTGATGAATGGATGTACTTATATTTTTGTAAACATTAAATCTTTACACTTTTATTTTTGTATACATTAAATCCCTAATTAATATGAATTTGTAAAATTTTGTCAACTATATATATAATTTAATTATGCATACTTATTTTTAATACACAATTAGTATTAAATGATAATCACTCTTCTAAAAATTAAATCTATATAAAATAATAGTAATTTACTCTTTAAATTTTTTATTTTATTTTTATAAAATAATTCAAGTAAAAATTTCAATAGGTTTTATTTTAGCTAATTTTATGTAAAAATAAATGAAGAAAAAAGTGCATATGTACGAATTTTTAATAAACAGAAAATCGTTATACCTTAAAAACTAGTTGGTAATAAATCTTTAAGAAATAAAAAATTGTATTGATATCATTTTGATATAATTTTTTTTAAAAATTGTTAAAGTTATTATTTTTAAAAAAGATAAAATTTGAATGTATATAAAATTTTTAGAGTGAAAATAGTTACATCCCTTAATAATTTATTATTTAAGAATTAAATTAATGGTGAAATATGTAAATGAGTATAATATAGATTAGTATTAGATTATATCTAATAAAAAGACAAACAATTTAAAAATGTTTATGTTAATAATAAAACATTCAATTAGAAGCTTAAATTAGTTAAATTATAAATTTATTAACTAAGTATATAAATGTTTATAATTAACTAAAATATGTATTGAAACTAAAAAATTTTACAAATTATTTAAAATGTTAAGGATTAATTTATTAAATATTTAAAATATATAAATTTATTAAAAATTATAAACATTATAGAGACTAAATAAAATATTTTACTATATATGTAACTGTGTTTCTACTTATTTTTAACAGAGAAACTCAATGTCTAGAAAAATAAAAGTACAAGAATAAATGTATATCAAAATAAAATAGCAAAGTATCCATTTATAGAAATAAAGTTGCAAGGTTTAAAGCAAGAAAAAAAAAATAAAACTGCAGGGGTTTGACCGGCTGAATCAGACAAATTTTGTCATTTTCCTAGTCTGCCAGTAGTTTTAACTGGCCACAACTTTTTTTTTATACTTTTTACCATAAATTGGTAATTTAAAAAAAAAATACCATAAATTAGTATAATTTTTAACTTTTTGCCATAAGTTGACAAAAAAGCCCCCATTCATCTACTATTGTGGATGCAAGATGTTTACTTTACCTGTTTATTATCTTCTAACCAACCTCTGTAAGTCGTAGTTGCATTCAGGTTCAGCTTCTTTGCCAGACCATTTACCAAAGTTCTTGACCCAATAAATGGAACAACTGAGTCTTGATCCCCACTGTCGAGTAAAAATTGTTTAAAAACTTGTGTTAAAAAATGCTACGTCTTTTGTAGCTCCAATATTTTTCACCAAGAGATGAATAGAAAAACCTTAGTGGTGTACCTGTAAACTAGAACCCGGATGCCTGAAACCAGCAGTGAGCCTAAGACATCAATGGTAGGTATCTCTAGGTTTCCACGATCATAATGCATTACACTGTATCAGAAACAAAAAGATACATTATTTCTAAACATAATCGAAAGTGAAGCTAAATGGTATCTCACACTTTTTTTGTTTAAACATGTATAGCAGTAACGTTACACTACAACCAACCATACTTCAAGATTTGCACAGCAGCTTTTTAGCTAGCACATTATAGCCATGCCTGTAATTAGTTCAACAAACTAAAGTCTCCTTGAATTTCGACAAAACATATTTTTCACCATATATATATAATTAAGAGTGAAGAATTATGCATTAATTACGCGCTGCAGAAAGTCCAATTAGAGATTCCAACGAGCTTCGCATGAAGAGCATCTTGCACATTCTTTTTGTTTAAATATTCATCAGCCTTAATTTGTACACAAGGATCTATATTCTCCGCAGCTTCCTCCTGAAAAGTGAAATGCGAATTGCAAAAGCATGTTTAGTGGTAAGTTAATTAATAGCTAGACGTTTTGGAATTAGTCGATCCATTCATAGGAATCTTACAGATTGGATATAACTTGCTTGTAGTGATTGATCAAATGAGGAAAGCTGAAACTTTGATCTTAATGGATGATTGTCGGATTTGAATAATGCTGCTGCTTCCAAATATGATGGACAGATATCAGAAGTTACATCATAGTCATCAATTGCGTCAGGGATTTCTTTTGAAATTTGATCAGCTACTAGTTTACACCCAGATGAAAGAGAGCCTCTCATGATCTCTCTCGTGAGCTGTGAAATGTTACAAACTGAATTGAGAAGTTGGTAAGTATAATCTGATACCAATCCATGCGACCAGTAATACAGGCCCTGTGAGTTGATGTCTGTATTGAACTCCAGGAGAGGATTTCCAATCTATGAAAATGAATTAATAATCATCAAATATATCATTTGAAAATGTAAGCAAAACTGGGTTTCATCAGAATTCAAATTTTGTTCCTGATTCCTACTTACAGCTATGCCCTTTAAATTGAGTTTTAATCCTGACTGAACAATGAGCTCTGCAAGTTGTGGCACATAGTGACCTGTAATGGGAGTTGAGAAATTGAAATCTTTGACCACAAGTGAATGTTTTGTACTTGTTAAAATTTCAAATACATTTCTTTATCTTATGGACTGTTAATTTTAGATTTATCCAACTAAATCAATATACCAGCATAGCTTTCTCCAGTGATAAAGAAATCGTTGTCCATGTACTCAGGGAATTTCGCAAACCACTGCAGCAGGAACAAGAGATTGTCCTTCGCTGGAAGAAAGAAGAAAAAAAAAAAAAAGCTTCAATATATATATATATATATTGTCGAACAATGATATATGAAGTTATTAGGGATATGAATAGTGTTGTAGATGGAACTAAACTGACAAAATTTTTTGAGTTCAAATTACATGTTCGCCTCATCAATTAAGAAATTATGATATAAAAAGAATTTTTTCCTCCATTGACATACTATTTATGTAGTCAATTTATGTAGTTACTAGTGATGTAAATCATTATCAATATATATATACACATATATACCAAGAGAGAGAACAAACAAAATTACAAAATAGTATTCACTCATCATTATATAAAAATGAGATAATTTAGTCATTTATTAATAAAAATTAAATTAAATTAATTGAAAATATAATTCTAATTTAATTAAAAGTATGTTTCTTATTCTAATTAGGTTAATTGCTATTTTATCTCTAATAAAAATTAAATTAATTATAATTTAATTATAATTTAATTGAGAGTATGTTTTATATTTTAACTGAGTTAACTTCTATTATGTCTCTAACAAAATTAAATTAAAATGCAAATCTAATTTAATAGAAAGTATTTTCCCTATTTAGAATAGGTTAACTTCTATTTTATCTCTAATAAAATTAAATTAATTTAAATTTTAGTAGTAATTTTCAATGCTAAAATCATATAATGAGTAATATATTATTCAACTAACTATAATGAACTCACAAAAAATAAATTTAGATATATTTTTAATTTAATTATGAATAAAAAGAAATAATTTTTAAAATAAATTTACAATATTTTTAAAAATAACCAATTTGTTAGATTGATAGTAAATCATATATAGAATAAATTTATCATTAAAATTTAATATTGTACTAATTATTTCTCATAAAATTATGATGATATTAATTATAAATGTATTAAAGTGTAAAACAATGTAAAACACATTATTTAAAAACAAAACAAAAACAAAAACAAAAATACAAGACTGGTTTTACCAAAAGATAAAATCACAGGGATCAAAATTATACTTATCCCTATATTTTTTTTTCTAATATAAATCAAATTAGATAACATAACTTTATAAGTCTCACTATATTAAATTTAATAAGTAAATAATTAAAGTTAAAATTAATATATTTCATAAAATAATTAATTATAAAAATATTAATGTCAAAAATATTGAAAGATTGTTGTGTTTAAATAGAAAATTCATAAGGAATGTAATAAATTACTATATTATAACTCTATCAAGTTTGTAAAATTATATTATTATTCTGATAAAAATGTTGAAAGAATGTTATATAATTGATCAAACAGAAATTTTATTAAACTTGTAATAGATTACTATGTTATAATGTAACACTTTCAAAATTGAAAAATTAGATTGACATATAAATAAAATAATATTCTTATTATTTTTAAATACTTATTAAATTAAAGTTTATAAAGTAAATAATTATAAATTAATTAATTGAAATCTTTTATATGTCTTGTATCTCTAATCATATTTTAAAAAATAGAGCATATAACTTATTTGACAATAGTATTTTTTTAGAAAAGTAGTATAATTATCATTTCTAAATATTTTTATAAAATTTAATAAAAAATTTAAAATTAAATGAATTAATCTTTATTTAATTATTATTTGAAATTAAAAAATTTCATTAAATTAATTTTTGAGTATATAAAAGTATTAATATAAAAAAATTGAAAAAATAAAGTGTTACTGTTCAAATAAAAAATTTACTAAAATTGTAACAAATTATAAATTTAATGAAATTGTAATATTTAAAACAAGCATACAATTTAGCATCTCTCAACATAACCATAATATTTTTAATGAGTAGAAAATATAACTTTTTATTATTTTTAAAATTTTGTATTATTTTTTTATTAATACCATAATATTTTTTTATATAAAATTAGTTTTAGAATTGAGAAAATATTAATTATAAAAAACATTGAAGGAATATATATTTTAAATAAAAGATTATCAAAATTACAATGAATTATAATTATATTAAGCTAATATAAAATTTTTATATAAAAAAATAACACTTTATTATTTTTATAACTTTTATTTAATAATAATAATAATAATAATAGTTAAGTTACTATCACGAGTTTAAAACAAATTTTGTTCACGTGTGTTTACTAGTATATATAAGTGTACGAAGAGGGAGGACATACAAAATTATAAAAAAATCTTTACTCATTATTATATAAAAATTGGATACTTTAGTCTTTTACTAATAAAAATAAAATTTAATTTTAATTTAGTTGAAAGTCTTTCTATTCTTATTAGGTTAACTTATATTTTATCTCTAATAAAAATTAAATTAATTAAAATATAATTCTAATTTAATTGAAAATATGTTCCTTATTTTAATTAGATTAACTTTTATTTTAAGGTTTAGTGCACCATTGGTACCATAATTTTGAGCTATGTTTCACTTTGGTACCAAATTTTTAATTTTTTTCTTTTCAGTCCTAAAAATTCTATTTTTGTTTCGAGTTAAAGTATTTCGAACATAAACAATCAAATTTGACATTTATAGTAGCCAGAATAAGTACATTTTTAATATATTCACCATGTGAGTATCCCAATAAGCAGTCTAATCACCTTGTGGGTTTTATAAAATAAATTTTGCTAAAATTTTATTTTTATTTTATGGGACCCATAAGCAAATTTTGTTTTATAGGGTCAACAAGATAATTAAACTGTTTAATGGGATGTTTGCAAAGTAAATATATTAAAAATAGATTTATTCTGGCTGCAACGTATGTTAAATTTGATAAGATATATTCGAGATAATTCAACTTGAAATAAAATAGAATTTTTGGGACTGAAAAAAAAATTAAAATTTTAATATCAAAGTGAAACATGTCTCAAAGTTATGGTACCAATTGTATATCAAACCCTTTATTTTATCTCTAACAAAGATTCAAATTTAATTGAAACTATATTTTATATTATAATTAGATTAACTTTTATTTCACCTCTAATAAAAATTAAATTAATTAAACTATATTTCTAATTTAATTAAAAATATTTTTCCTATTTTTATTAAGTTAACCTCTATTTTATCTTTAACAAAATTAAATTAAATTAATTAAAATGTAATTTCTAATTTAATTGAAAGTAAATTTCCTATTCTAAATAGATTAAATTTTATTTTATCTCTAATAAATGAAATTAATTAACATATAATTCTAATTTAATTGAAAATTAAAATTAATTTAATTTAATTAAAAGTTTAGTGGTAATTTTGTTAAAAATATTTTTTTCCTATTTTAATTAGTCTACTTATATTTTATCTAATATAAATCAAATTAGATAACATAATTTTATAAGTCTTACTATATTAAATTTGATAAGTAAATAATTGAAATAAAAATTAATAAATTTTATGAAATAATTAATTATGAAAATATTAATGTGTAAATGTGGAACTATTGTTGTGTCTATATAGAAAATTCATAAAGAACGTAATAAATTATTATATTATAACTTTATCTATCAAGTTTGTAAAATTAGATTATTATTTAGATAAAATATTAAAAGAGTGTTGTATAATTGTTTAAATAGAAAATTTACTAAAATTGTAATAAATTACTATGTTATAATATAACACTATCAAGATTGAAAAATTAAATTGAAATATGAATAAAATAATGCTCTTATTATTTTTAAATACTTATTAAATTAAAGTTCATTGAGTAAATAATTACAATTAATTAAAAAATTATTGTCTTGTAACTAAAATTATATTTTTAAAAATGGAGCGTACAATTTGTTTTAAAGTATATTTTTTTTGTAAGAAAAGTAATATAATTATCATTTTTTATATATGTTTATAAAATTTAATAAAAAATAGTTAAAATTAAATTAATTAATATTTATTATGTGATTATATAATAGTTCAACTTAAATATTACATTAAATTAATTTTTGAGTAAATAAAAATACTAGTATTAAAAATATTGAAGAAATAAAGTGTCATAGCTCAAATAAAAATTACTAAAATTATAATAAATTATAAGTTTAATAGGGTTGTAATATTTAAATTGTTATATAAAGAAAAAATAATTTTATTATTTTTAAATTTTTTATTAAAAAATAATTAATGATTTTTTAATTATCTTATTATAACCAAAATATGTTTTTATATGAAATTAGTTTCAGAGTCGAAAAAAATTAATTATAAAACATATTAAAGGAATATTATATAATTATTTAAATAAAAAATTTATTAAAATTGTAATGAATTATAACTATGTTAAGTTAATATTAAATTGTTATATAAATAAATAACATTGTTACTATTTTTAAAACTTTTATTTAATAATAATAATAATAATAATAATAATAATAATAATAATAATAATATGTTTAATATTTTATTTACTATATATCATTATTCTAAAAAAATTTTTTGTTGATATGTGAATTATGCAGCGGTTTACTAATAAATAAATAATCATATATATATATATATATATAATACCCGGAGTCATAATTTTAAGAATTTTAAGCAACAATTTCTTTATAATGGGAAGAATCATAACCTGTGATAGTGTCGTTCACCAAGTTATAGAATGACTTATTAGCAGAGTAAGAGAAACCAACCCCTGCTGGTGATTCCAAGTATAGCATGTTTGCTTCTGCAATGCATAGGAAATATGAATGAATATTAATGGCCATTAATTCTTTCCAACAAAAAATAGAACATTTCTGCTAGATTGGAGAGTAGTCCAGTGGCTACTTTGGAAATAAGTTCGAATTCTGTTGTTTTCAATTTGTAAAATAAAATTTCATATTATTTAGAGAAGAAGGATTCTGATTATATAGACTAAATGTCATTTTATTATTTAAAATAAAGTCATTTGACCTCCCTGTTACTAAATAAATAATAACATTTCTTGGTTAACTGTAAGCCAGCCATCCACCTTTATTCCAACTATATTCATTGACGACCAGATCTTCTCCACTACTTGGCCTGAAAGGGCCATGCTCAGAGAAAGCTCCTGCTCCAAGAGAAGAACAACCAGGCCCTGCAAGATAATTAGTTCCAATTAAACAAATGTTAACAAAACGGTGAATGACAGGGCAGTAACATATGCAAAATGGTATACCTCCATTTAACCAGAGAACTAAAGGCTTTGAGGCAGGGTGAGTTTCTGCTTCAACAAAGTAATAGAAAAGTGCTCTCTGTTGCTGTTCATCAATGGTAATGTACCCTGCATATTGCTTGAATCTTACTTGCGGTTGCCCTGGCAAGCTCACTATTTTATCACCTTCTTTATAAGCTGTACATTTTAGCATCAAAGCTATGCATATTGCAATAGTTATTGTCCATGATTGGGTTTTCATGGTGGAGGTTAAGAATAAGAGACAGAGAGTAACAAGCTTAGGGTTAAATTTTAGCCATACATTAATAGTTTAGTTTTATAAACTCTGCAGTCTGCAGCCTGAAACATAAGACAACAATGTCAACACTAAATATATATAATTAATGTTTGTAATTAAATAAAAATTAATTCAAGAATTCTAATTTTGTTTGTACATATACAAACATTTGCATCATCTTAAGAGCCATATGTATATATACAGATATAATACATATGCAGCCCCTTATAATCAGTATTCTTTATCATTTTAACACTTTAATTTTCAACTTTGCCAATTTAACCCTTAAACATATGGAAAGCATAATTTTTAACTACTTTCTTTTTTCTATTTACAAGACCAGTGAAGTGTGTGCTTCTCAACATGACGAAAGTGCTATTTATGTGGCATACTAAAATTTACTTTTTTTTTTTTTATAATTCTTTATATATTTTACCTTTTAAATTTAATTTACCAGTTATACCTCTCTATTAATTAGTTTAATTACAAAAACAAAAAAAAAAAACAAAAACAAAAGAGAATGCAAAGGAGATCTCAATAAACACAACTAACACTTAGAACCACACACACACATATATATATATATAATATTTTTATTGATTTTTATCAAACATCTAGAATGCATTATAAAATATTTATAGCAGAATTATTGATTTTACTTAAATTTACTCAATGAAAAAATTATTTTTAATGTTTAAAATTATATAATCAATTTAACACCATTAAACATTTTTTTAATGTTTAAAAATTATTTTAACAAATTTAGATTTAGATGTCAAATTGACAAAATTGTAAGTTAAAGTATTACAATAATAAAATATGTCAAATACAAGGCCTGCATGCCTATGTATAAGATAATAATTTTATATAGCTATTACCTATAAAAATAATAATTTTCATAAAAAGTAATTTTTTTTTTCATCCCCTCTCCCATTTACATACTTCCTTATATACAGGTCGTAATTATAATTTATCATTTTAAAAAAATATATTTTTGATACCTATATCATTGTAATGAATGTTATATAATCAAAATAATGTATGTTATAGACAATGAAAGAATAATAAAGTGATAATTTTTTTAAAAAAATATTTTAAAATGTAAAATTTAATTTCTATCGTCATTCTATTTTCTATTATGATATGCGTTAACATTAAAATTATATGAAATTTGAATTTTTCATTTTGGTGCAGTAATGTATGTTATATAATTAATACTAATTTAGAATATTGTCAGGACTGGGTACATAAGAATAAAAGAAGGAATAAGGACACGTAGTAAAGCCCATCCATAAAAAGTTACAAACTGAAAGATGCTAAAAGCACATGACAAGCACAACAGAGTGGCCTTAAAGAATATCTTGCCGGCTAAATTAGCTGTTCACTTCTCGTAAAAGCTACAATCACCCAAAGCAGCTTCGAAAAATCCTTTGCAGATTCATTGTTAGCTTCGTTATCTTGGAGTGTGGTATATATCTTTTCCAGAAAAAAAAAAAAAAAAAAAGGCTTGAATTATATAAATAGTGTTAGGAATTGGTCCTACGCAATTTTTGGCCATGCTCCTTAATTTGCTTTATATACATTTGAAATTAGTAATGGAAATGTATAATTTTGGGGAAAAAAAAAGTTGATTTTGGATCAAAACGTGTTTATTATTTTTGAAAGAAAAAGTACAAAATTTCTGTTTTTTTAATTTTTATTTCAACCATGTTGATTGAAAAATTATTAGATTTTAATTAATATAAGTTTTATATAATAAATTATAAATAAATAAGATGTTTTATCTGATTATAATGGATCACATGATTGAAATATTTAATTGAGAGTATGATTCAATCTCTAACCTTTTATCTTTTTCATTTCAGGTCAAGAGATTTAATCGTTTATACTAATTGTTAAAAAAAAAGGATGAATTATATTTTTTTCCTTAAAATTTGACCTAATTCACATTTTATCTCTTTTATTTGAAAATTATTTTTTTTTTCTCTTTCTCAATTTTTTTTTTATCAACATTTTAATCTTTCCGATAAGTTTTGGTTTTTCTCTTATATTAAAAAAAAAAAAACTTATGCCTCTATATTTTATAAAGATGAAACATTTTAATCTCTTTATTTAAATATTATAAAACTATTTAGTCCCTCAAATTTTTAATTATTTTAAATTTTTAATTTCAATAACAATTAAATTTTTAATTCCTATACATACATCAATCAACGTATTAAAAAAAAATAAATTCTGAATTTTCATCAATTTTATTTTACATTGACTTTTCTGCACTTAATTTAATTAATTCTCTTTTTAATAACTTTAAAAATTACAATTATTGAAATTAAATACTAACAAGGCTTGAATTATATAAATAGTGCTAGGAAGTGGTCCACGCAATTTTTTTGGCCTTGTTCCTTTATTTGCCTTATACATTTGAAATTAGAAATGGAAATATATAATTTTAGATTAAAAAAAAAGTGATTTTGGACCAAAACGTGTTTCTTTCTTCTCTTTATATTTCTTTATCAAATACTTTTTTTTTTACGATCGATCTTTTTGAAATTGGCAGTAGTCATTTATTATTTTTTCTATACTATTTTTTTATTTAATAAATACAGATATTTAATCTATTTTTTTAATTTTATTTTATTCTTTATTCGTAAAGTTATTAATATCTTTATAGGATTTTGGTGATTCTCTTTAAAAAGTTTATAATTCTCTTTATTATAAAACTTATATCAATATTTTTATAATCAAACTTAATTAAAAATTATAGAGTCAATTTATAGCCAATGAACACCATAAAGTGCAGTATAAAGATTGTTGAACAAATTATCGAATTGCAAATCAAAATAACTCTTTTAATACGATTGAAAAATATCAATAAACGATTTCATATCTTCAGTAAGAATTTTTTTCAATACTTCTTAAATTTACTTTATATATATTATATGTTTATCAAGATATATTATTGATTTTCAATGAATAAAAGATTTATTCTTTTCTCAAAAAAAATTGAAAGAAAAAGTACAAAATTTCTATTTTTAAAATTTTTATTTGAACTATGTGGATTGAAAATTTATTGGATTTTAATTAATACAAATGTTTATCTAATAGATTATAAATAAATAAGATGTTTAGTTCGCCTATAATGGATAGTAAAATATTATGATCACGGGACTAAAATATTTAATTGAGAGAAGGTTTCTATCTCTACAATAATGATTAAATTTTTAACTCCTATACCTGCATCAATCAATATATTAAATAAAAAATCAAATTGTAAATTTTCATCAATTTATTTTATATTGACTTTTCTACACTTAATTTAATTAATTTTCTTTTTAATAACTTTAAAAAATTACAATTATTGAAATTAAATACTAAAGTTTTGATTTTTAAAGTGAAATCAAGCAAATTAATAAATTCATTAAAATTATGACCTGATTTTTAAATATAAAGTGCTGATAAAAAAATGTGTAAGTGTTAGAAAATAATTACTCATAACAATTTTAAAAAATAAATTGTTTAATTTTATTAAAATAGAGGGATTAGATTTTAATTTTTATAAAATAGAGGGACTAAATTACATGTTTTTATAAAATAAGAGACCTAAATATTCTTTTAATATAAGAGATTTACCATAATTTGATCATAAAAGGGAATTGAGGAATGAAAAAATTTAATTTTAAAATAAGAGATAGAAAAGTGTGACTTAGATTGTGGAATATGTGATTTATTCTTAAAAATAAATAATAAAGATATTAATTTGACCGAATTAAAAATACATAGATAAAGTGATAATTTATACAAGTTTAGAAGACCCACGATATAATATTTATAATCTCTATTAATTGAAAGTTTTTTTTTTTTCCCGCATGCTTGGCTTAATGATCAGACTATTGAAGAGGCACTAGCGGGTCTCGGATTCGCAATCCACCATCCCCTCCCCTTTGGTCAACTGCTCTGGATCTATAAAAGCATTTATTACACAAGATCAAACAAAAATAATATTTAAGGTCAGCACGCTAAGAAAATTAACGTTATTTATTAGTAAAGTCCTAGCAAGTTGACAGTATATTAATATTTCGGCTAAATGTTCACATGCAACATTATTTTAGCTAAGATCAAATATGAATGAGTTCGGAATGCAAATATGAAATCCAGATTAATTAGAAGAAATTAAATGAAATAATCCTATTTTTTTAAATTAATTTATTTTAATATAAAATATGCAATATTAATAAATTTAAAAATTTTATATTTAAATTATTCTATTATTTGTGATTAATATATTGACATTTTATATAAAATTGTATATTTTATACAAATATATATTTTAAAAGTTAGTAAACTTACATTAGGGTTATATTATTATTATTTTGAGAAATTATATTTTCTATAATATTAAATATTATTTAGCTATTTCATAAGTATAATTTATTCTATATTATCTTTATTATTTTCAAGGCTATTATATATATATATATATATATATATGGTATTATATTAAATATATGTTTATTAAAGTAACATGTGTATGTATATATATAGATGAGGGTGTATATATACATATATGTGTATAAATATATAGTATGTATAAATTGGGGGTTAATACACTTATCTATATATATTAAATTATTATAATATAAAGTATATTATAATATAAATATATAAATATACATATACATATACATATAAAAAATCAAAAACATATCATCCCCTTCCTCTCTCCCCGTCGCACAAGCCAAACCACCACCATCACTGTGCGTCTCAGCCTTCTGCCAGACCGCCATCATCCTCCGTCGTCTTCTCCCTCCCCTTGCCGCCTTCCCTTCTCTTCCCCAACGCCGGTGGAGTCTATTTTGTAAAGAAACCGAGAGTTGGCCATTAAAATCGGCCAAGCTCCATCCCGGCCACCATTCCAGTGCCGTTCTCCTCCTCTTGCACTGGTGAGACTCATTCCCAGCTTAGTTTAAGCTTTGATTTTAGTTTGGTTGAGTTTTTGGTTGATTTTTGTTTTGAGCGCTAGGGTTTTAAAATTTTTTTTAGCTTGATCTAACTTGATTCATGCAAAATCTCTTTACAAATGTGATTCCTAGTAGCTCAATCTACCTCTATGAATTTTTGTATGATTTTTGGAAATTATTTTGATTTTTGTGAATTTTTGAATATTTTATTATTATTTTATTAATTTTCATAAATTAATTATTAAAATTATAAATTTGGTATTTTTGGTATTATTATGAGTTAATATTAATTTTAGAATAAAGAAAATAATTTTTTAGGGATATTATATAATTTCTATGAATTTTTAGAATTTATGTGAAAATTAAATAATCAGGTTAGAATTGAATTTTTGTTGGAATATTGGTTTAAATATGTTTTTTAATTAATATTAATAATGTATATGTTGAGAAAATAATTTTTAGGCATTTTTATAATTTTTAGGGAATTTTTGAGTAATAATAGTATATTATGTAAATTTTTGTATTATAGGGGTACAAATGTAATTTTGTGCTAATTATAGCTAAATAATATATTGGGGTTGGTTTTAATAATATTTAAGGAATTAAAAGAATTTTTACAAATTATTTACTATTTTTGACTAATTAACACTAATTTTTGAAAATTATTTTTAAATAATATATTAGGTATTATTTTTGAGTATTATGTGAGATTTGGATATTTTGGTATTAAATTATGAATTTGATAGTAAATATATTTATTGTAGAGATTTATTAATATAAGTAATTAATTTTAGGTTATATTTATATTTTGATAATGAAATGTAAGTTTGGTTTTTTAATTGTTGAATAATCGATATTTTATATTAGTATATATTTTGGTATATAGGTTTGTCAAATTTTATTTTTAAACTTTAATGAGAAATGATTTTCTAAGTTATGGATATTTATATGTAATATATTTTTGGGAATTAATATTAAATCAAGTTTATTATAAAGAAAATTTAAGTATTTAATTTGATTTAATTTTTATAAAATTAAGTTGTCTATTTTCACATTCTTTTAAAATAAATTTTGTGATGGTTGAGTTTGTGATCTCAGTCGGGGCTAAGTGTAGTTCTGGAAACCTGACTCGAGTGTGAATATCTGTGAATACTAGAAGTGCATTTTTCTATGCATGAATGACTTTACCTTCGATAAAGAGATGTCCATTTTACAGGAGAGATTCTGTCGAAATTTTGATAAATTTTCTCATAAAACGTGATATCTTTTGTAACTTCCTAGCATAAATTAGGGTATTCTCGTCTTGAGTCTTATTCGGTTTTTTTCGAGTCATTTTAGAGTCTCGTAATTTTATTAATTTCCCTTCTTATTCCATAAATATGATTTTAAAAATAAGTATGTTATTTTTTTAGAGAGTTCCGGAGTGGAAGCTTCTGGATTGAGTCAGATGCGCGGTCGTCGACCATCTCGCTCATCCTGTAAGTTAATGAATTGATCTGTGTGTGTGTTTTCTTTCAACATTTTTTTTACATGGTCGAGAAATTTCATTTGTAATGTATTTATTCATTTATTTATTTTAAAAAATTAGTTTTCGAGGAATTTTGGTAGAATGGGCTACCTGATGGGTTTCACCAGGATCGTGTGCACATGGTGGAGATTGAGAGATGGATCCTAAATATGTATGAGTTGTGGTTATAAACTGGGACGGGTGCCTCGGTGGAAGCCTCTGCTCTCGGGGACTGCCAGTGATGTGGAAAAGTTAAAAAATGGATTGGGATGGGTGCCTCGGTGGATGCCTTAGCTCTTGAGGACCACCAGTGCCATATGTTTGGATTAAGTGGATAACTGTGGCTTGGTGCCTCGGTTGATGCCTCTTCTCTCGGGGACTGACAGTCTAGTTGGATTAAGTGGGCCCAGTTGGCCATTTAGAATTGGGTTTAGGGTTTTATCGAGATTTTTCAAAAGATATATATGTATATATATTATAATTTATTTTTGATATAACTAAACGGTTTTCAAAAAGGTTTTTAAACCATACAGCTCTTTTATTAATTTACTCAGTGAGGTCTAACTCCCCTTAATTTATTTTTTTCAGGAGTTTGAGACTTTTCCGTTAGGCCCACTTCTCTTCGCTGTGTAGCTTCATCACCGGTTATTCTGCATAGGTCTACTTAGTTATGTTGTGTTTACTTTTGTGTACTGTAGTAGAGAAAACCGTTTAACTGAATATTTTATTCGGGTGTATTATGTACTTATAATATTATATAACTAATGTTTATTTACATTATATAATACGATGCTATGGTTTAAATTATATTAAGAAAAATCAGTTTGATAATGTGTATTGTAATTTAAAATATTTATTGGAAGGTTTCAAAGTTTTTTTTTTATTCCGTATTTTCTTTTAAGGCTTACTATGAGATTTGGTAGATTTATGTTTTCCCATTCCTTAGTACCGGTCACGTGCTTTAGGTTCAGGTCGTGACATTAAAATTTATTAGCATTAGCTAATTTTATTTGGTGAGTTTAGAAATTAAAATTCATTAGCATTAGACAATTTTATTTTTCAATATACAAAAAATTGTTCAGTTTTGATTTTGTAAAATCAAAATATTTTTTGTTTGGTTTATTTTTATGATTGAAAATATAATTAAATTGAACCAAAATAATTTTCTAAAATACTATTAATTTTTAGGAATATTCATGGTTCGGTTTGATCAATGTAATTGGTTTATTACTAATATTTCAAATTAGACTAATAATTTCAATTTCTTAAATAATTAGACTCCCAACCAAATTATATGATACCAAAAATATCTAAACTAAAGTTATTTAAATCCGATTTGAATGATCAATTTGGTTTGTTTTCTAAAAAATTAATAAATTAATGAAGTATAAAATATTAACAACAATAAATCTTATAAATAATACTAAAATAGTGCAAAATAAAAAAAATCCAATAATTAAAAAATTTAAGAAGGTTCAAACTGATCATACTAAATCAAATCAAAGTAAAAAAGTTCGGTTAAATTTGATTCGATTTATAATTCTATTTTATTTGGGTTCAATTATTTTAAATTGAATCGAACAACATGTATGTTATGATGCTTTCTTTAATAATTAATGGATAACAGTAATTTTTTATAACAAATATTGATTCATCGATCTCTTAATGACTTAAAAAGATTTATACCACTTAATTACTCAATTTTTTCTATCGATGTAAATATTGTTATTCCTCTTAACATAAGAGTATGCAGAAAATGTTGCTGAAAAAAAAAACATGCAAAAAGTATTTTTCATTCGTCAATAAAGAAATTTATTGCGAATAATGAATTTGGACAAGGAAAAAATAAAACTCAGTAATGTAAAACAACTTGCTCAAAAAACTAACAAGCAAAGCTGAATTAGACTGCTCATAATAATTTTTTTTGGGTGATTTTCAGTTTATTTTGCTGCTATGTATTGAGTTGTCACCCAGAACTCAAAATCAAGTAATTTTGGTTCTATCAAAACGTACCCATCACTAACAAATTACAACAAACATCAATCTAGAAACCTAAATAAAGTAGCACAAAGTTTAAGTTTAATTATAAATAAAAGTGAAAAAAAATCTTCTGAAACAAAACTCTAAAATACATATTTATAGAAAATACAAATCACTTTAAAATAAAAGTTTAAGTTGAAAGGAAAGTTAACTTTTAACTTAACTTTCCTTTTAACTTAACTTTTATAAAAAGGTAACTTTCCTAAACAAAACCCTAAAATAATTATTTATAGAAAACTAAAACAAGAATAAAATAAAAAAAATTTAAATAAATACAAAATTATTTCTAAGTAAATAATTATCTCAAATACAAAATAAATATATAAATTTAAAATTAAATGTAACTATTCACGACGCATGGATGTGTCAAAATGATGCACAACCATGTGCATCTGTTGTTTTGAATTATGTGCTTGCAACACAACCATATCAAAACTCCACAGAGCTATGTCTAGTCTTAGATACAACCACCTTGAGTTCATCTGCCTTAGGCACAACCATGCATGGGAAACGCACAACCCTATACGACTTCTATTGTAATATCTCGTATTTTTAAATATTTTAATATTGCATCGGGATATGCAGTGTTAATAATTTTTGTATATATATTACGACTTTTTACGAGTTGATATGCATTTAAAACCTATTTTAATTATTGTGTATTATTTACAGTACTTTACGTAAAATTTTCCCGGGATTTATATTTTCGGGGAAATTTTCACGTAAATAATTTATTATTAATTATTTTAAATATATTTTCGGACTTGCATGAAGTCATAGGTATTTTTAAATTACTAAACACCGTGTATGTGTGCAATATTTATTTAATTAGGGTTTAATATATATTATCCTAATATTATATTATTTATTTATTTATTTATTGTTATTTAATTATTTTTATTTATTATTAAATTATTAAAATTATTAAAATTATTTTTTTATTTTTTTATTTTATTTTTTTATTTTCTTTTTCTTTTTCTTTTTCCTTTTCTTTTCTTCTTCTCTTCCCCGCGCCCGACCACCCCCTCACCACCAACCACCGTCTGTCATGCCGATCCCCTACCGTCGGTGTGCCTCCCAGCTTGCCACCGTCGTCCCCAGCCGTTCCCCGCCGCCAGCAGCCTTCTTCTCCGGCGCCGGCAGCTCCTTTTCTTCTTTTGGTCGAAATTTCTTCTCCTCGCCGTCGACGACGATTTCGGCCACCATTTTCGACACCGCCGGTCTCTTTCTTCTCCTTGAGCTCCGGTGAGTGTGATTCTAGCTTTGGTTTGAGCTTAAATGGTCTAGAATTGCTTAGGTTTCGAATTTTCCAATTCGGTCACATTAGGATTTTTGATTTTTTTGAGCTTCGAATTGATTTATTCATGGAAACTCCCTTCACAAATGTTGATCCTAGTAACTTAATCTACATCTATGAATTTTTGTGGAATTTTTGGAGATTTTTTGGATTTTTGGGTATTTTTGAATATTTTAATATTATTTTCTAATTTTTGGAAATTAATTATTTAAATTATGAAATTGTGTTTTATGGTTAAATTAGGTGTTGAAATGAATTATAGGAATTTATTTGGAATTTGTATGAATTTCTATGTATTTATTTTGAATTATTAAAGTTTATGTAATTTTGGGAAATTAGGGTTAATTGTGTTTTAAATTGAAATTAATTGGTTAATTGAGTTTAATTATTGATATTATTGATAAATATGTTGAGAAAATTTATTTTGGATAATTGTATAATTTTTGGTGAATTTTTGAAGTAATTTTAGTATATTTATATATATAGGGGTATTTTGGTAATTTTACCCTAAATTGGCTAAAAATGTAATTTAATTGATTTTAATAGTTATTTAAGGTATAAAAATGATTTCTACAAATTATTTAGTATTTTTAACTAATTAAAACTATTTTTCGTAAATTATTTTCAATTATATATATAATATACGATTTTTCTAATAAAATGAGTTTTTATCGGTTTTTACAGTGTTTTAAGGTTAATTATGTAATTTCTATTTATAAGATGTATTTCTATGAGATAAGGGTATTTTTGATATTTTCATAATTATTCTGTGAATTGTGGACCCTGGTCGGTAGACTGTAGTTTGGAGTCCGACCGTGGGATTTTGATTGTGCTCTGTGTAGTTTTTCAAAGTGTGTTTCTTTGCAGGGTCGGCTTTACTCTTTTGAGTAGAGAGATGTCCATTTTACAGGGAGGTTCTGTCGAATTTTCGGTAGAATTCTTGTAAAACGTGATATCTGATCGAACCCTGATATCGATTCTATGTTTAATACTCTAGATCGAATTCTAGGATTTCTGTTAGGTTTATTCTAATGTCTGTCATTATTTGCTTGTTTAGTTGCGCCGAGACCGAGGGCTAGTGATCCAGGCCCGTCGGACCCGTCTCGTGGAGCGCATTAGGGTGAGTTACTATTTTATATATATGTGTTTTAGGGTGCATGTTTTAGAAAAGTATGCTTTATTTTAATAAAATATGCATGTTTTATAACTAAATTATTCTTAAAATGCGTTTATGTATATTTTGGTATATTTTAGTTTATTTTGTAATTGTATTGGATTTATTCGACGTATATATACTTGAAATATACCTGGTTTACTTTTGGTATATTTCTAGTATATATATGGTTTATGTTGTTATTTTATTGAAATTCATACATCATTTATTTTTATGAATGTATGTTTTATTATTTATTAATGAAGGATATCAATAGAACGTGCTACCTAGTGGGTAGCACTAGGACCGAGTATGTACCGATACGCTTATAGCAAGTAGGCTATATTACTAACCATTTGTGGATATTGATTGATTATGATTATTTGATGTGTGAGATGTGATTTGGGTGTGATTGCTGGAGCTCGGTTGACCAAGTGTCTCGGGGCCAATCACACTGGCAGTTAGACTGCTGGAGCTCGATTGACTTAGTGTCTCGGGGCCAGTCTACTTTCCAAATGGATTAAGTGGATATATTTTGGAATAAGTGAGCCTGTATGGCTAGAGTGTTGTCTAACACTATTTTCGAGATTGCGATATTCTAGGGTTCTATGTGATCCTTCATAAAAGATGATTTTCAATAAAAATATATAAAATGATTTTATTGCATCTGTGTGTATTTGCCTGTATATATACATATTAGATATACACTGTTGATTGTATGCATTGTCATTTAGTATGCATGTATATATATTATAGTAATTCACTCAATGAGGTCTGACTCCCCTCCGTTGACTATTTTTCAGGAGAGTCAACATCTTCAGACCTCAGTAACAGGCCTATACGCCAGATTTCTTCCGCCTCGGCTTCTTTGTGTAAACTGCTTACTTGAGTCTTATTTTTATAATCTAGACACTGCAGTAGTTGTAAATTAAATTATGGGATTTTATGTATTTTATTTATGTGAGATAGTGTATTATATTTGAAACTGGATTTATATTAAAAGATTTATATATATATAAGATGATATTTGATTTAAATCCAGTTGGTGAAATTGTTATTATGATATTTATGATTTTTATTTCCGCTGCATTATATATTATTGTTTATACTATTGCATGTTTATTTTATTTTTAGGCTTGCTACGGGTTCCGGATTCGAAAGAATTCCCATTTCCTAGCGCCGGTCATGGCCCCTGTTTAGAGGTCGTGACATCCATGCACCCATAAATACCCCACATTAGTCACCTCCACTTGTAGAAAACTCATCCTCGAGTTTATGTTTGAAAATTGGAGTCATCCATGCTAAAGAAATAGATACTTTGAATACTTTAATGCCTTTGAGAAATGACTCGAAACAAATACTTTAATTCGATTTTTTGTGATACCAATAATTTATAGAATTGGATTAATTATAACGTAATCAAATTTTGTGACTCCAAGGAAATCAACATATTGTAGCTCATCAAAAAGACCTTGAGATTTTTGGATTAATGTTGCATTATAAGCTTCTTAATTTTCTAACAAACTTTCGTCACATTTGAGATTTCATCCTCACCATTAATCTCTTTTTCAACCCCATTATCAATTTCTTCTTTAATATCCACATCATTTTCTTTTTTAATTTCCTGATCTCTTAAAATTATCTTATTCTCTTCCACCTCTTCTTCCCAAAGTTGAATTGCAACCAAGCATAAATTAGCTTTTTTCTCTAAAGTATCTTCATCATAATTCACTATTGGCCTTCTTTGATTTTAATTGTTAGGAATGAGATTAATGATGAGTTCAATAATGTTAACTTCTCTACCTTGTTAAAAATCATCATTACTACACCATATAACCCTTAATAATGCTTGAATTAAGTTTTGAATTGACCCAAATTGTTAAAGAATAAAATTCAGAGAAAAAGAGAGAAAATTCAAGGGAAATATTTTTTCATAATATTCAAAGAAGGGTTACACCCCTTATATATACACATACGAATCCTAATCACAACCTAATTAGGAATATAATAACATCCTAAATAGAATAAAACTTTATTCCTAATTGTATACAAATATTTACTTCCTAATATATACAATAAAAAATATTAACTTCCTCAATACTCCCCCTCAAGTTGGTGAATGTATGTCAATCATTCCCAACTTGTCAAGTGAGTTGTAGAATATTTTTCCAAATACAGCCTTTGTAAGGATGTCAGCTAGTTGAGTCTGAGAAGAAACATATGGAAGATCAATTGTTCCTTAGTTTAGATGATCTTTTATGAAATGTTTGTCAACCTCTACATGCTTAGTCTGATCATGTTAACTAGATTGTTGGCAATTGCTATGGCTGCCTTTTTATCACAATATAACAACATAGGCTTCGGATGTTTTAATTCCAGATCCTGAATAATTCGCCTTATCCAAAGCAACTCATATACTCCATAAGCCATTCCTCTAAACTCAGCTTCAACACTTGACCTTGCTACAACTTTCTATTTCTTGCTTCTCCAAGTGACTAAATTATTTCCAACAAATGTAAAGTACCCGAATGTTGATTTTTGATCAGTTTGATATCCAGCCCAATCAGCATCAGTATAGCTAATAATTTTATAATCCTTATTCCTCCCAAAGAATAACCCTTTACTGGAGAAGACTTTAGATATTTTAATACTCGGTATACTGCATCCATTTATTCTTTACTCAAAGAATGCATGAACTAATTTACCACACTTACTGCTTAAGTAATGTCTGGCCGAGTATGAGATAAGTAAATCAAATTTCCCACCAACCTTTGATACCGATCTTTATTAGTTAGAACTTTATCTCCTAGGACTGAAAGTCCATGGTTGACTTTAATTGGAGTCTCAACTAGCTTACAATCAAGCATGCCTGTCTCTATCAGTAGGTCCATTACCTACTTTCGTTTGTAGAGGGAAATTCCTTGAACTGATCTTGCAACTTCAATTCCTAAAAAATACTTCAAGTTACCCAAATCCTTAAGTTCAAACTCGAATGCTAACTATCTTTGCAAGATTGTTGTCCCACTTGGATCATTTCCAATGACCACCATATCATCAACATATACAATCAGCGCGGTGACTTTACCTAACTTCTATTTGATGAATAGTGTGTGATCGACATCACTTTGCTTATATCCAAGCTTCCTCATGAAAGTTGAGAGTCATCCAAACCATGCTCGAGGTGATTGTTTAAGTCCATACAATGCCCTTTTTAATTTGCATACTCGGTCATTACATTTAGTTCCGGGTGGTGGATCCATATATACTTTTTCATCTATGGTTCCATTAAAAAATGCATTCTTTACATCAAATTGTCGCAGCGGCCAGTCCAGGTTAGCAACTAAGGAAATAAGGACTAGGATGGTGTTCATTTTTACTACTGGGGCAAATGTATCTTCATAGTCAATTCCATACTTCTAAGTATACCCCTTTGCTACCAATCGAGCTTTATACCGATTTATGCTTCCATCTGAATTGAGTTTGACAGTGAATATCCACCTACATCCCATCGTTTTCTTTCCTTTCAGAAGAGGAACAAGATACCATGTCTAGTTCTTCTGTAATGTCTCCATTTCATCATTCATAGCTTTCTTTCAATTTGGATCATCTAAAGATTCCTGCACACTACTAAGAATAGATACAGTAGATAATTGATTTATAGTAAGTGCATGTGAGTTAGACAAATGGTTGGTTGATATGAAGTTGTTGATAGGGTATTTAGCTTTGGTATGAAGGTTCGGATCATATTATTTTTTCTGAACCCCTCTATTGATTCTAGAAGGATAACGAGGCTCAGTATTTGGAGTTACTAAAGGAGACAAGTTTACTTTATTGTGCACATCCGTATTCGGAGTTTCTTCAGCTTCTAATGTGGGTTGGGAAGATGTACTATCTTGATTACTCAGATTTTCTTATATGACCTGTCTGGGTGAGATGTTCGTACTTGAAACATCAAATGTATATCTGAGTAAGATGCTCGGACTTGGAACATCAGATGTCTGTGAGATGCTCAGAACATTTAGGAGACTCAGACTCAAAACACTCAGAATGCTATCTTCAACATTCGGACCACTCATAATGCTATCTTTAAATTCAAAGAGGTTTGGATTTTTCTCCCCTTGAAGAGAGCACTCAGAGTGGGAGAAGAAAGGAAAATTTTCATGAAATCGAACATCCTAAGTGACATACATCTTATTTTGCATTCGGATTATAACACCGATATCCTTTTTGTAGATCTGCATAGCCAATAAAGATATGACGGATAGCTTGAGGGTCTAATTTTTTGAGTGTTTGATGAACATATGTCGAGCATCCAAAAACTTGAGGCTCGAGATTATTGAGGGGTGGAGAGATGAAAAGTTCTTGAAGTTTCTGAAAAAGGGTTTTAAAATCAAGTACTCTTGATGGTGTCCAATTTATGAGGTACGTAGCAGATCGAACAGCCTCTCCCTAGTATTCTCGAGGAACATTTATGTTAAATAATGATGCTCGGACAACTTCTAATAACTGTCTGTTCTTTCGTTCGACTATACCATTCTATTGAGGGGTGCTGGCACATGATGTTTGGTGGTAAATGTCCTTCTTGTGGCAGAAATCATTTAGAATTGAGTTAACATACTCCCTACCATTGTCAGACTGCAAGACTAAGATTTTACTCTAGT
Source organism: Mallotus nudiflorus (assembly GCA_947683625.1). Lineage (NCBI taxonomy): Eukaryota > Viridiplantae > Streptophyta > Magnoliopsida > Malpighiales > Euphorbiaceae > Mallotus > Mallotus nudiflorus. The sequence continues at coordinate 364,540 of CANTUR010000500.1, forward strand.
ATTGTGTAGCCACCATTTTGTACAAGTTCTGGAACTTGGAGAACACATCTTCTTTATTTGAAAGTAGTGATACCTAGGTCATCCGGGTACATTCATCAATAAATATTACAAAATATCGAGCACCAGATATAGTAGGAATCTAAGCAGATCCTTATACATCATAATGGATGGTCATAAATGGAATTGAATTTTTATTATAACTTGGTACATAAGAAATTCAGTGGCCTTTTGCCAATTCACAAATATCATACTTGAATTCCGAGTCTGTGTTATTAAAAAATAACTCTGGTTTTATTTGTCTAAGATAATGAAATGAAAGATGACCAAGACGACGATGCCACAACTTGGTCTTTACTCAAGCAACTTCTACCAACCCTATTAACTTGACTTGACTTCTAACTTGGATCCTCATGTAACTCAAGATAGTACAACTTTCCACGTTTAACACCAGAGCTAAGAATCTGGTGCGTTGCAATATCTTAAAATACACAATAATTAGGCTAAAATTTGACAATGCAATTCAAGGTTTCAATGATTTGGCCAACATATAGTAGATTATAAGAAAGAGATGGAACAGCAAGAATAATATCTACATTAAGAGAGTCGGAGTTAGATACTGATCGTTCATGAGTGATCGATGTTATTTCTTCATTAGTAGTCAGAATATTTTATTGGGTTGATGGGCGGATGGATGTAAGATGGTGAGTGGAGTTTGTCATATGATCAGTAGCACCTGTATCAATAATCCATGTATTATTTCGAGTAAGATTTGTTATACCTGATGTTGCATCAAGATTACCACTTGGTTTAGTACCACTAGAGGTGACAATTGCAGCCTTTTCGAGCTTCTTGTGAGGCTTTCTATTGAAGTCCCACCATTTTGGATATCCTATAATTTCATAGCATCGTTCCTTGGAGTGTCCAACTTTGCCATAATGAGTATAGGTGTATGTGATGGACTTACTCGATATTTTCCCTTTGAACTGGGGATGAGTTTGAGTTACTACAAGTATAGAATGGTCCGACAGTATCTTTGGCTCTTCCATCGTATATGGCTGGTTGTGATCCCTTCGTATATATGCATAACTAGACTCGAGATCAAGAGGTGGATCCTTTCGGAGTATTTTACTCCGAGCATTATTAAATTCCGAATCAAGCCTGCTAGGAAAATATATGTTCGAAGTCGGGTAATATGTTTATAGAGTGATACTACTCCATTAATATCCTCCCCTTGTGCGCTCGTTCAGGCATCGATTTCCTGAAATATTCCAATTAGTTCATTATAGTATGCAGGTAATGGCTTACCATTCTAACGTGTTGTGAATGATTTTTGGTTCAATTCAAATAACTAAGTTTCGTTAGATCCATCATAGAAGGTTTTTAAGGCAACATCCTATATCTCCTTTGCTGTTGGAAGACAGATGAATCTCTGCATCAATATCAGACTCATAGAGTCAATCAACCAACTTTTTACTCGATTATTATTAAGGAGCCAAGTTTCCAATGCTTTGTCTCCTGTTGGTGGCTTTGACGTAGTGCCATTAAGAAAGCCAGATTTATTTATGGCTCCAATTTACATCTCCATGATTTGTGACCATAAAGTATAGTTCGTATCATCAAGAATAATTCCTGTGGAAAAGGGAGAATTATCTTGAAGGGTTTGAGTAAAATTGGGTGTTCCATGAGATACGATGGATGTGTTTTCATTGGTCATGATTTTGAAGATTCAAAGAATTCAAAGGAAAAAAATACGATTTCAAGAATTCAATAAAAAATTCAATTTGAATAGGTATGCTATGATACCATAAATAATAAAATTCAGAGAAAAAAGAGAAAATTCAAGGGAAATATTTTTCTATAATATTTAAAGAAGGGTTACACCCCTTATATATAGACATAGGAATCCTAATAACAACCTAATTAGGAATAGAATAATATTCTAAATAGAATAAAACTTTATTCATAATTGTATACAAATATTTACTTCCTAATATATACAATAAAAAATATTTACTTCCTCAACAATTGTCATGTCATATTTTGGGTTAATCTTCACTACTCTTCAATTTTTTTTCCAAAGAGCCTACAAACCCTAATCATTGCCTTGAGATTGGTTACCACCACTACTATCCATGTAAGCCTATCTTATAATCCCTAATCACCATCTTGCGATTGGTTGCCACCACTACTACCAATGTAAGCCCACCTGTCGTAGCATGTAGCGTGAATTAATCAAAACATGTTTGATGAATGAAGAAAATAACCCTAAATTACATATTTATAGGAAATACAAGCCACCAACCTTAAATAAAATTCTAACTAAAATAGAAAATTAAAATAATTGTAAAATAAAAATTCTAGATAAATACAAAATTATCCCTAATTAAATAATGATCTTAAATAACAAAATAAATGAAAAATATACCTCAGAATTAGGTTCTAATTGAATTTAAATCTATTAAAAGATATAAAACTGAATTCGAAATTCCAACTATTCAAATACAATGTTAGAATTACCACTAATGCAGTTAGAACTACAAGAAATGCCACCATTTTTTTCTCTACAAATTTTTGTTTTTCATCCTCTAGGTAGCACAGTAGCTAATATATAAAATGATGTCATGTTGTGCTAATTACATCCATACCCTTCTTCCTTTACACTAGTTCCTTATACCATGTCCAAATTTGAAATTTCTCTAAGAAGAGTAAAAGCCCATGCTTTTCTAGAAAACTACAATTTGCCCATCGGTTCCACCTATTTTGAAAATACCGCACCCCCTCCCCACTTCCTTCCAAATGGTGTCATCTCCCCTGATCTTTTTGTCATACATAGCCCAGCCTTAATCCTTTGGTCTCTCTTATTTTTGCTAACCACTCAACCCTAGCTGCCCCTCCACCCCCCTTCTATCTTTCCCCCGCTCTCACGCTCACTCTTAATCCTTAGCTGTCGCTGACCGCTTCCCTTCTATTTGTCCTTTCTCTAGCCCTTACTCTATGTATTACTCTATTTTCCTTTATTTGCAACTATATTTGTTGCATCCCAGGATGAAGAAAACAATCCTTGCTCGTCCATTCAACTGTGCTTTTTTTATCAATAGAGTGCACATGGATGGTCTTATATCTTCTAATGGATTGTTCATGTGTGTTTTCAAGAACACCTTCAGCAATTCTTTAGCATTTGTCTAATTGAATCATTCTCTTTTCCTAAGTTTAAAAAATTTTGCTTTGTTTCTACTGCTAATTCTTGTGGAGTGTTGTTTCTGGTTTTGCTTCTTTTGTCTAGTAAGCATCTGTTTCGGTTATGTCTATTCATGTAGTTTTGAAAATTGAAAAAATGCCATATAGATTTTTAAGAGAAAAAAAGGAAGCCACTCAATAATTGATTTCCCGTATTCTTATATTTTCAAAGTCCTACTTCTTGTAATGCTCATGAGTTTTGTTGGTTTTGCCTTTTTCTTTATGTAGTAAGCGTATGTTTTTAATAGTGCTTAGACATACAGTCTTATTTATTTATTTATTTTTTATTAATTCCTTCACTTATCATCCATGCAAAAAATAAAAAATAAAAAAGATGATTTCCATATTGTCTAGATTTTCAGTACATGATTTAGATGAATATCATTCATAAGCCAAATTTGTTATTTAGGAGGTAAGATAATGCATGTGTGCATGTACTATTGATGCATTCCTTGGTAACTTTTTGCTAAACATTTTTCCCCATGAAAAAAAATGCAAAAGACAGCCTCTTGTAGTTACATGAATTCTTTAATGTGTTAGATGGATATCATTTTATTGGCTGAATTTGTTATTTAGGAGGCATGATGTTACATATACGCATATATTGTTGATTTATTTACTGGTAACTTCATGGTGCCACCTATTTTTGGAGTAAAAAAAGAATAAAGAAATGGAGTTCTATAGGCACATGCATTCATTTTTGCAACTTCTTACCATTTTGTTGCTTTCGGGCTTTTCTCCTCACCTTTAGCTATCATGTTTAAAGTGTTAGATGGATATCAATTCAGATTAGGATTCACCATGTGTTGCTTGATTTTTATATAGAAGTTTATGCAAAATCGTCTTCTTTATTTATCATTTATGTTATTTAACAACTTGTTCATATTTTGTTGGACTGCTTTAGTTTTGTAGGAAAACTATTTTTTGACCTGATGATTCCATTTGTTATAGTTGTTGATTAATCATAGTTGGGTTCATCATTGTGCAGTTGTTAGTTTTATAGGCTAATTGTACTAGTCATTTTTTCCCCTTTAACATTTGTTTCTGACTTGCAATATCTTGCATTCATACTAATGACATATGATATTTGTTGTCTCTGTAGCAATTCATATTTGTAGTTGATTCTTATATTTTTAACACATTTATGTTGCAATAACCCAAAATTATTTAGATAAGTATATATAAGTTACTGTTGTTGTGGGGTTATTGATGGGTTGCGGAGTGTTTGTTAGATCACTGAATGGTGTTAAGTCATATAGTTATTGGCAGTTTTTTAGTCTTCAGGAGATTAACTTATTTAATTGCTGACAATTATCTAGACTTCAAAGTGGAAGGACCAAGCAAATTTTTTTTGGTAATTTTCCATCTTTGTATAAGCTAGCAACCGTGGAAAATTTCATTTAAGTCCTTAAACTCTCCCAGTTGACATTGTAGCACTGTCTGTAATATCCTGAGTTTTTAAATATTTTTATACTGTATCGGGATATGCAGTGTTAATAATTTTTGCATATATTTATGATATTTTAAGAGTTGTTATTTGTTTAAAGCTAATTTTAATTATTTTATATTATTTTAAGTACTTTACGTAAAATTTTTCTGGGAATTGTATTTTCAGAGAAATTGACACGTAAATAATTTAATATTAATTATTTTGACTAGTTTTACGAATTTGCATGAACTCATACATAATTTTTAAGTGCTAAATAAAATGTATATATGTGTATTTATTTAATTAATTAGAGCTTAATTAATTTCCTTAATTTTATTATTTAATTTTTTTGTATTAATTAATTAATTTTAAGTGTATAAATTATTAAATATATTAAAATATGTGTGTGGTGTATATTTAATGTGTGTGAGATTTTATATTATTATAATATATAGTGTGAATATATATATATATACATATATACATAATTTTTTTATCAAAAACCAAAAGTTCCCTTTATTTATAGAATTGCCACTCTTCTTCTCCAAATGTCTGACACCATTTTCTTCCATTTCCAGCCATTTTCAAGCTGGTTTTCTTGCCATCACTATGCCCCTGATCCTTCCTCCTCCACCTCTAGCCATTTCCACCACCTAAAGCTCCCTTTTCCGGTGTGTTTTGACCGGAAAATTAAGTAGATGCCGAATTTTATCTCAACTCCGATCAAGCCATTTCCGGTGACCATTTTCGACACCGTTGGTCTCTATCTTCTCCTTGAGCTCTGGTGAGTGTGATTCCAAACTTTGTTTCACTTGATTTGGTCTAGAATTGCTTAGGTTTCAATTTCTTCATTTCAGCCATTTTTGGTTTCAAATTTTTTTAGCTTCAATTTGATTGATTCATGAAAACTTCCTTCAAAAAATTTGTTCCTGGAAGCTTAATCTACATGCTGTAATTTTTGTAGAATTTTTGGAATTTATTTTAATTTTTGTGAATTTTTGATTATTTTATTAATATTTTCTAATTTTCGAAAATTAATTAATTAAATTATGAAATTGTGTTTTATGGTGATTATAGGAGTTGAAATGAATTATATAAATTTATTTGTAATTTTTTTGAATTTTTATATATTTATTTAGAATTTATTAAGTTTATGTAATTTTGAAAAATAGGGTTAATTATGTGTTTAATTGAAATAAATTGGTTAATTGAGTATATTATGGAAATATATGTTGAGAAGATTAATTTTGAGTAATTATATTATTTTTGGTGAATTTTTGGATTTATTTTAGTAAATTTATATATATATATAGGGGTATTTTGGTAATTTTACACTAAATTGGCTAAAAATGTAATTAAATTGGTTTTAATAGTTATTTAGGGTATAAAAATGATTTCTACAAATTATTTAGTATTTTTAACTAATTAAAACTATTTTTCGTAAATTATTTTCAAATTATATATATAATATACAATTTTTCTAAATAAATGAGTTTTTATCGGTTCTTAACGTGTTTTAGGGTTAATTACGTAATTTGGATTTATAAAATGTATTTTTATTATATAAGGACATTTTCAATATTTTGTAATTATTCTGTGAATTGTGAACCTCGGTCGGTGAATTGTAGTTTGAAGTCCGATCGAGAGATTGTGGTTGTGAATTTGGTGTTATTCCAAAGTGTGTTTTCTTTGTAGGACCAGCTCTACTCTTTGAGTAGAGAGATGTCCGTTTTACAGGGGAGGTTCTGTCTGATTTTCGATAAAATTCTCATAAAACGTGATGTTTAGTCAAATCCTTATTCTAATTCTGTGTCTAAAATTCTAGATCGAGTTTTTAAAATTTTTGTTAAATTCATTCTGATTTCATATTGTCATTTGTTTGTCTAGCTGTGCTGAGACCGAGGCCTAACGGATCAGGCCCGTCGAGTTTGTCTCGTGGAGCGCTAACATGTGAGTTATTATACTATATATATATGCATTGCATATAGGATGCATGATTTAGGATTTTTATTTTCATTATATGTTTAAACAGTAATTTAATTATAATATGATTTGATATATTTTTGGTTTATTTTTAGTAAATCTTGATATATAAATGTTTGTATATTTTCTATATACATTTAATATATCATTGGTATATTTAGAGTTTATTTTTGATATATGTATGTTAGATATTTAGGTTTATGTTTGTTATAATTTAATATTTATACATGATTTAAATGTGCATTGAACCATAATTATTTTATTAAATGATTAGTATAATTTATGTTTATTTTTAAATAATTGCATGCTATATTATAAATCTACACTTAAATTATTTTTAAGTTTATTTTTGGTATATTTTGATTTATTTCCAAATAAATACATGTTTTATTATTAAATTAAACCTAACACACTAATGGTATATTTAGGGTTTATTTTTGATATATGCATGCTAGATAATTAGGTTTATTTTTAGTATATTTGTGAATATATGTTAAACCTAAACACATATTTAAATGAATAGTTATATATAAATGTTTTATTAAATGATTTGTGTACTTAGGGTATATCTTTTGTATATTTAAGTATATTTTTAAGAAAATGCATGTTATATTATTGTTACTCATTTAAATTGTTTTTTTACCATATTAATGATTTATCTTTAGTTTATTTCATATTTTATTTGACATATATATACTCGAAATATACTGGCTATATTTTAGGTATATTTTTGGTATATATATACGGTTGATTTTATTATTATGAATATCATTCCACATTAATTATTTTCAGAATAAATGATTTATTCTAAGTGAAGGATATCAATAGAACGTGCTTCCTGGTGGGCAACACTAGGGCCGTGTACGTACCGGTGCGAAAGAATAGGGTTGAGTGAGAGTTAATTTTGGGTGATTATAATTGATTTACTTGATTTGACTAAGATTAATGGTATGTTAGATAGTGTGGTTGCGGGGCCAATCACACTGACAGTCAGACTGTTGGAGCTCGGTTGACTTAGTGTCTCGGGGCTAGTCTACTATCCATAAGTGGATTGAATGATCTATTGGGTTAATTGAGATGTGAGGTGATAGATAGTGTGATTGCTGGAGCTTGGTTGACCAAGAGTCTCAGGGCCAATTACACTGACAGTCAGACTGCTGGAGCTCAGTCGACTTAGTGTCTCGGGGCTAGTCTGCTGTCCAGATTGGAATAAGTGTTCTATTTGGAATCAAGTGAGCTTGTATGACTAGAGTGATGATGGGATTGTTTGAGGTTGCTATTATTAGGGTTCTATGGATCCTTCATGAATTAAAATAAACGTTTTCTACATTTAGTATATTTATAAAGGCAAAGTTTGGCATTCGTGTGAAATGTGTGTATATATATACATATATATATATATATATATATATATATATATAGTATAATAATTCACTCAGTGAGGTCTGACCCCCCTTAATTATTTTTTTCAGGAGATCTTATGTCGTCAGACCTTAGTTGTAAAGTTCCTCGCCGATATTCTTCAGTCTCGGCTATTTTATGTAAATGTATATTTTGAACTCTGATTTATATTCTAGAAACTGCAGTAGTTGTGTTATTGTATTTGAGGAGCATTATTTTGTTTGGATATTAAATACTCTGAGAATTTGTATTTGAACATTGTACAAATATATATTCATTTATGAAAGGATTTGGAGTATTTATTTTATATATTGATTCAGAAAAATTTTAATTCTGTCGTACTTTTATTTGTTTATTGCATAATTTTATTTTCTAAGGCTTGCTACGGGTTCCGGATTTGAAAGAATTCTTGTTCCCTAGCGCCGGTCATGACTCCTAGTTTGGGTCGTGACACTATCATCTTCTTCCTCTCTGATCATTGGCCAAATGACCTCCGTTTGCTATGAAATTTGAACTATAAACACTTCTCAACGCCCTCTACTTCTTAGTAAATTTTATTTTATGAAAATTAATCCGGTTTTGATTAGTTAAACCTTTAAAAATTTGGCCATTCACTTCCAATGGTAGATCTCCATTTTTGGCTGCAACCACTGCTTTTGAATTCATCTCACTATTAGGAGTCTATAAAGACCAATCATGCGATCGGTTGTTGTTGTTTGATACCTCATCGGAGCTTTATTGGTAAATTTCCATTTTTAGCTTGATTTATTAATCTGATTGGTGATTTGGGTGTTTGAGTGTGTATTTAGCTTCCTTTTGTGTTGTGGTCTTTTGGATATGTCCGTTTTGTGTACAATACATTTTTTGGTGCGAAAATCTAGTGAATCCTAACCGAATTCAGATGAGGAATAGTGACAAACTTGGAAAATTGTGATTTTATTTTTAATAAATAGTATAAATTATAAGAATTAATTTTTGTAACTAGAGCTAGGTCTGATTCCTCACGGATTTTAAGATAAAAATTCCAGAAGTGTTTTAGTGGAAATTTCTCAATTTCCATTTTAATTATTTTAACTCATCAAAATAAATTCCATTAGCCTCAAATGTCCTATTTGAGATATTTCTAAGTCCATTTTATCAATTCATTGATTTTAATAATTTTGCTAGAAATATAGGAAATCATTATGAATTTATTTGTTATATATAAGCATATTTCATATAAATATTATTTATTATAGAGAGTTTCTGAGCGAGAGTCGTAGCATTTAGTTAGTCGAGGACACATCGGCTGACACGCTTCACCTGTGAGTTAATTTTATAAAATGTTTGTTGAGAATTTTCGTGAGATACATATGTTATTAAAGTTGCATTTAAATATTAAAATACGAATACAAATAATATTATGAGCATGGTTTATTGATTACATTGTTGCTAAGGATTTTGAGAAGATGCTTTAGCTTACTTTTATTTCATTTTATTTTAATTGTATATGATAAATTTGTTTTGGAGAAAATGGTAGAATGTGCAACCTGGTGGGTATCACTAGGACTGTGTGTACACCAGTGATGATTTATGAGCTGGCTATTTATTGATAGTGAGTCCTAATTGAGTGAGACTGTCTAGGCAGGTTTATGGTTGAACCATGGTTGAGTATGACTCTCTGGGTAGGTATATGTTTACTAGTTGGACCCTAGTCGAACTTGCTCTCTCGGTGCTAGTAAATACTTGATGTAAGCGATCAACTGTGGTTGGACCCTAATTGAGTTTGTTCTCTAGGACTCGTAATCATTTGGATTTAGGAGAGCCGAAAGCTATTAGAATTGAGTTTTAGGGGTTCTACCATAATTTTCCATTAAAGGTTTCATTTATTATAAAATGTTAATTTTGTATGAATTTAAAGGGATTTATATATTCAGGAAAAAAATTTATAAAAATGATTTTGGTAAAACTAAAGGGTTTTTGAATAGTTATTTGTTTAATGAATTTAGTAGTTTTAAATAAATATTTTAAAACCAACATGCATTTTATATTATTAGTTCACACAGTAAGGTATAATTCCTCTCAATTTCATTTTTCTAGGATCTTATAGATATATTGATATTCCCCTTTATATGTGCTGGACTTGTTCCTCCTCAGCTATTTTATGTTGGTCATGTTGACGTTGTTGTCTTATATTTGAACTCTAGACACTATAGTAGTAGTAGTTTGGATATTGAATAATATGTATTTGTGATTTAATTGGGTTATTATGGATATATGTATTATTTATGATGCGGTTACAATGAACATGAATTTGGTGTTGATTTTTATGTTGTAGTGAAGTTATGGTTATTAAAAAATATTTTTAGGAGTGTTATTTACATTTTACAGGTTTTGGTTTGTTCCCGGTATAGAGGAAATTTTGTCGAATTTTTGTTAAAATTTTAAAGTGGTTCATTTTATTGTGATAATACTTTTAGGTTTATTATGAGGTTTTTAAAGTTTCATGCTTTTCCATTTTCTAGTGTCGGTCTCTTGCTCATGAGGTTTAGGTTATGACATATGTATTGTTAGGTTATACATATATTTTGCTCTTGATATATTAGTTTCTGCTTCTGTTTTTTATGTGTTGCTTTCAATCTATGACTTTAAATAGATTTGTTCTTCCTATTTGCCATTTTATGATTATTGTCATTACTTTAACTATTAATTATTCTTAATTGAATTGATCAACCTCAACTAATAGGAAAAAAAACTTTTCTAAACCTTTAATTTTGTCTATCTATTGCAAGATAACCTTTACATGAGTTTTGGAAAAGGGCCCATGCAAATGAACTATGAAAAAGGACCTATTTGAAAGAAAGACTTAACTTCATTGGCTTCCATATTGCTCTAGCCCATTATGTTATTCTACTTTTTCTCTAGCCTTTATCTGTTTTTCTTTGCTTTTTTGTCCTAGTGCTTATTCAATTTTTTTAAGCGTTGAAATGTATTTTTTTTTTGTTATTTTTTAATTTCGGTGGAAAAACTTACAGATATCTTGCATGTAGCCTCCATGAAACTTCCTCTAAAAGTTTTGCATTTAGCATGTCCATAAAAGTTTTCCTAATAAATCTTAATGGAACCTGCCATAAATATTAACCACAAATAATATCTCATTTGTATTTAATGCTTCCTTAAACTGTTCTCTTTAGCTTAGAGATTAAAATAAATGATATTACCATATCTAAATGAGATTCAATTAGGATTTGCTCTCAAATTCTCATTAAATGCATCTATGCACCTCTTATATTCCCTATTACTTCTACTCCCTTACTTGATTAAGTGTCAATAAATAGTATATGTGCATAATTATTTTTACTGTTATATATGGTGACCCCTTCTGTCATGACCTGAACCTGAGGGCACGTGACTCGCTTGAACTGAGCTGTCGCTTGAACTGACAACTCCACAATCATTATCCTCTGATAATCCGTGTGTCCCGTCCTAGTATGTGCCTCAATCGCATTAATAAAGTCTAAGGCATCACCCGTACCGTCAAAAGAAACTTTACCGATCAAAGAGTAAAAAAGTGCTGCCTCAGTATCTGACATCCCCTGGTTCCTCTGCTGAAGCATCTGCTATACAAGGGGCATCGCCTGATTCAATGCTACTAGACCCTGATTAATCCATGCTAGTCCAGTTGCAAAGGCTGTGGGATCTACGACTGGGGCTTCAGGCTCGACTGGCTGCTGCTCAGGAATCTCAGCTGCAGCTACCCTGGCTCGATCTCTACCTCTACATCTGCCCCTACGACGTGGAGCAGGAAGGGGAGCCTCATCGTGCACAGACTGCTCATCAAGTCTAAGGGTCGGATCAACATCGGGGTCGGTACGCACACGCCTCATACTGAAAAAAAAGATAAGGGAAATTGAATTCAAAACAGGGTAATAATATTTAATGCAACGCGGAATTAGAAACAAGAACATCTCAAAGACAATTATCAATCCTAAAACTATAGTAGTTGCACAGAAAGATAGACATGGACAATTAATCGAACTTATGCTCTGATACCAACTTTGTCATGACCCAAACTCGAGGGCACGTGACCGGCACTAGGGAATGGGTAGGCATAAGGCCCCCGAAACCCGTAGTAAGCCTAAAAGAAAAGAAAAATAAAACCTTCCATTTTTTTAAACTTTAACTTATAACATAACATATTATCAAACTGGTTTTTCTCATAAATAACTAAATCAGATGCTTAAATAAAATATGCTTCCGCGTTACATATTACAAATCAAACTTAAATCCTTATACATAAGCGTGGTTCATACAAATAGATTACATAAACATACTTAAACCATACAATTCTTAGTAAATATACTACTGCATCATCCTAAAATAATACAACAGTACAGCTTACAATGACCTACATAAAATAGTCGGTGATGAAGAAATCCGGCATGGATGTAGTCTGAGGTTGAACTCCCAAGCTCTTGAAAAAAAATAAATTGAGGGGAATCAAACCTCACTGAGTAAGTCAATAAAAGAGCTATACGGTTTGAAAACCTTTTTGAAAACTATATAATTATAGTGAAAATAATTTATAATGTAAAGGTATAGCTTTTGAAAAATATCGATAGAACCTTAAACCCAAAAATCTAAATAGCCCACCGGGTCCACTTATTCCAATCAGACTGCCGGTCCCCGAGAGCAAAGGCATCAACCGAGGCACCAAGTTGTAGTCATCCACTTAATCCAAATATATGGCACTGGCGGTCCCCGAGAGCAAAGGCATCGACCGAGGCACCCATCCCAGTCCATTATCAACCTTACAATCACTGGCGGTCCTCGAGAGCAAAGGCTTCCACCGAGGCACCTGTCCCAGTTTAGCATTCACCAATCATATATATATATATCAGATCCATCTCTTAATCTCTACCATGTGCACATAGTCCTGGTGAAGTCCACCAAGTAACTCGTTCTACCAAAATTTCTCAAAATCGATTTTAAAAAATAAAAAGCGTTTAAATCTTAAATAACAGCCTTTAAATTAAATAAATCATATAATCAATATAATAAAGTATGAGTGCATGCATTCTTTAAATAAACACATGCACAGATCATTCTATTGACTTACAAGATGAATGCGAAGGCTGATGACCACGCGTTTGCCTCGATCTAATGGCTTCTGCTCCGATCTGCTCTAAAAGAAAAATAACAAATCGACTTTTAAAACATGACTATGGAATCGAAATCAACAATCAACAAAACAATGAAATTCCAGGCTGACTCGAGGAAAACCGGACAAAACTCGATAGACAGGATAGAACCTAACTAGCAGTAGAATTCATAACGAATATCACGTTTTACGAGAAAATCTATCAAAATTTCGATAGAGTCTCCTCTGTAAAACGGATATCTCTCTACCAAAGGTAGAGCTAGACCTGTATAAAAATGAACTTCTATTAACCATAGACATACACACTTGAGTCGGGCTCCCAAAACTACATTTAGCCCCGATCGAGATCTCAACTCAACGAAACATCAAGAATTAATAACATTATACCCAAACATACTAAATGTAACCTTATATTCAACTTCTATTACCAAAATAATGTATTATAAATATATATAATATTTGGAATTAATATTCAAAATTAACACTACTTAATTAAAAATATCAATTAATTTATAAAAATTGTCTAAACCTCTTAAATAATAATAAAACTAACTAAAATATATGTTTAACTATAATTAGCATAAAATTACATATTTACCCCTAAATACATAAATTATATAATGTATTATTAGCACTAAAAAAAAAATTCCGTAAAATTATTTAATCATCCAAAAATTATTTCCTCAAAATTAATCTTCCTAATATAATTAAAACATAAAATCAACCAATAATTTCTTCTAAAAATATAATTTAACCTAAAAATCACATTTGACATAAACTCAAAAATATTTATAAAAAATAGTATAAAAATCACAAAAATTATAATTTGAGTTCTAAAATTAATAACATTCACTAATAACTTCAATTATTAAAATTTCATAATTTTTAACAATAAATTTCTAAAATTAACATAAATACCAATTAAATACCTAAAATTTATATAAACCTCTAATTAACACCAAAATTCCTAAAACCTTAAAATCAACCCAAAACCTTACAAAATATAATTTTAATTACTCTAAATTCACTAATTAACCCAAAGAAAAATCCAATAATTCAACTAAAAATTAAATAAAATTATACAAAAATTCTGTAAATTAAGGAAAATTCAGAAAAAAATGCATAAAAATTATAATTAACATTAATCAAACTAATCACTACTTAAATCCAACTAACAACTAACTAGACCAACTAATTACCAAGAAAATTCACCTAAAATTCTGCATAACTAAAAAAAATCCACCATAAATCCATAAAAGAATCAAGACTAACATAATCATCAATAACAATTACAGCATGACCATGATCTACTGAAGCTTCAAGGAAATTGGGAAGAAAAGAAAAGAATGAGGGCTGTCACTCACCACACTGCTGGACATAATAAAGGGAGGGGAAGGAGACCTGCTGCCACCTAAAAATGGGGAGGATGGAGGCAGCACAGGCGAAGTAGAAAGCAATGACAAGCGGAGGGACGAAGCTAGCAGGAGGGGCTGTCGCGCGCACAAAGTGGGAGCTTGCTGTTTGGCGAGGAAGAAGAAGAAGAATAAGAACAGCAGCAGCAGAGAGCTCGGTGATGACTGCAAGTGAAGGTTCTCTGGTAGTGATGGAGATGGCGCGGTGAGGGGAGAGTCGGTGAGGATGGTGAGTGAGGGAGGAAGACAGGGAGGGGGCTGAGGTTTTCGGGGTTTTCTTTTAATCTATACCTATATATATATATATATATATATATATATAAACATATGTGTGTGTATTTATCCTTATTGTATATAATATATATATATATACACACTTGTATACATATGTGTATATATATATATATTTATGTATATGTATATACACATACCATTATAATAAAATTTTATTTATTATAAACCCTATATATATATATATATAAACATATGTGTGTGTATTTATCCTTATTGTATATAATATATACAATAAGCACACTTGTATACATATGTGTATATATATATATATTTATGTATATGTATATACACATACCATTATAATAAAATTTTATTTATTATAAACCCTATATATATATATATATATATATATATATATATATAATACATGTATTAGGGCTAAAAACAACAAGATTAATATAAAATAATTTATACTTACAAAATAGTCAAATAATAGTTATTATTATAGGAAATATAATTCACTAAAATAATAATTACATAACCCTAATATAATAATACAGTTAGCTAATTAAAAATTATTTAATATAATTTAAAAATTATTGTTAATAATGCAAATTCAATTATTACTTTATTTAAATAAAACGTAAGGTATTACACCTTCTCTGTTGCTTCCTATCCACCTACTATTTCTTTTACTCCTCCCTTGGCTACTGCAGTGTTTGATAAGCATAGTAGTTGTATTTAATGTTCTTTCTTTTATTTATTTTTTTTGAAAAAAATCATTTATTGGTCCATATGAACTTCTTTAATGCATAGATTATTAAATTTTGTCTATTTTTAATTTTTTTTTTATGTAACTAAACTAATTACTTGATATTACTGGCTTTTTTCAATACGTTATTTTCATTTCTTGAACCTGATTCTATGGTTGTTAGTTGTCTCTAGCCATTTCACTGACATCTAATGCTAGATTTGTAAATGTACTGTTATATATTATGTTCTTAGTTCTTTTTACATTTTTTGCATGTCCATTTGCATGCGTCACTTGTTGTGTGCTTCCCCACCCCATAAAGCAAAGCCAATAGACATGAATGTATATAACATGCCATTTAAATATAGTTGATTTCTTTTTCTCTTTGTAGTGTGCACAAGCATTTGTTATTTTTTTCTTTTTATAAAAAAGAAATTCGATCTTTGTCTGAATTTTTTTTCCTTTGTGGGCTTTGAAAGACAAGGCACCTTTGAATACCTACTTGCTTTTGTTTTCATTTTTTCTTAAAGAAAAACTAATCAGCATTATTTTTTACAAAAAATTTCTTAGCCATTGTTGATGAAGCACCTACCTTTCTTGGCATTTTTTTAACACCATAGAGCATTTTTATATTACCTTTTTTAGTGCTTATTTTATTTTTGTATCTAATTTTTCTCTTTCCTCCTATGGAGTCCTTTGTTTTGAGAAGTTTACTTTTGTTTCTTTCATTCGTCCATTTTTCATAAAATTGATTTTTTTTTTAAAAAATTGCTTTAGATGCTACTTATATATTAAAAAAAGCCCAATATTAAAAGGCACAAAAAGTATAAATAGGCCTACGTTTTTCTAATTTTTTTTTTAAATTAGACATTAGCTTCTCTTTGTATTTGTTCGGCTTCAAAAAAAAATGAAAATTAGCCCAAGCACATTTTGAATATTTAAAATGGGTTTGTGTGAGTCTTTCATAATATCACAAAAGTGGATAGAAAGTAACATACTTTGTTACCAGCTCAGGGTGACAACAGGGGCAAAAAATAAGTTCAAGATCCTTTTAACCTATATGAAATGAATCAAATAGGAATTTTTCTTCACCAAGAAGCTTTTATCACTGGGATCAGGAGATAAAATAGACATTGGTCTAAAAAGAATTAAAATGGAATAATATATTGAGTTTTTGTCAAAATTTGTAGAGACTTTACAAATACTAGAGCTTGAGCTTGAACTTTTATAGGTTCTAGAGCCCGATAACATATGGAAATAAAATCAAATGAAGACTTACATAAATAAGCTAAAGGAAACAATTTAAAAATTGAAGACTTAACTAATCTATAACAAGGAAACAATCATCATTAACGATTTCCTAATCCTGTAAAAGAAGTAAAATTTTTTTAATGCCTTGAATCAAGGACAGAGTTAGACTTTCCTTAACAAGCTTCCACCTATAATTATTACTATCAACACTTTGATTATCAAATGGGCTTCAGAGAGTGAGCTGGACCTAGTTGGAATTCTGAGTAGAGGCTGTAGACACCTAATTTTAGGATGATGAGTTATAGATGTGACAAAAGACTCCAATGATGACAATGTCGTGAATTGATCTTCAATATTTGAACTTTGAAACTTTAAGGGTTTAATTGCATTTTTTTCAAAGAAATGATTTAAAGTTTTCATGGACTAAACCGCAATGCTTTTTAAGGATCTAATTGCAAAACTTATATTCTTTCAAGGATCTATAATTAAAAGTGAAAAAAAAGTGATCGGAATTATGCTAATTCTGATTGGAATTAGGTAATCCCAATTGGAATTACATAATTCTGGTTGGAATTAGGCTCCTTCCATAAATTCTTAAATTTTTAGGATAAATCTCGAATTTTCTAGATAAATTGAGTCCTAATTGGTTTGAAATTCATCCTAAAATTATTTTGATAATGTTTTTAAGGAAATAGAATTCTTTTAGGAATCAATTTATAACTAGAATTTCAAGATGTATCCCTATATATAGGAGGGCTTTGCCTCTGGAAAATGGGAGGAGGGAAGGAAGACAAAAGAGGAAGAGCGAGAAAATAAAAAAATAAACGGAAGAAAAAAGGAGGAAAGAAAAAAAGAGAAAAAAAAGAGAGAAAATTTATTTTCCACAAAATTCCTTTTAAGATATTTGAAGAATTTTTAAAGAGAATATTAGAAGACCTATTAAGAAACAGTGATTTTACAAATTTGAGGAGCTCCCCATCACTTATAAGCATTATCATCATCTTCTTATTCTATTATATTCTCTTTATTTCTTTTTGATTTTATTGATTATTTCTATTATTTGAGTTATTATTATTATTTATTCACTAACTATAATTTTTATTTTTTTTATGGTGATTATGGAGGTAAACACATGATGATTATATTTGAGGAATCAAATCCATAAGAGGACCATGAAATGTCATGGATAAG
Organism: Mallotus nudiflorus; assembly: GCA_947683625.1. Taxonomy (NCBI): domain Eukaryota; kingdom Viridiplantae; phylum Streptophyta; class Magnoliopsida; order Malpighiales; family Euphorbiaceae; genus Mallotus; species Mallotus nudiflorus. The sequence goes on from CANTUR010000500.1 coordinate 382,569, forward strand.
ACTTTGTAGAGATATAGTTTCTAGGTTATTATTATTATTATTTTATTTTATTGCTTTATTATTTTGGGGTTGTATTAATTATTTTTATTAATATTTTCTATAGATTATTATAATAGCTCCAATAGTGGGAATAGTGAAATTATATACGTGATTGCATGTCTATGTTAATTAATTAGTTAGTAAAGTTAGGGTTTTAATTGGGTAATTAATTAAAATTAATGGAGGAAATAGATTAATTTAGGTTGCATATTAATAAAAATTAGGGTTTTTAAGGAGAGATTAATTTAATTATTTGTTTGGTCCTTTATTTATTTATTTTGGCATGTTATATTTATTTTTGGGCTTGTTTATTTTTATTTTGTTTTTGGGCTTGTTTGTTTATTTTTATGTGTTTTGGGCCTTAAGTTCATATTAGATTTTAATCCATTTAAATAAATTTAGGTTTTTAGGTTTAATTAATTAAAATATATATTTTAGGCCCATAATTAATTAGATTTTTAAGTTAGAGATAACTTAGGCTCATTTAGTAAATTAGACATATACCCACTTAATTTAATTTAATTAATTTAGACTTAACCCTTTCAATTTAAGTCTTTTGCATAATTTGTAGATTTAAGATCATTTTAAAATTAAAATATGTAGAATTAGGTTCACTAATTTAAATACCTTCATAATTTGTAGATTTAGGCCCATTTTTAGAATTAAAATAAATAGACGTAGGTTCATTTAATTAAAATTAAAAGGAAATAATCTTTTAGGCTCATTAATTAAAACATGTAGATTTAGCTCATTTAATTAAAATCCATGTGCATTAGACTAACTTAAGGATTATATGTTTGATTGAATGCATTATTTACTTGTATTTTCATGACTGGTTTGCCTTGGAGTTAATTACTAGAATAAGAGATTATATGAAATTGCATGTAAATAAAGAATATTATAGTAATTTATAAAGTAATTCTAAATGAACACGAAATTGAAAGAAGTTGGTATTCCGTATCCAGAATCTCCTGGTTGTGGTGCTAGCTTTCTTGTAGGGAATCAAGTACCACCTTTTTAATTTGTCCCAATTATTACCCTGGGTGGCAACTCCTCATCTCCATGCCATGTCTTTATGATAGTGGTTAGTGTGTTCTCAAAGTCCTAAGCTCAAATAGTATCGCAGTTGCTAAAATCTTGGACGCGCGCTAAACCTCGCTGTCTATAGAGGCTTTAGGCCATTTTAGTACAATACAAACAATACCCCCAAGATCAAGATTAAGGCCCAGTTTGATGGGTTGACTCTATCTTTATTGAGCCCAAGTGGCCTCATTTAATGAAATTTGGCCTATGTGGAACCCCAAATACAAATTTTTTTCCACCTAAGGAAGGGTATACTTGTCATTCGACCTACCTTTCATCTTCCAATAATTGCTTAAATCACTTTCTATAAAAGGGAAAGCTCAAATCATTTGATCCACTTTGCTGTAAAAAAATCATTTTCTTTTTTTAAATTAGTCTCTTTCTCTTTAGCACTATCACTAAAATTTTGGCTCTAAGGTTTCTCATCTAAGTATGTCTTTCTCTCTTCTAGTTGCCTTCTATTAAATCAGCCTTTAGGATTGTTAACTGAATCCTTTATTATATGAAATATCATACTATTATGGAGAAGTAGAAGAAATCATCATCTTCTCCAATTGGTCATGAAGCTTATCCTCTTGGTTGTTTGGAGAGGGCAAATAAAATTGTTTAAGCCTCAACATCTACATTAGAAGTATTATTCAGATCCCCCGATTGACTTGGCACTATCATCTTAGGACCTGTGCTTGTTAAAGAAAATGAATGGGTGAAGGAATTCATCCCCATTACTAGGAAGAATGACCCACCTAGGTTTAATCGGCCTAATAACATGTTGCTATGGAATAAGAATATTCCTATTAAATCTTAGTCGAACCCTTTAAAGGAATACCTAATCTGGCACTCCCATCTGGAAACTACTTTTCCCCATTTATGGAACACAATAGGAATTCATAAGATGCTTCGCTTTTTTAGAATAAAAATAATGGTAAATAAACCCTTGTTATTGGCCTTAGCACTCTTTTGGTCATATTTTCCCAATGCTTTTATGTTTAAAGAGGGAATGATGTCCATCACATTACTATATCTTACTACCTTGATTGGTCTTCACCTTTTTGGCAAATATGTTAGTCCTAGGCTTAAAGTTGATATATCTAAATATCCAATATCATTAAAAAAAAGAATATGTGAGCTATAGTCCTTTCATCACCATGAACATTAAGTCCACTCATGTCTTTGAAAAGGTCGAACATGTTGCCTTTTTGTTATATTGGCTTTGCTAATTTGTAAGTTGCCCTAGTTTAATTAAGGTAACTAAGGAATTCCTACCCTTTGCTATTACCTTAACTGATGGGTAAAAGCTAGCCCTTGGCCCCTCATTTTGTGTTAACTGTATAGAAGGATGCATTCATTAGAGCCTGACAATGATAGGGATGATTTTAAGTCAGGGCTTGGACTTATACGGATCGTCCAAGTTTGGTTCTTGACATACTTTTAAGACCTAATAAATCAACCACCTAAACCTTCCTTTAAATTTGTTGGTAGCTATGCCCCCTATGTGTCATCCTTTAACTGTTAATATTCTTCCTTTTAAGAATTTTTTCATCACCTATACAATACCCAAGACCGACTAGACATGCTATTTTTCCTTTTTATCCCTACACATTTTAGGCCTTTGTGGCTCTTTGAAGATTTTCATGAACACAATCCTAGTCTAAATTAGGTATCAGCATGGGAAAGTATGCTCATTACTAGGGATCCACCATTTGATTTTGACTTAGATCCTTGTAACAACAAGTGTGGTATTGAAATATACAACCCTCACTTTGTTGCTAGGCAATTTGGTCTTTCCCAATCTTTACCCTGTCCAGTCCTTTATTTTTGTAATTTGCCTTTTTATAATAGGCATTTTTATGGTGAGATTGAGCTTTATAATAAACTTACCCAAGTCTATAATATCCTCAAAACAAATCTCAATTTATGCCCTTTATCAGTCAACCCTATTAAAATGTAAATGTTTGATGATTTTTAGAACTCATTATATGCCCAACACTTTAACTTATCATCTGATGGGGTGATGAACATCCAAAAATAGGAGCAAACTGATGATCGAGCTTCTTCTTCTTTGCAGGGCCAAGTTAAGTCCAAAGGTTAGCATATTTAAGAGATTTAAGTTTTAAAACGTTTTTATAATTATAAGTATAACTATTGGGATAAGGCCAAGATTCAAAGGAGGATGGCCTAAGTGAAGGTCGAACTATTGTAGGAACTAACTTAGTAGTTATACCTCCTATCTATATACTTGTTCCAAGAACCAACTTAGTAGTTACACTTCCTATCTACAGACTTGTGCCAGTTACCCAATGGTGATTGATTTGGACATTTGCTCAAGCTCTTATGTCGATTCATCTCCGTAGGTTCTTACAACACCTTTTTGTATTGCCGGTTCTACTATTTATAGACTCATGCCATAAAGCAAGGTTAGCTGCATTGGTAGGTTTATAGGTGATCCTATAATAGTTCTATGGTCCATCCAGGCATCATCCTCCTATGCACACCCTTATCTTGCCTGATCAGGTATTTGTATATCACTTGCTCTTTATGGCTATTCTTATACACTTCTTTTTTACCTTAACTTTTGTAGAGGCCATAAAAAAACCAATCAAAAGTGAAGAAAGCCAAGACATCTCATTGATCTATAAAGCCTAGTGGCTAAAGTGTTTTAAGATTGGCCTTTGATGTTGCTAAGATCATTCAGGTGGAAGATCTTACTGAATCTCCTACGAAGGCCAATCCTATTCGCATAGAATTTTCCATTAAATAAGTTTATATGACTCTTGCCCAATCTTATATTTTGAGTTATCTCCAACCATTAGCCCTATCAATGTCGTGTCATTAGCCCATGCTCATTTATCATCCCAAAAGCTTGATTAAGTATAAATGCCTTATCTTCATCATAAGTTTAATTTTATTCAATATAATCTAATTGATTTTGTATTATAGAAATCCATGGTGGACCTCTTTGATAAGTTGGAAGCTAACCTTAATGATGACTCTGATAAAGAGGCTGACTAAGTTCCATCAAATGATGAAGAAACCAATCCTCCCACTAATATTGTTGAGGACTCAGATGACTTGGTAGCCATCGAGGTGAAGAGAAGATTAATGAACTTAGTCAAACTTTTTAAAAGCCTCGTATTTTTCTTCTTTGATGAAGAGAACCATAATCGAGTTAGAGATCTACTGAAGTATCTTCATGATTATATGTGACCATCATCAAAGATCACCATCAATTAGAAGCATATTATTAACAACCTCTATGAGAACCTTCCCTCCTTGATTACAAGCTATCAAGAGGTTGAACGCTTCATCGATAATCTAGCTTCTAAAGAAGAAAAGAAGCAAAATTTTGATTATAAAGCCAAAGCCATTATCGAGAACATTAGGAAGGAAAAACAAGTTATTTTTTATGCTTCTGCCACTATATCATTTTTGGAGAAGGAGGTGGCCAATATTAAAGCCACCTTAGCCAATAAATGAGGTACTTTAATGTGCTAGCAAGAGGTTTAGTAGAAAAAGGTGGAGTATGCTCAGGCCTAGGGTGCTAAGATGAAAGAAGAATTATAATAAAAGAGGAAGAATTATAATAAAAGAGGAAGAATTTGTGCCTTCAGATTGACAAGCTTTAAGGGAAAAAGACATTGGCCTTGCTTGAAAAAGACAATTCAATGAAAGTTTTAACTAATTCTACAAAACATTCAAATAGTCCTAAACAGTCGAGATGTGACCAAAATGAATATTTTCGAATGCTTGTTTAGCGTTGATGGTCATTTTAAATATTTTGATATTTTATTAGCATGTGGGATGGCTTATGATATTTAGATGTAATTTTATGTCCATCATTCCTTGTGTTTATATCATTTTGGTGTTATATTATTTCAATTACACACCTACTGGAAGAATGTATGCCAAATAAACCGATGAATGTAATTGGTCTTTATGAATTAACAAAAGATAGAATATTTTATTAGCCAAAAAAATAGAACACTAGCTAGATAAATTTTTTTGAAAGGAACAAAAACTAATAATGTCTAACATACAAATAAGGTCTAAAATGTTTATTTAGCCTTAAATAGCTAGCAATGATTTGCCTCACGATCGGCCTTATTAAAAGATGACAGATCTACACCATCCTACATTAATGGGAAATAAGCTTTTAAATACTTGCTATTGATTGATCTTGTCTGTGGGGTGCCATCAATATCTACCAGAAGATAAGTGTCGCCTCTTAGTACTTGATTTATTAAGAAAGGACCTTCCCAATTCGGGCTCCATTTGCTAAGTGTTTAGTCTTTAAGAATGATTAGAGGTACTAGTTTCCAGACTAAGTCTCCTTTTTTGAAAAACTTGTGCTTAACTCTCTTATTATAGGCATGTTCCACCCTTCTCTTGTGCACCAATATTCAGTCATATGCCAATAGCCTTTCTTCATCGAACTAATTCGGCTCTTGCAACATGCTTGACTATATTTTATGGCCGATAAATTTGAATGGACCTGCCTCTTTAGAGACGCCACTATTAGTTCGATTAGCAACATAGCTTCATAGCCATACACAAGCTTAAAAGGTAAAGTGCCTGTTGCCAATTTCTAGGTAGTCCTTATTGCCCAAAGAACCTCCGATAGTGCTTTGTGCCAAGTTTGGGGTTTTCCTTAATGGACTTATGGATCACCATTTTCACCACCTTGTTTATTGCCTTAGCCTGCCTGTTTGCTTAGGCATAATATGGTAAAGGGTGAAGTAACCTAACCTTATAGTTATCAATGAAAGCCTAAATCTCTTCCTTGGTAAACATGGTACCCTGATAAATGGTTATAGACTTCGAGATTCCAAAGTAGTGTATAATATATTTAATGATAAATTCAATGAGAATTTATTAGTTAACAGTCTTTAGTGGGATGGCTTCTACCCATTTTATGAAATCATTGGTGGTAACAAGTATGAACCCATATCCTTTTGAATATGATGGGTAAACTTCACCAATATGTCCATCGTCCATCCCCTTAACGACCAAGGCTTAATGACCAAATGGAGATCTTCAGTTGGCAAATGCTGAATTAGCTCATGCTTTTGGCATTCTTTGTATCTTTTAGTATAATTACTGCAATACTTCTCCATAAGTACCTATATTACTAAATCAGCCACTTCATCTTTCTACCTCCTTGATGAGCACCTACAATCCCCTCATGAGCTTCAGCCATTACTAGTATTGCTTCTTTAGGGCTGATGCACTTTAATAATTCCCTTGAGATTGACTATTTATATAGTTCTCCATCTATTAGTAGCCTCTTAGTTGCTAAAACTCTAATTTGATGTTTAGTCGATGGTGAGGGATTTTCAAGACATTCTTTCATTTCCAACCTTCAATCGACCTTTAGATTGATAGTAACAACTTGAAAACACATATCGTTAGACTTCATAAGTAAAGAGGAATGAGGCCTGATTAATGTTAGAACATACTGGATCTTGTCTTTATAACCAAAACCCGATTAGGCCAAGTCATTTGCTTCACTATTGGCCTCCCTCTCCAGGTATTATAATCGAGCCATAGTGAATCCTTTCATTATATATTGAACTTTATTACAATATGCCCCTAATATGGTCGATTCACACTTATACTCTTCTGAGACCTATTTTACCACTAGTATTAAATCACTAAAGATATCTACATTATAGGTTCCAAGCTCAACAAAGATATCAAGGGCCATTAGGAGAGCCTTATTTTTAGCCTGATTGTTTGTACAAGGGAGGTCAAGCAAGAATGATAACTTTGTCTTGTTATTATGCAGTGATTCTAACATTGTACCTGCCCCCGAGCTCGATGAGGACCTTGAACCATCAAACCATAATTTCCATTATCTGGCTCCATAAAGATCTACCAATATTTCCAAATTTAGGTGATTAGCTAAGAAATCGACTAATACCTACCCTTTGACAGCTTTCTAGGGCACATATTGTAATGTGAACACTGATAATGCCACTACCCATTTGCCATGCTAAATTATGAGAAATGGTTTTGAGAGAATATATTTGATAAAATTAGTTTCACTGATTGCCTAAACCGTAGAAGATTATAGGTAATACCTGGGTCTACAGTATGTGAAGTATAAACATAACTTGAGTTTCTTAATAGAGGCGTATCTTTTTTCTGTATTTGTTAGAGCTCGACTGAGGTAATAAATGGATTGTTCATATCCATCCTGCTCCTGGGTGAGGAAATTGCCCATAGAAGTGTCTGAGGCTGAAATGTAGAGTATCAAAGATAAGTTTAGCCTAAGAGCAACCATAACTGAAGGGTAAGTTAGGTATGCCTTTATCTAATCAAAAGCATAATGATCTTTGGTCATCCATATGAAATATTCTCGGTCCTTGAGTTTCAATAGGGGTGACTAAATTCTCAATAGCCTGTAGTGTTAAATATAAATCTTCTTAGATAGTTGATTTGGTTGATTAATCTTTGCAGCTCGTTTTTGGACTTAGGAGGTGTAGCTTGAATGATTGCTTTATTTTATTAGCATCTACTTCCACTCCCCTCTAGTGCACCAAAAATCCCAAAAAAATGGGTTGTTGATACTCCAAAGGCATATTTGAGGGGGTTCATTTTTAGTCGATGGATGTCGAATGTTTTTGTTAGATGGTCTAAATATTACTTATTAGCCTTTGACTTGACAATTACATCACTAATATATACCTCCACAAAATCTCTAATTATTTATTTAGAGATGTCATGCATTGCCCTTTAGTAAGTCATCACTGCATTTTTAAGACCAAAAGGCATGACCACCCACTCATAATTCCCAAGGGCATTAGGGCATCTAAAAGCTATTTTACTCACATCAGTCTCCTTGATTTTTATCTAATTATTACCTGAATGACCATCCATGAGACTAAGAATGTAGTGGCCTGATGTAGAGTCAATAAGCATATAAGCCATGGGCATTGGATACTCGTCCTTGGGAGTTTCAAGGTTCAGATTCCTAAAATCAATACATACCTTGATCTTGCCATTCTTCTTTACCACTGGAATTATATTTGAAAGCCATTAGGTGCATTCTGCTTTTTAGATGAACCCTACTTTAGTTAACCTCTTGATTTCATCAACCACTAACTTTTCCACATCTTTAGACATTTGTTTGGGGAGGCTGGATGTGAGGCTGATAACCAAGTTTAATAGGTAATTCATGTTCCACTAGCTGTCGATCTAGACCAGGCATCTCCTCGTATGTCCAGACAAAATAGTCATTATACCTTTTTAATAATTGCACTAATCTTTCTTTAAACTCCTAGTTGAGCTTAGAACTAATGTAGATTAGCCATTTGTCAGCCTCAATCCCCAAGTCAATCTTCTTTAGAACCTCTAGAGTTTGAATAGGGTCATCCCTTAATTTGCTAGCAGGAACATGCATATCATATATTTTTAATCGACCAATGGGATCTTACTCTAACTCCTCAAAGATGCACTCAGTCAGCTAGATTTGTTTATTGTCTGAAGAGTTAGCAACAACAACATCATCATCATTAGTAATAATAGATTTGTCTAGCTCTCCTATTGCTACCACTGATGGTTGATCCAATGCAATGTTTGGCTTGGTACATTTCCTGAAGCTAGTGAAGTGAGGCAGATACATCATGGCCTCTACATGAGAGGCCTCTTCTTCGGGTTAGGATCCCCATGGATGACCTCCACACCCCCTTTTAGCCCCCATATGAATAACATTTGATGCAAAGATGAGGGGACATAGGCATTAGAGTGAATACAGTCTCTGCCAAAGAGCATATTATAGTTGGTCTTCACATCCATTACAAAAAAAACCCTTGTAATTCATGCCTTCCCACTTTAATATTGAGCATGATGTACCTTTTAATAGCTTAATCATGCCTTGTGAAATCAGTCATTATAGCATTAGTCTTCTCTAGATCTTTTATCTATAGACCAATTTTCTTTAGGGTACATAATGGTAGAATGTTGACTCTTATGCCATTGTCAACTAAAACCCTCCTCATCTTTAATATGTTGAAATTGACCTAACATACAATAGTTAAATATATTTAGTTATAAGAGGATTAGACTGTAGGATAGTTAAGGATGCCCCCTACCCTTTATCTAATTCACAATCATCAGGGGTAATAATATCCCCATATAATATGGACATTTGGCTAGGCTTTGGCTTGAACTCATTAGGTAGGGTCACTACATTGATATTAGAGCCCATTATGTATCCTTTTAGCAATGGTGGGGGTAATCGCCCATCCTTGATCTTCCCATCCTTAATAAACTAGTACCACTAAACATTCCCTTTTCCTTTATCATCCTTATGAAGGTTAAAGTTTGAGTAGGGTTTCTTCTAAGGGTCAATCTTCCCACCATACATATTCTTAATCACTTTTTCTCTATCATTGGCTAACCTCTTCTCACACTCCTTCTCTTTGGGAGTTTTATCCTTCTCAAGGATAGGTTTTCTCTCCCATTTCTATTTCTTATGGCCCTCTTTGAGTTGAACTCCTAGAGGTTATAGGTTCATGACTTTGTTAAGCTGATTAACGAAGCCTTTGCATCCTCCTTTTCTATGTTTTGGTCATGCTAAACCTCTCAATCCTATTAGGGTACCATACTCTTTTGAAGGAATTAGTCTTAGGCTTATGCCTTTGCCATTCCTCAATTGCTTTTCGCTTGAATGTCTTAGCATTTGGCTGATTAGGGGAATAACCATGATCTTATTGGGGAGCCCTATCATACTCACTCAGTTTTAGCCATTTAGGTGAATTGGATCGGCCTTTGCTATTAGATTGGGATGTCCACTATCTTTCCTTAACAATTGACCGATATGGGGAATGATATCGGTATCTTCTTTATAGCCTTTGGTGACCTATTATGCTTTCATAGAGTGTAGTTGAAGGAATGCTGGCAGATCAAGTAGGTGACCTCTTCCTCATTAGTGAAAGAAACTTCCCTATTCACCTTTGAGCTTTTTGCTTCTCCCATTAGGAGTTTCAGTTCTATCCTAACTTTTAGCTGATTAAGAGTCTATAGTTATCCTTTTTCTGAGCCAAAAACCTTCACCTCTTTAAGGAAGATCATGTTGCATGGTATTCTGGGTGATATGATACTAATGGTTTGAGCTTTCCCTTTTTTTGGAAATAAGAGCCTCCCATCATTGATGGCCTTTTGAATTACATTCTTGAAAACAACATAGTTATTAGCAGTATGCCTCTAAGAGTTATGCCATTTACAATATTCTTTGCCACTCTGATCCTCTGACAGACGGATGACATGGCCATTGGAAAGTTTAACTTAGCCATATTTGATAAGGGCATAAAAAATATCATCAGCCTTAGTAAGATCGAAGGAATATTCCCTGGCTATCTGTTTTACCTTATGATTTTTCTTTTTCTATTTTACCATTGATGGCCTCTTTAGGGCCTGACATTCATTAGGTTTGGTACCAACATATTCGGCCATATTAATGGCCTCATCATCAATATTAATCTCATAGTCTTCATTTATAGTTGATAATTCAAGAGGATCTTAATAGTAAGTCCTCTTTAAAGAAGACCTTCTTTGGTCTTTTTCCTTGAGTAGCCTTTCATAGCTGGTAGCCTGAGTAGTAAACTCAAATAGGTCCTAAAATGGTAACCCTTGAAATGCTCCCTCATTGAATAGTTAAGTCCTCTGACTACCATGGAGACACATTCGGCCTTATTGATGATCAAATGACATTGGGTCTTAAGCTTATGGAACCTCATTACATACTGTTCTATAGACTCTCCTAGTAACTGAGAGATCTTGGCTAGGTCAGCCAAAAAGATGTTAGGCCTAGCACTATAATATCCCATATGGAACTTCTCCTTAAAATCTTTCCAAGTAGTGATAGAGTTAGAGAGTAAATATGTATACTAGGTGAGGCTAATTTAGTCAGGGAGTTGCCAAAGAGTCTCAACCTCCAAAAGTCATTGATCGATGCCTCTTTGCATTGTACAGTAAATCGGGCTACATGCTCAATTGAAGATTAATGTTTCTCCTCACCCAAAAATAGTACAAACTCAGGCACTTTATATCCTTTAGGAAATGGATGCAATTTATTTATTTAATCAGGATAAGGTTAGTTATACATCGACCTAGAAATAGGTTTAAAATCTATTCCCATTTTCTTTAATGTATTTCTTAAAAGAATTTGATTAATCATTGGTGGCCGATATTCATACTTATTATCACTAGAGTTGTAATATGCATTATTACTATATGGATCTATGTCTGGCCTAATGTTAGTTCTGTTACCTAGCTTTACTCATTAGAAGTCAATACAGTGCTAGCCTAATTAGAATTATGACCTATTGCCTGAGCTTGATAACTATTATTGTTATAGTTAAAAGATTGGGCTTGGTAATTTTGTTCATTGTCATCAAGCCTTTTCATGAGTCATACAATTTCGTATTGCAAATTACTTCCACTAGGTCTATTAGTGTCCGAGGAATACCTAGGGAGCTCGATATTTTGTTTACCCTTAAGGATAGAATTCATGCGATGCATGTTGACATTCACCTCCTCTAGTTGCTTTTACGACTAAATTTGGAGTGACTCATTCCTATCCAGAATCGGCCTCAAGACCGTTGACATTTGTGCAATAAAATCATTGAAGAGACTATGTTCTTCCTTGACATTTCATCCCTAAAGAACTCCACATCTTCTCTGTTAAGGATGGGTTATCTCTTAAGTGGTAAAGCATAAGTGTACTCCTCCCTAGTGTCCACAGATTCATTTTGGCCATGCTCTTGAATGTGACCACTTGATGCATCGGTTTCAAGGTAGTATTCTCATTGGATTTACTCACCATGGTGTTAGTTTTCTATGATCTCATTTGCACATGCATACAAGGTTCTTATTGAAAGTGCTAAAAAGATGTTCGGCCTTAAAAAATATTGAGAATTAGCTCAAACAACTTTTGAATGTTTAAAATGGTCCGTGTGAGTCTTTCACAATATCACAGAAGTGGGTAAAAAGTAATAGACTTTATAACCAGCTTAGCGTGGCAATAGGGCCAAGAATAGGTTCAAGACCCATTAACCTATCTAAAATAAATCAAATAGGAGGTTTGATTCACCGGGAAGCTTTGATCACCAGGATCAGGAGATAAAATAGATAATGGGTCTGAAGATAATTGAAATTAAATAATATATTGAGTTTTGTCAAAATGTGTAAAGACTTTACAAATACTGGAGCTTAAGCTTTCATAGGCTCTAGAGCCTGACCACATATGAAAATAAAATCAAACGAAAACTTACCTAAATAAGCTAAAGGAAACAATTTAAAAATTGAAGACTTACCTAATTTATAACAAGGAAACAATCCTCATTAATGATTTCCTAATCCTGTAATAAAAGTAAAATGTTTCTAATGCCCTTAATCAAAGATAAAGTTAGACTTGCTTTAACAAGCTTCCACCCATAATTATTACCATCAATACTCTAATCATTAAGTGGGCTTTAGAGAGTGAGTTAGATTTGGATAGAATTCTAAACAGAGGCTTTGGGCCATTTTGGACCAATACAAACATTATTTAATAAATTTTATTTATTAGTCTATTTTTTATTTTTCTTCTAACAAGGCAACTTACTTTACTATCATATCGAAAAGTTCACCTTTCTATGGTTGTCATCAAAATTCTTATCCACAGTATTCTACAATGTATTTTGCAATAGTTACGTTTCCCACAGGCTACATTTGATGAACAAAACACAGATGGGTCTGAGTATGCTTGCACTATTTTTTACCCTTATAAGGTTGCCAATGGAACTAGGTTCATTTCATATATGCTTAGTTTGAGTCCCCAATATATGGAAGAAGCTAAACATTTATCGTGTTTCACTGTATTTGAACACTTGAAATTGATTTTTTTTAATAAAACTTGAAATCTATTTATGATATGGACATTATAGATTATAATCATGAACCTTAACCTAAATGATGAAATCCAGTCTCTGTGTGCTACTTATGACGAGATATTTGGGCAATATGTTGCCTTATTGAGAAAAATCTAAAAAATATGTAGAGCTTTCAAGAAAATCAAAGCAGCTGTTTTGTTTCCTCTCTCCCCACCCACTACGTTGTTCTTTTTTTTTTGGTCTTCAATGTGCTATGTAATCTTTTTTTTTCACTATTAAATGTAACTAGTATTTGGCTAGACAGTGGCCAATGAAATAAAATTGTAATCAGCATGTTTTTCTTTTATCTTCCTTTTTTTTAATTCTCCTTTCCTAGGTACCCATTTTAGAGGAAAAAAAAGGCCCAACCAGCTTTGTTAAAATAGGCATATAGGAAAAAAAAGAAGTAATTTCTTTATTGATTAGATAAATTGTGATACAATAGACTTATTTAATACAATGTATATTACTGTTTGGTTAATTTAATTAGCTTTAAATTGGAACAATAAGAAAATTGAAATATTGTGTAAAATGTATATTAAAATGGAATTTGTTACTTGTAAGAACTAAAAAAAATTCCATCTATTTATGAATTCTATTAAAAGAAAAAAAAAAACTTCACAATTTTTCTTAAAGTTTGTTCAAGGCCATTACTTTTTCAAAAAGGGTGAAAAAATATAGGGAAATTTCATAAAACTATGCTCTAGTTTCACGGTTTTAGAGTTTTAAATATGTGTTTCATTTTATGACAATTTAAGTCATGTATTTGTCACTGTTTAACAATTTCTAGTATACAAGCCTAATGCCATTAAACGAGTTTGACACATTGTACGACCCAACTAAAAATAATTAATGGGAAGTATGGAAAACCAACTTGTGGTTTTAATGTTTTACAATTTTAAATATGTGTTTCACTTTTTGTGATAATTTGAGTTATGTGTTTGTCGTCATTTGAAAATTTTCAGTATGTATGTTTCACTCATTTAACAGTATTAGCTTCATATACTAGAAATTATCAAAAGGTGAAAACACAAGACTCAAATTATCATAAAATAAAACATATACTTAAAACTCTAAAACTATGAAATCACAATGTAATTTTCTGTAATTTTCCCAAAAATATATACCACTGTGAATTAGCTATCATGTTTTGTCAATTTTCACATTTTATATTAGTGTTTTCTCTTTTACCATTTGAATTTTTAACTGTCAACCTTCAAATCTATAGGAATATAATTTACATATTGATTTCATGGATTATATATATATATTTTTATTAGATTCGTATTTCGGTTTAGCGTTAGCGTTTTCATAAAGAAAATATGCTACATGATAATATCAGAAGCAAATATTGCCTCTTTAATTTACCAAGTTTTAGTTGGCGATCTCATAATAATTTTTATTAATATAATAATTTTCCAATCTATTTTTTTTTTAAATTTTAATAGTTGCCTTTTGTGTTTCATATTTTTTCTATCTTTTCCTAAACAAGTTGAACCTAAAAGTTTTATCCTTTTAGGTATCAAAAACTCCTTCTTACTTAACTTAATCTTTTTAATGTTCGTAACCAAATATTTTTTCCCTTTTTCCCTTCGCTTTAATTTTTTCAATTAAGTTTTAATTAGAGTAGTTAGGAATGATTTGTTGTTCCTTTTATAGGGTAAATATTTTTGCCCACCAATTTATTTTCTATCCTATGTTCATTTACTTTATTCATGCTGATATTCATTCATCATCTTCAATTTTTAATTCGTTCTTAAAATTCCTCACTCTTATTTTTTCTATGTTAGTTTATTTTTAAAGCACGTCAAAAAAGAAGTTCTTTCTTCTCCTTTAAAACATTTTCATTGATTATTTCTAGAATGTCTTTTAATGATTATATAGTTTCTAGTTTATTTAACTTTTTTTCCTTATATTTTGAGGAAGTCAACATCGTCTAAAATCCTCATTTTATCTATTAATTTACATAAGTTTGTCATTATTTTCTATTTTCTATATTTGACTCTTTACATAAAAGTTTTGTGGCTCATTCTTTTTATCCAATATTCAATCTCTATCCATTGATGATCCTTTCTTTTATGTGTATAATTTT
This sequence comes from Mallotus nudiflorus, assembly GCA_947683625.1. Classification (NCBI taxonomy): domain Eukaryota; kingdom Viridiplantae; phylum Streptophyta; class Magnoliopsida; order Malpighiales; family Euphorbiaceae; genus Mallotus; species Mallotus nudiflorus. The sequence continues at coordinate 397,695 of CANTUR010000500.1, forward strand.
GTGTAAAAAAAATGTATAGTTCCAATGATTTCTTATTAGATGATAGAGATCTTTTTGATGTTTTTATTAAAATTGAAAAAATGTTCAAGGTACCATAAGCTAAATTTAATTTTCACCTCTTTTACAAGAGAGGTTAAATAAATCTAACGGGTTAATTGATGTGTTGGTTTTACTTTTTTTTCTTAGATTAAATGCTCAATTAAATAGAAGTTCCTCTCCTTCTTATGAATTTCCATTGGAAAATGACAATGAAGACCTTTCATCTTTGAATATTTTCAACCAATTAATAGAAGTTCATGTGACAAGTATATACATCAATCTTTTTTTGATTTCTCAATGTAAATAGTAATTTATGATTTCTTATATTCTCAAAACAATTATGCTTTAATGAAGAACACCATCATCATCAGTTGTCGAATAAAAGAAGTTAATTTCTAGCATTTCCTCTAACCAATAAATGTAATATGGTAATCTTTCTCTCAGTTTTCATGCTCCATATATAACTTAAACTTTTTTCAATAGTTTATTTGTTATTCATTGTTTTTTTTAATTCTTTAATTTGATGTATATTCCCTTTGGGGATCTTAAATAATCAATGCCCGCATTGTGCAACTTTATTTTTGGGATGCTAAGTGTATGAAGAATTCATCACCAAGGGAAAAACAATCTCCACTCTTTGATGGCCTATGCAAACATAGAATTATATAGTCTAATGTTCTCTTTGATGGATTACTTTTGAACGATAGAACCCCTTTGTCAAAGAACTTTAAAGAGAACATTAAACTATAAAATTCTATGTTTGCATTTTCATCTATGGGTGGTAAAATTGATCATAAAAGTAATAAAAAAATCAAGGTAATATGTTTTTAAAATATGCAAACAAAATCATCATATGATCGATTCTTTGTTACCTGTTGATGTGAAAAGGTAAGATTTTCACAATTGTACATTATGACATAAGGAATGAGGTGAATAATAGGGTTTCATTTTTTTGACAAGGAATCTTCGAATAATATTGATAATTAATGGTCTAATAAAAATGTTCGATGATGTTAATATTATTATAAAATCATTTAAAATGATTAGAGATAGATTTAAATAGAATGAGTTTATGCTTGTCAAATTAAAATTATTAGGAAAAATGTCTCAAGATTGTTTGCAATTTGCACATCCTTTATGTTAAAAAATAGCTAATTTAATTGTCAGTGATTTTGGAGTATATCATAAAAATTGTGATATCTTTTTTGAATATAAATATGGCCAGTTAAAGTGGATTAGTGCTCTACATCTATGCCTTATGTTAATGCAATACCCAATTCTACTCCCATGTGGAGAAGATGGCTACAAAATTGATATTGAATATGTATCTGTTGCTTCTTCAAGGCATTTTTTGAGAAAAATTATAATGATGCATAAGTACTATCTATATAGACTACAACAAAGGTTTCTAGAGGCCATAACTCTTTTAAGAGGTGGATGTTTATCACAATAATATATTGTTGATGAATTTTCATATGTGAAGGAAGAATGATTAGATTCTATTAGATGAAATCAAAAAGAATTTAGGTCTGAAATAAATATATGCATAAAAATGCTATTCGTAAAGGTGTTTGTAAGTCAAATGATATTGGTAAATCAGTTATTATACTACAATGTAGCTACATAGGTAGTTCGCGATATAAGATTGAATATTATCTTGATGCAATGGCTATTTGTAGATTCCATGGCCATCTTAATTTATTTATAACCTTTACATATAACCCAATATGGCTAGAAATCCAATGTAGGGTCAATTATATTGGTAGTCAAAGATCAGATGATAGACCAAGTATTATAAGTTATGTCTTTAGAGTTAAGCTACTTTAGTTGATTGATGATATTGAAAAAAAAAATTTTGGTAGAACAACTTTCCTTATATACAAAATTGAATTTCAAAAAAGGGGATTACTACATATACATTATTTAGTTTGGTTACATGAATGAAAGACTCCATTTGATATTGATTCCATGATATTTGTTAAGCTACCATCTTTAGAGATTGAACCTGAACTACATCATTTAATTTTTAAATTTATAATTCATGGTCCATGTGGCCTAATTAATTTATCTTCTCTTTGCATGGAGAATAATAAATGTTCAAAATATAATCCAAAAAAATGTCATTTAGAAACATGTATTGATTCAAATGGTTTTGCTTTATATAGACACAAAAATAATGGTGAATTTACATTAAAGAATAATATAAAAATAGATAATCATTTTATTGTGTCGCATAATAAAAAAACATATTTATAAATATGAAGCTCATATTTGTGTTCAATATTATTATCGAATGATAATGATGAAGTATTTATTTAAATATATGAGCAAAAGAACTAATATAATCTAAATAGTTATCCATAATTATGGAGAAAATATGACATAATCTAATAACACTTAAAATAGGATATGACAGAATTCAATAACGCTTAAAATAGTATCATTAACAAGATAAAATAATATTTGGAAGGTCGATTATATTTTTCCATGTGAAGTAGTCTGACGTTTTTTAAATTTTCAATACATTATAGAGAGCTAGCAGTTGAAAAATTAGTCATTCACTTAGAACATAAATCCAGTTCTACTTCATTCCATTAATGACTTGACCTGCATTGCTAATAATTTTGCCTATACATGTACTATGTTCACTAAATGGATAGAAACAAATATGGTATATGAAGATGTTAGATCTTTAACTTATGTTAAATTTCCCACTAAATTGGTTTGGCAATCTTAAGAAAAAATGTAAACGAGACGCAAACAAGGTTGATGCATTGGTAGAATTATATTTATACATTTGAGCTCTAGTGAATTATATTATTTAAGAATGCTTTTAAATATTGTCAAATGCTTAACAATTATGAGGATATTAGAATAGTTTCAGGTGTTTTACATCCAACATTTCAGTCTGCATGCAATGCACATGGTTTGTTAGGCAATGATACATAATGGATTAATGCATTTAAAAAAGTGAACTTCCATGCAATTTCTTTTTAATTGCATAATTTATTCACTATACTTATTCATTTTTGTGAAGTTGGAGACTCATAAAAACTTTTTTGATCTATTTTAGAAGAGTTTCACTGATGATATCATGCATCAATTAACCAACACATTAGGAATTCTAAGTGCGACTTTTTTAAGGATTATTTTAAAAATAGAGTTCTTATGGAATTAGAAAAGATATTCAATAAAAATTGCTCTTCATTGTCTAATTTTGATTTGTCTCAATAAAATAATTTTTTAATAATAATATTAACAATAGATTATTGCTTGAAGAATTAAATTATGACATTCAAGCACTAAAAATGAAAATATACGATGTTGTTGAAATTATTAAATAATAAGTAGAAAAGAATTTATGATGATGTCCTTAACATCATTAACCATGGAAATGGGGGATTATTCTTTGTTTCTAGGTATGGAGGAATGGGCAAAACTTGTTTATATAAATCTATTGTAGCATCTCTTATATCTAGAAGTAAAGTTGTTTTGGTTGTCGCTTCTTTTTGAATTGCATCATTGTTGTTATTTGACGAAAGAACCACAAATTCTTAGTTTAAAATACCTATTAAGATTAATGAGCGTTCATCGTGTGAAATTAAAAAAAGAACATAGTTAGCTAGATTAATAGAATAAACATGTGTAGTTATATGAGATGAAGCTCCTATGTATAATAAACATTGTTTTGAAGTAGTTGAAAGAACACTTAGAGATTTTTTATGTAGTTCAGATGTTGATGCATAAAATAAGCCATTTGGTTGTAAAACTATTTTATTAAAGGATGATTTTGGAAAAATTTTGTTTGTTATCATGAATGGAAGTAAAGAAGATATTATGAATGCATCCATTACACATTCAAATTTATAAAAAATTTTAAAGATTTATACGTTAACAATAAATATGCAATTCTTAGCATCTCGTAATACGACTGGCGAAAATAATGAATTAGCTGAATTTTCTAAATGGCTTTTATCTATTGGATATAGGACAATTCCAATAAAGAAAATATACGCTTATGAAGAAGAGGATAATTTTATTTGAATTTTGGATAATTTGCTTATAAAATAATATGAGCATCCAATTCAAATAATAATAAATTGAAATGAAAGTGCATTAGAGGGGGGGTGAATAAGGCAAATAATGGTTTTGTAGAAATTAAAAATGAATTTAAGAAATGAACAAGAATTGAAAGAGAATAGAGCGGAAGAACAATGAATAGAAGAATTCAAGGAGTTTGGATTCTTAACAATACTACGTCTCCACGTATCTTATCCCCAAGTTAGGTTTTTTAATACCTATAATCTTATTCACAACATTAAGATTACACAAGAGTTTGAGGATCACTCTTCAACCTTATAGAATCAAGAGTTTTAAAGCTAACTCTTTAACCAATTCCTAAGTGTTTTAATTACTAAACACTTAAACCAATTCCATTATAAATATGCCTCACTTCCCTTCTAATCTATCCCAAGAATTAGATGAAGATAAAGTCTTATTTCTAACACACAACTAACTCTCATAAGAGTTAAACAAATACAAGAATTTGATAGAAAGAAAGTTGATGCTTAATTGAATATTTTGAGAGTTTTTGATAATCAAAGTGTGTAACTTATTAAGAATGAAAATTGTAGAGCATTTATAGAGATGGAGCTTTAATATTATGACTATTCTAGCCAATAATAATGTGCCCAACATCTTCAAGCTCTGGTTAATTCAAATTGACTTATTTTTGTTAGAGCCGGTGACAATCGTGAGGACCATATTCTAGCTCATGAGGATCAATTTGAGAGTTGTTGCCTTTGAAATATATTCAAGTTTGCCCATTATGAGTTGTCAAGAGTGCCCTCATGAGTTACTCATAATCATGAGGGTAGCTCATGAGTTGCACTAGCCAAAACTCACTTGAAGGCTCCAAATAAACATGAATAGGGGGTAGCTCATGACTTGCTCATGAGCAGACACCTATAAGTCCAAATTTTAATTTTTTTATACTTTTTTTCATCAATTATCTAAGACACTTGCTATTTTTTATGTACTTCATAAAATACATGTTAAATACCCTTTAAAAGAGTATTTCATATCTCAAAGCTTTGAACAACTTTAAATTGAGTTCTTACACACTTAAATAGAATCATTAGCAACTTAAATTGTTTATCAAAGTCAAAATTAGGAGTATGATCATGCAAATGGTCAACAATCTCTCCCTTTTTGGCTTTGACAACCAATTTGATAACATAATAAATAAAGTGTGTGTGTCAAAAATAATTAGCTTGAATAGAAATATGTTATATAAAATAGCTCCCCCTTTTAAATTAAATAGATGCAATATGGTAAAATAATTTGCTCCCCTTTAATATATGCATGAATTTAATACAAACATTTTATCATGTATTAGAGCATAATAAAATTGAATTCTCATAGCATATACAAGAATTTAAAAGAGTATGGAGAATATAGTATAAATAACATGACTTAGGAATTATATATCTCTTTAATAAAAATGATACTAAATAATCACAAAGAAGATGGATTAAAACAACATCATGTATTTTAATAATGATGTTGAGAAAAAATTTCTTCCCCTTTATCAAAAATTATAATATATTTGTCTATTTCTCCCCCTTCAATCATGATAAGAAATATAAATTTAGTAGCTAAAAATAAGGCCTAACATTACAAATATGCTAAAACAAAAATTAAACATAAAAAGAAACATGATAGCATGATAATTTAAATAAAATGAGAAGCACTCATAACACATGTAACACTACTTTGACACATCGCAAACATAGTATATATAACACTATTATTACATATAATTATGTAGCACCTAATATATCATATCAAAATTTGTCCCTTTATGTCAAAGATAAAAAGAAAAGAGAAATAAACTATAAAGAAACTAAAAGAAACAAAAAGACCAAGAACTAAAACAATAAAAATAAGATAGACCAAAATCAAGAATATCTAAAAGTCATGTCCATTATGGGGATCTTGGAATAATGGAGGAAGAGGAGGAAGGGAAGGAGGCCAAGTACATTGTATGTTGTGATGAGCATACAATTGATGAATGTCATATTCTATATGGTCCATGTGATGCTCAAATCAATCAAGTTTAGTGTCCACTTGATCAAACCTTGTGTTAAAGTTAGACTATAGTATGGAGAGATGATAAAAAACCACCAACCTAAGCCGGTTCTTCATTTATACTATGAGAAGTAGAAGGTCCTTTTTGCCTCTTCCTTTAAGTTTAAGAAGGAGCATGCTCTTGAGGGATTTCTTTTTTAATTTGAACACTTTCAAAACCATGAGTGCCTATTTGGTATTTATCTTCTAAATCATGTTCAAGCTCCTTATCAACTTCTTTATCTCCTACTTCGTCTTTCCAAACCCAAATATCTCTAACAAGTTTGAATTGCCTAGATTTTCTTAAGATATTTTCATCAAGAAAAGATAGAGGTAGAGAAGGAATATTTTTCAAGGTAATCCTACAATGGTTTGCAATTTAGGTGATGATTCCTCCAACACATAAACTCCCACTCACATTATCTTTTACCAACCATAGACTCCATTAAAGAAACCTTCCTAACTCAACATCCATATTCTTAATAAGAAATCTAATAAGATAGAGATTAATAAAAGAAATGGCTTCATTGCTAAGTCCTCTAGCATGAATAGAGTAAATGATAAATCTATACACATACGAAAGAGACTTTAAAGCAAAAAGTGATGATTTTGTATGTCTTGCCATAAAAGAACTAGCATTAGGCTTAGCATGTTAAATCTAAAATGGATTAGGGACCAAAAGGTGTTAGGAGAAGCAAGAGCCCCTTATTTAAACCCAAAAATATCATTAAATTATTAAGATGTAAGAAACCTATCTCTACCACCTAACCTAAATCTCATGCTATTGAAAAGGTTTTCATTAATGTATTGAATCCTCAAACAAAAGGAGGAAAGAAATTCATAAACCAAAGAGGGATAAGTAGGATAAGGATTAAAAGCAAAGTTATACATACCCATATTCTTAAGCATAGTCTTTACTTCATCATAACAACCTATCTTCTTTAAAGTTGCTTGAAACATACATTTAGAAGAGATGATTTTTATCTTGCTAAATTGAGTTTTTCTTTGCCTAATTTAGGTTGAGGAATAGGAAATTGGGGGTTATTTTTTAAGTTGATCCTTGGTTGGTCTTTTTGAAGAAAAAGGAGCTTTTGAGTTTTTTTCTTTAAAGCCATGGAGTATAGCACTTGGAGCTTGAATAATAGAGAAGAAGACATGAGAGAATGTTTGATAAAAAGAATGGTTTGAAAGCAAGTTGTGGTGTAAGGAATGAAAGAAGGGTAAATTGGAGTTTATATAGAGGTGAATTAGGGTTAAAATAATTGATTTAAAACATAAAAATAACTAAAAAAAAAAATACCATGTGACCGTTTTGATATAAGAAAAAGCACATGAGAATCATAATCCTATTGAAAGTAGGATTTTCAACGGATAGTATGCTCCTCATGAGCTGCTTACGATTATGAGCAGATGAGCAATGCTCATGAGGGGCACTGCCCTCTAACACTAATAACGATCATGAGCAGCCTATACTGGCTAGTGATGAAAATTGCTAAAAGGCCCCTAAATGTTCAAAAGCTTTCCATTCAAGCCTTTAAAACATGATAAATAGGCCCCTTTTGAATAAAATTGACATAAAATCAAATTAAAATTAAATACAAACATAACCAAATCAATTTAAAACAAATATAGATATTTCAAATTAATAAAATGATCATATAAATAGTTCTAATTAATTTGCTAAATTTAAATGATTAATAAATTGAATTAATTTCAATAAACAATCATTAAATAACAAATTAAAAGGGAAATTATTTAAAAGATTAATTTTAATGCAAATAAAATTTTAAGAAATATGTCAAATTAAATCATGACCAAATTAAATGCTAGAATAATTATGATAATATACCATAATTAAGCATTTAAATGGAAATGTAAAATTTTCAAATAATAATAATTTTAAATATGTATAATGCAAATGGGAAATACAATAAATCAAATCATGTACGTAAAATAGATTTGCTTATTTAAATAATCAATAAGTTGAATAAAATTCAATAATTAATTATTAAATAGCAATTATTTAAGTAAAAATTATGAATGATAAAGATCATAAATGCCAAAAATAATTTTTCTTAAAATGTAATCATGAAAAAGTATAAAAAATGAAAAATAAATCAAAAGTATAAATAAATGAGAAAAATTTTTGTACATGAATTTATGAAATGATATCAAATACAAAAAATAAATAAAAAGTAAAAATAAGTGAAAAGCATGATTACACACGAATTTATGAAAATCATGATTTTTTAATGAAGAAGTCTAATTATCAATTAAGTAATTTAACACGTCATTAAGATAAGCTCAAACCATCTATCATACCAAGCTCATACTTAATAAAATTCAATCTTTCTTTACATAGAACCTTGGTAAAGATGTCTGCTAATTGATGATTTATATCAACAAATTCAAGAAAAATATCATCATTTTATACATGATCACGTAAAAAAATGATATCTAATGTCTATATGCTTAATTCTATAATGTTGAATGGGATTCTTGTTAAGGTTTATAGCACTTGTATTATCACATTTAATTAGAATGTGATTAATGTTAATGCCATAGTTCATAAGCTATTTTTTTTTTATAGAACTTATGAGCAACAACTAGTCGCTACATATTCTGCTTCAACAGTGGAAAAGACAACCGAAACTTGTTTTTTGCTAAACCAAGAAACTAAACATTGTCCTAAGATTTGAAAAGTTTTGGAAATACTCTTTCTATCTAGTAAGCTACTGGAAAAGTTCATATTTGAATATCTAATCAAATCAAAGGTAGAACTCTTATGATACCAAAGTCCTAAATACATTATTCCACAAAGATATTTAAAAATTCTTTTGATTCTATTCAAATGAGATCTCTAGGATTGGATTGAAATATATCATATAAGCAAGTATCAAACATAGTATCTAGTCTACTAGCAGTTAAATAAATAAAGGATTTGATCATACCTCTAAATCACTTTTCATCAACCAGCTTGCCATTCTCATCCTTATTAAGTTTCATGGTATTGCTCATTAGAGTCTTGCTTGACTTTGTTCCACCCATTCCAAAATTCTTGAGAATGTCTCTTGCATATTTAGTTTGATTGATGAAAATCCTATCCTTACATTGCCTAATTAATTGTCCAAGAAAGAACTTAAGTTCACCCATCATGCTCATTTTAAATTCTCTTTGCATTATCTTAGAAAATTCCTCACACAAGCAATGGTTACTAGCACCGAAAATAATATCATTAATATATATTTGCATAATAAGTAGATCATACTTGGATTTATTTATGAAAAGAGTTGTGTAAACTTTTCCTTTAGAGAAACTTTTCTTTAATAAGAAGTTGCTTAACCTTTCATATAAAGCTCTTAGAGCTTGTTTCAATCCATATAATGCTTTAGAAAGTTTAAAAACATAATTTGGAAAATCTAAACTTTCAAAACCTGAAGGTTGCTCAACATAGACCTCCTCTTGAATGAAACCATTTAAGAAAGTGCTTTTAACATCCATTTGATAAATTTTAAAATCCATGAATGATGTAAATGCAAGTAGCATCCTAATAAATTCTAACCTTATAACCAAGGCAAAGGTTTCATTATAATCGATGCCTTCCTCTTGATTATAACCTTTAGCTCCAAGTCTAGCTCTATTCCTAGTTATGACACCTTATTCATTCATCTTATTTCTAAACACCCATTTATTGCCTATAATAGGATAATGTTTTGGTTAGAAACTAAAGTCTAAACTTTTTTTTTTATCTCAAATTGGTTTAACTCTTCTTACATAGTAAGGACCTAAAATTCATCACTTAATGCATTAGCAATAATTTTGGTTTAATTTAAGAAATGAAGGCTAAATTGATAATAAACTTAAGTTGAGATCTAGTAGTTACCTCTTTTATAGTGTCACCTATAATGAGATCTTAAGGATGAGCTTTCTCGAATTACCAATCCTTTGGATGATCATCCTTCAAAGTAGATCGAGGTATGTCCTCATCATCCTCATTTGTAGGATCTTCTTGTTCTAAAGGTTTGCTAGCATTTTCTTCTTGAGCATTCACATCCACATGTTCATTTATAAAATCATTAACACTACAAACATCCTTTCTAAGATCAAGTGAGTTTGATTCATCATATACAACATGCATTGACTCTTTAATTACTAGTGTTCTTCTAAAGACTCTATATACTTTACTAGAGGTGACATAGCCTAGGAAAATTCCTTCATCGGCTTTAGAATCAAATTTCCCAAGGTTATCCTTAGTGTTCAATATGAAGCACTTGCATCCAAATACTTTAAGATATAAGATTTTAGGTTCTATTATTTCGAAGCTCATAAAAAGTTTTATTTAATATTGGTATTTTAAATACTATATTTGTAATATAACATAAAGTGTTAACAGTTTTTGCCTAAAAGCATAGAGATAAATTGTTCTCATGAAGCATAGTTTTAGCCATTTCTAATAGAGTTTTATTTTTCCTTTTAACTATCCCATTTTGTTGAGGAGTTCTAGGAGAAGAAAAAGTATATGAAATATTTATTGTAAAAAGTTCTAAAGAATTCATTTTTAAATTTGGTTTCATGATCACTTCTAAAAATAGATGAAATATAAAGAATTTTTTCTTTTTGAATTCTTTTTGAAAAACTTCTAAAAGTTTTAAAAGCATCATTCTTATGAGCAAGAAAACAGCCAAGTGTATCTAGAGTAGTCATTAATCAAGACATAAGTATAGAGTATACCACAAAGATTAACAACTATAGTTGGTCCAAACATATCCATATAAATTAGTTCAAGTGGCCTATAAGTGAAGACTACATTTTTTAGGTTAAAAGAGGACTTGGATTGTTTTACCTTTTAACAAGCATCATAGGGCTTATCCTTAGTGAACTTGAGTTTTGGCAAACTAATCACAAGTTCATGTCTACTAAGATCATCCAATAGCTCAAAGTTTGCACGTCCTAGCCTCATATGCCATATCAATGTGTCATGGGAAATAGACATTAAGCATTTGATATCCTTATTATCAACCTTGTTCAAGTTAATAAAATAAACATCATCTATTGTTTCACACTAAAAATTCCTTTGTCTTTAGTAAGACTACTGATAAACTAATTCCTAAGATAAAAACTGACCTTATTTCCTATATCCTATAATTGACTTATACAAAGCAAATTATATTTAAGACCATCAACAAGCAACACATGGTGAATAGAAAAAAGGATTAAGGATTACTAATTTCTCCAATGCCTATTATTTTTTCTTTTGTCTTGTCCCCGAATGTGACATGTCCTCCATCCTTAATGTTAAGCTTATTGAATTTCTCTTTATCTTTTTTCATGTGTCTTGAACATCCACTATCAAGATACCATTTACTCTTTGCTTTTGTGGACTTCAAGCATCCTTATTTTCATCAAGATCCATGAAGTAAAGGTTGGCCTTTTCTTATTGCTCCTCTTCCATTTTCAATTCGAAGGAGTCATCCTATGTTGCTTTGAAGGCCTTTCTTTTTTTCCTTTGCTACTTTGTTCTTAAATTTGATTTTAGGGCATTTATTTTAGATGTGGCCTAGTTTCTTGCATTCATAGCAAATAGCTTCTTTAGTTTTCTTTTTACCTTCCCCTTCATACTTCTTTTTAAAGTCTATTATTCTTGAGAAATTTTTCTGTCTTAAAAACTTCTTGAAGTTCATAGTAAGAATGGAAATATTACCATCTTCATCACTAGAATCTTTAATGTTTTCATATTCACTTTCTTCTTATGAAGCCTTCAATGCTATGCTCTTTTTCTTCTCTTCTTGCTCTTCTCCTCTTTGTATAATTATAAGCTTATGTGCCATGAGCTTGCTAATAAGATATTAGTTGAGAGAGTTGAGAGGTCTTGAGCTTACTCAACTGAAGTGACATAAGATTCCTAATCCTTCTTAATTAGGATTCTTAGAATCTTGTTGTTCACTTCTTCCTTGGAGAAATGTTTTTTAAGTTTATTGAGGGTTGTGAAAAGAGCATTGAGACAGTTTGTCATCTGTTTAATTGATTCTTGAGGCTTTATTTTAAAGAGTTCATATTCATGCATATGAAATTGAACCTTCTTACTTCTTACTTGTACATTACCTTCATAACAGTTTTCTAAGGTTTCCTATATTTCCTTAGATGACATGCAATGTTGAAGTTTGTCTCCTTCTTCTATTGTTATGAAAAAGAGTAGAGTGATAATAACTTTCTTATTTTTATAATTTTCTTTTTTTAGTTCATTGCTCCAATCACTTCTTGAAAGAATTGTTTTTACACCCTCAATGGTAGTATTAGGTCCTTCCCATCCTTTAAGAACAACTTCCCAAAGTCTAATGGAGTCATAATCTAAATATAGTTCCATTTTGAACTTCCAATGTGGGTAATCACTTCCATCAAAGAATGGTCTAAATGAAAAAATATTTTGAGATTTGCTTCCCATGATCTTGTATTCTAGCAATAAAGTTCCTAGAATTCAATTTCTGATACCAATTAAAAGTGCCCTAAAGGGGGGTGAATATGGAAAATGATGGTTTTGTAGAAATTAAAAATGAATTTAAGAAATGAATGAGAATTGAAAGAGAATAAAGAGGAATAATAATGAATAAAAGAATTTAAGGATTTTAGATTCTCAACAATTCTATGTCTCCACCTAACTTATCTCCAAGTTAGAATTTTCAATACCTATAATCTTATTTACAAGATTGAGATTACACGAATTTGAGGATCACTCTTTAACCTTACACAATTAAGAGTTTTAAGGCTAACTCTTCAACTAATTCCTAAGTGTTTTAATAGCTAAACACTTAAACCAATTCCATTAGAAATATACCTCACTTCTCTTGTAATCTATCCTAAGAATTAGATGAAGATGAAATCCTATTTCTAACACATAACAAACTCTCACAAGAGTTAAACAAATATAAGAATTTAATAGAATGAAAATTAATACTTAATTAAATGTTTTAAGAGTTTTTAATAATCAAAGTGTGTAACTTATTAAGAATGAAAACTATAGAGCATTTATAAAGATTGAGCTTTAATATTATAACTTTTTTAGCCAATAATAATGTCCCTAATGTCTTCAAGCATTAGTTAATTAAAATTAACTTATTTCTATCAAAATACTTCTCACGATCATAAGAAGCATGTCTTGGCTCATTAAGATCGATTTGAGAGTCATTGCCTTTGAAAATATTTAAATCTACCCATTATAAGTTGTCAGGAGTGCCCTCACGAGTTGCTCATAATCATGAGGGCAGGTCGTGAGCAGCACTACCCAAAACTCACTTGAAGGCTCAAAATATACATCAATAGGGGGTAGCCCGTGACTTGCTTGTGAGCAAAAACCTGTAAGTCCAAAATTTGATTTTTCTAGACTTCTTTTGCATCAATTAACTTAGTCACTTGCATTGGTTTATGTACTTCATAAAATACATGTTAAATACCCTTTAAAAGAGTATTTCATATCTCCAAGCTTTGAACAACTTTGAATTAAGTTCCTACACACTTAAATAGAATCATTAACAACTTAAATTGTTTGTCAAAGTCAAAATAGGAGTATGATCATGCAAATGGTCAACAAAAACATATCAAAATTTTTCAAAAAGATATAGTGATTGTACATACACAAGGAAAAGATAAATTATAACTCCCATGAACAAAGTTATTGATGTTATAAATAGAGAATCCTTGAATTAATTCTTAAAGGAAAAAATGTTTATTATATCTTTATTCAATTTGTAAAGTACCTATTAAATGTGAAGAATTAGATCTTCTTTATCTTATAGAATTTTTGAATTTTTGAATTTTAATTGATTTCCACAACATTAATTAAAAGTTGAGATATTTTTGCTTTGAAGTATAAATCAAAGCATAGTATTATGTAATGGAACATGATTGTTGATTGCAGAATTAGGCATAAAAATTATTAAAGTTGTTATTATCACTAGTTCTTAATGTGGGGAGAAAGTTTTTATTCTTAGAATCGTACTAACATATCAAGGTACAAAGTGACCATTTATTTTGAAAAAAAGATAATTTCCCATAATGATTTGTTATTGTATGACAATAAATAAGAGTCAAGGTGAGATGCTAAAAGAAGAAGATTTATATTTGCAAGATGATGTTTTTTCTCATGGTTAACTATATGTAGCACTATTGAGAGTAACTTCTTATATGAGTATCCAAATATTGATAGGAAATAAAGCTAACATGAATTGTGAGTGAAAAAATTATAAAAGAAATATTGTTTTTCATGAGATTTTAAGTGACATATCCTAAACACTATTTGCATTCCTTTTATTCAAATGTTTATAATAACTATTCCATATTTTTTTCATATTAACCATCCTTTTTACTTAGTCTTTTACTTTTTTTCCAAAACGTTATCTTATTAATTGTAGTGGAAATAATGTCATATACCTTTTTCTTAGATATTAATAATATGAATAGGAATATTCGAATAAAACCATAAGTTGTACACATATAGGAATTTTCCAATATCAGCAAGCCAGAAGATGTATACAGTTTGGAATTTTAATGCTTACTGAGAAGGTTTGCATAACATTTTCCAATGTAATATTTGATGTTTTATTTTAAAATTTCCTATTCTAATGCTTTTTTTTTCTAAAATAAA